>MU182562.1:254207-302976 GCA_016904865.1 Pissodes strobi | reverse complement strand
TACTGACGAGTGACGAGTCCAATAGGTAGACCCGGGACGAAACGCAAAAACGGTGCAGCCTTACTGACGAGTCCAATAGGAAGACCCGGGACGAAACGCAAAAACGGTGCAACACTGCGCCAAACAACCCTAGCAATAAGAAATACATTTAATCCTGCTCTGTATCTTATATTAAATACCATACTTGTGCAGTCTGAAGATAAAAGCAATATAGACCAACTTGTGTTGCTCTGACTAGGAAAACCCAGAAACCCGAATCAGACCATAAACTTACTCTAAGCCTAATCTACTTCTAACTTCCAGCAACCTAGCTTAGTTGCTAACGAATTTAACCATATTGTGTCTTTAGTAGCTTCATACAAAGCCATATATTCAACTTTCGTCGATGAAACATCGACTGAATTTTATCGTTTCATAGACCAACTATATTTTCAAATAATTCAATAGATAGCAACAGGTTATCTTTTTCTCTATCACTGTCACTGCCCTCATTACCACCCCAACTAGAATCAATAAAACCGAAGACAAAACCTTTGTTTCCACCCCGTGTGTAATTTTATTTAACATTTACTTAAGGCTTTAGATATCGTGATACTTTTTTAATACATTTCCAGAGTTCTTTATTATTCTTGTTCGTAAATCTACTTAGAATGTTCACAGCTACACTTAAATCTGATCTGGTGCATATCATAAAATACTTTAGACATCCGATAACATTCATGGCATTTCGGCAAGATGCATAATTTGATTTGTCAACATTTGACGCCTTGTAGTCCAATTTACTTTTAAGCGGATTATTGACAGGTTTCCAGTCATATATATTAAATTTGCTCAAAATACTTACTCTTTGATCTAAACAAATTTTATTACTTTCACCAGTAATTTCAATTCCCAGAAATACTTTAATTTTTTTTAATCTACCATTAAATACTTATCCATTATCTAATTTTTAAATTTAGTTTGGGATGAGTTGGATTGGGTTTAGTTTGGGTTGGAGAGATTTATCAGGATGACAAAGAAAGAAATAATTATTGGAGGAGGCTTAAATGTTAGGAGCACAATGTTTGGGTCTACGCCCACTAACAGGAGAGTGAAATTAGTGGAAGACTGGTTGATATGTAAGGATCTGGTAATACATAATGAAGGTTCTACTCTAACTTTCAGCGGACCTAACGGGACCTCGCTAATTGACTTTACGTTGTCGACATTGGGGAATAGCAGAAAAAAATAATTAGAGGGTAGACACAGGCTTCGAAAACTTCAGTGACCACTTTAATATTGAATTTGCTTTGGAAAAGTTCGAGAAACCTCTAGCGAGAAAAGAAGAAACCCGAGGATGGTCCTCAAGACAGTCTGAAACGGATGGTGGAATAGGGAAGCCAAATGTTTACAGGTAAAAATCGAACACCAGAGAGTCTAACCAAGCAGACTATCGAACTATGCAACAGGCACTTCAAAAGGATCGGCAATGGGCCTTCAAATCGAAGCCCGGCATACTGGCGGAACATGGAGGTCAAAGCGAAGAGAAACTAATTCACAATTACAAGAAGAAAATTTACCAGAACAAGAGCAAGAAATCAAGGTACGGAAGAATTGAGATTGCCAGAGAAGCAATAAAAGAGTGCAAAAGAACGGTGATATGGACCAGTGAGAAAAATAAATGGAAGGAACTGTGCAAGCATCTGGATGCAGATATTTTGGGAAGAGCTTATCAGATAGTATCGAAGGAAATGAAACCTAGAACACGACCAGCCATTGCAGATCAGGGAATCGAAAACCAAAAAGAGAAGCTCCTCAAGAAGATAGAAAAGATAGAAAGGGAAAGGAAACGTCTAAAGCGCGTAGCGCTTTTCAATGTAGGGAAGTTAGAGAGGGCATTAGGGCAGGTTAATCGGAAAAAGGCACCAGACCCGAATCACACGGCCCAGAAATAATGCGAATAGCCGAAGAAAATAGGCAAATGAAGATAAAGGTTTTCAACAAGTATCTAAGGTAAAGTTATTTTCCAGCCGTATGAAAAGAAGCACGATTAGTCTTTATAGGGAAACAAAAAAAACAGCTTCAGGCCAATCTGCTCAATTAATTCAAATGGGAAAATGCTGGAGACTCTAATAAAGAATAGAATGCAAGAGGAATGATTCATGAAGATCAGTATGGGTACGTTAAGGGCAGATTCGTAATTACTGCAATTGATAGTGTTTTGGAAATTCACGAAGCGATCAAGTCTAAAGCTGTAAACAATCAAGAATTTGCAGTGATGGTGCTTATTGACGTGCAAAACGCCTTCAACTCTGTACCTTGGAGAGGAATTGTGGACGTCTTGGAGAAAGCATGGCCTAGCGAATACTTGGTGCAGATCGTTAAGCTCTATTTAAGCGAGAGGAGGATTATAGCGGCTAATAATACAACGACTGTAATGAGTTGCGAAGTACCTCAAGGGTCGGTGTTGAACCCGCTATTGTGAAACACATTCTATAATTAGATCCTACACGCAGCAATAAGCAGAGACGTGAAATTATTCGCATATGCAGATGATTTGGCGATTATCGTCAATGCCAAATCGATTATTATGCTAGAAGAAAACACACTTTATGCAACGTCAGTCCTAACAGATAACTTGGAGGGAATGTGTCTCAGAGTGGCTAAGTTTAAAATGGAGCTACTAATTTT
The DNA here is from genome assembly GCA_016904865.1 of Pissodes strobi. Taxonomy (NCBI): domain Eukaryota; kingdom Metazoa; phylum Arthropoda; class Insecta; order Coleoptera; family Curculionidae; genus Pissodes; species Pissodes strobi. The sequence continues at coordinate 300,306 of MU182562.1, read as the reverse complement.
GGCGGGACGAAGGAAGTTTACTCATTGCGAACTACGAGTCAGAGAGACAGTCACAAGAGATGAGGGGAGACCAATTACATTTTGACAATGGCCATGACAGGTCACGGTATCTTCGGGACATACTTTAAAGAAATTAAGAAACAACAGATGGATACATGCTGGTTTTGCTCGGAAAGAGATGACTTAGAACATACGGTTTTCCACTGTGAAAGGTTTGGCCAGCTAAGAGCTACAGCGCTGCCGGATGTGAAAAGGACGTCACGATGGAGAACATAGCAGACCTGCTACTGGTAAATAAAAAAAACTAGGGATGCCGTATCAAGAATGCTGATGAAGATAATGATGATCAAGGATACGGAAGAGAAAAGATGAGACCAAGAGCACGAATAAGAAACAAGCAGTTAGCAACACCCTGTACTAATGCCAATGAGCGGTTCCAAGGAAACAGTAGTAATAGAGGTGGTTGTCTTTTCAAGGTTTTTCCCCTCTAAAAAAAGGGTTGGGTTTGTTTGCAATATTTGCTATAAATCCCTCTAAATCATTAACAAATAAAATTACATTAATTTTCTTTGATGTGTCAAGTAAAAAAGTGTTTCATAATTTTCTGCAGATTCAATATTATAATAAAACAATCCCATATTTCACTCCAGAAAATCAATGACAGCCAATGAATATTTATTTTTCAACGCATAAACAATAAGTAAATATCAAGGTATTTTAAAATAGGACATGTAGACGACATTTCCATTGAACTATCTCCTTTCTTGAGCTTTATTTTTCAGTTTTGACTACATGGATAAATATATACTTAAATAAACATTGTCGCGAGCACATTATGACGGATTTTTTGAAAATATTTAATTTAAAAACACTTTATTTGCCGCAGATGTAAGCTCATCTCATTTATAGGCTTCAAGAAAGGCGGATACGTTGCAGTTATATACCTAGTCATTATAACCTTATTATTTTTACGTATATTCAAATATTATTAACACACAGTCACAGTTATGATTTGTCTTCGCGGGAGTCAAAATTCATCGCAACAAAGTTTAAACTGAATGTAAGGCTGTCAGCAATATATCATCTCGCTAAAAGGCACTGTAGGCCCACGTTTAATGCAACTTAAATATTCATGACATAAAAGTAATATCAAAACATAATTAATAAATGTTATTCTGGGGCACTCGAAGCAGATGGTGAAGAATAACATGAGCGTGATTTCCGATTGATACGTCGTTAATGTACCAGATATTTATTTATGTTAAGGGATAAATATATGCAGTATTTATTTATTGTTTTATAGCAGAATTTCTCCCTTTTCAACTTCTTGTTCAGCCTAATTGTGTCTACGGCTCAGTATAAAATCGGCCTTGGTTATATTGTTTTGCTTTCCGACTTGCGAAATTGTTTATAACTGAAGTCTGTTGCGGTTTGGCGGTTTGGCACCTTCTACAAAATGCATTTCAACAAAGTTAGAATTTATGTACTCGACGCGCTTCTCGCTATCCATGTTAGCATCATCAGGAGATGATTAAAATGCTGGTAGATTATAATAAAATCAAAAATATTTCTACAAAGGTAAATAATAACTATAAAGAAATTGTCGCAATGACTGCTATTAAAAGAAAACTTCATCATCTCAGAAATAACACAATAAGAATTCTTATATTCTGACTATGCTAATAATGTTTTTTATATACCTCTTAGCCTGTCCATAAACAAATAGACGCTGAGGAACAAAGTAATACAATAAAAGATTAATATTAAAATAATATTAAAGGCAAATGGCTCAAAAATTTAAAAATAACACATAAAAAGAAAGCAGTGTGATATTTTTATTTCTAAATTAAAATCAGGGACTGGGCCAAAATCCTAACTAGATTCTTACTGGGGCCTGTACATAGTACTTTAGGCCGAGCTTCGGTAATATGAGTATAAAGGCGTATTTTGAAAATATTATGCCATAGAGCAAAAGTCTTCAATCCTTTGTTATCTTAGAGCCAGATTTGGGTGTACCTATCGACCCGCGTAAGGGACCCCGCAAAATAAAATTCATATGGTATTCAAAATTTAAGGTAGCTTATGATTTTAGGTCAGATGGAATGCAAAAGTAATTGAGATTTCTGGCATTGTTTATCTTTAACAAGTCTCTCAATGTGTGGTCTTATCTTAGACGTAGCAATACGACGACTATTTTCAAGGTGAGAGCCCGTTATTCTGGACTTATTTTTTGATTTAAAATTTGAAGTAAAATAAAATAGGCCCAAGTTGTATTTTTCTCTTACTTCGGTATTGCACTGCAGATATATGAGTTCAATTTTCAAATTTCTTTTGTAACCGATACACTGACAGGTATCGCAAACCAGTTCATCGCTTGGCTAAGGTTAACTTGAGCCGACGTTACTCGAATGAGCGTTAAATATCTGACAGAAGACAACGCTTAATTCTTTCCACATGTAGATCTTATTTACTACCCAGGAAAATGTGCTTAACGCGCCTAAAGAAGTTTTCATTTCAAAATTATTTTATTAACGAACTGCGAGTTTTTGCAGTAACAAAATATTAGTTAACTTTGAAAGGCACTTAATCTGTAAGTATTTTACCGCCCATTAATGTGATAAAAATGCTTACTTTTACACAAGCTTCGCTCTCTAAATTTGATCTCTGAAATGTATATTTATGCAACCGTATTGATTTCTTCAATGCTTCCAATTATTCCACATTTGGCGGCGTGCTTTGTCTCATAATGTCTTCTTAAACTGTATTCTTTCATAACAGAAGTCTTCTCAGGACAAAAATGAAAGGCAGGTAATTTTCGTAGAGAAAGTTTTTAAATAGCAGCTTTTAAAAATATCAGACCTTTGCTTGGCAAGTATACTTTAGCAAATATCAGTGTTATGAGCTTATTCGGCTTTTGCGTCAATACTTTTTTCTTAATTATGCTAAATATTATACTGAGCGATAGATGTGTGACAAGAAAATAAGTTCACAAAGGAAAAGGATTAGGGACCATGGCATTGCAAATTATTCTACAGATAATCCCACTAATCTAGTCGTCGATACAGTTCGAGTATGAAATGAAGAATTAGTTTCGGAACTAATACTAAATGGTACACGTTCTTCCTGTCCAACGCATAACACCTGAATAGAATGAATTAAAATTCAGATTTGTTTCCCAAATTATAATTAGACAACAAGATCCTGATTCAAGCGTGTTTAAGAAATTTTTGTGGGCAGACGAGGCTTTTTTTACTAAACTGCTCCCGATAAGTTAAGGAAATGTGAAACTTTGGTCAAAATTGAAATGCTCATAACTTTATTTAAAAATGACATATCTTAGCAAGCTCTGCAGCGTTTTATATAGAATTTTCTAGCCTTTAAGATAAGACTAGCGCCAATTATGATAATTCCTTGGCATTTATTATACAGGGCTTATAAAACTATGTTGTAAATTTAAAAAATTTTCAAACCGTATACCTGTTTGTAGGAACATCTGGGCATTCTTTCTAAATATGCTTAAGTAAGCTTATAACCTTCTATTGAGACTATTTTAACATATGTAGTTCATCTTGCTTCTTAATTGAAAACCCGATTTTTTTATAAAAATGTGCAAATTCTCAATAATAGCCTAATACTCTTCGGAAAAACTTAAGAATATACGCTTTCCTTCTAAAATAGGTATCTAAAAACATCGCCCTGGAACCTACGTCATCCAAATTTAAATTTTCATAGTACAGGATGATTCAAAACACGCTGCTTAGGAAAACTCTTATTGCGTCTAAGGAGACCTCTTGATTTTAACAACCTTTTAATGACACTTGATTTCCTGATACCATGGAAACGCTTTTACAACTGTCTTTTCAAAATGTCTAATAAGTAATGTGTATTAAGTGGCTGTTTCAATTAGGTGGAATTTTCATTTCTCAGAATGCCGAGACGTAAACTAACAACTGCAGAAGCTAATAGAGCTATTATTGGTATGCTACAAGCTGGCTCAAATCGGTCTCAAGTTGCTAGAATGTTTCAAGTTTCCGATAGTGTATTCAGTAGATTAAAATCGAGATTTGAAAATACTGGTGATGTGTCTGAACGTCCACGAACTGGACGTCCAAGACAAACAACTGGGGCTCAAGATAGGTTTATAAAGCTTAGTGTACGTAGAGAACCTTTATCAATGTCGACAAATTGTGCACAGAGTAAATGAAACTCATGGAATTCAGAATTCTAAGCAAACTGTAACAACCAGTTTGGCTTCGGTTAATTTAAAATCAATACGTCTCCTTAGACGTGTTCCTCTCACTCGGAATGATATGGCTGCAAGATTAGCTTGGGCCGCAGGATGGTTCAACTGAGGTGAAGAATGGAGAATTGTCCTTTTCACGGATGAATCCCGTTATGGTCGATTTTCCGATAGTCGCCGTGTCCGGGTCTCGACGTTGCCAAGAGTGCCCAAGAATCAACGTCAAATTCAAGTTGTTTACCTGTGTAAAGGAGGAACAACCATGGTATGGGGTGGTATATGCTTGAATGGACGAATCGATCCATATATCCGTCAGGGGAATATGAATAGATTTCAGTACCAAAATCAGATAATCAACAATATTTTGCCCATGTTTCGTGCAGCCATTGGTTCGTTCGTATTCCTAAATGATGATGCTCGTTCTCACAGAACCGCGGTTATTTTAAATGACATCGAAAGATTACGAATTACTCATCTTCAGCTTCCGCCTAGATCTCCTGATCTCAAATGTATAGAGCATGCATGGGATATGCTGCAGAGCAGGTTAGATGAATATGTTCCTCACTCAAATTCCATTCTTCAGTTGCAGCAGGTCCTACCTAGAATATGTTCAGACATACCGCAAGAATATTTTAATACGCTAATTGATAGTATGCATAGGAGATGTCAGGCCATTATTGATGTACAGGTTTATCCAACGAGGACTAGACAAGGCGATTTTTTGACTTTCCCTGTACTTTTATGAAAAAATTGAAATAGCCATCTCATGTAATTTTCTCCTGCGAATTCGGATATGTTCAGCAAAAAATAATTGAACATCAAATAAAAGTGCTAGGTTATGCTTTGATATTTTTTTTTAAATGGAATACCCTGTATATTACTACATTTTTGGACTCTGTAGAAAAATCTAAACTCATTTTGTGTAATATCCTATACCTATCTTTAGCTGTTTACCAAATATTGACAGTTGAAAGTCGGGTATTTTGACACTGTCTGCTGTTTAGATTTTAGAGCCTGTCAAATTGTCAAAATGCCCGACTTTCAACTCGGCTGTCCAAAGTGAAAACAAGGTAAGTGCATTTATATGTGAACGGAGAAAAATGAACTTTTGACATATTTGTTCAGCCGATCAAAATAAATGCTTCTGGGAGCGGTAAGGATTTAAATTTCATAGAAGAAGGGGGAGAAGCGTGTTTTTAGTATAGTATGGTTTGACAATTTTGATAAATCGAAGTAAGGCGTCAATTACTTTGTTTTTTCTTATGTTTTTGGAGGACATATCAAATGATATTACACATTAAAACAAATTAACTACACTTACTTTGATTTAATTATGTAAAGTTAGTTAACCCATCAAGTATATCCTTTGAAATAACCAAACAACATCATTAGCATTATTACATTTTTTTTTGTTAAAACGAAGGTAATATTATTACTATTATTTTCACATGAAATAAATTATTTTTTCTTAAATTACTTCATTATCCAAGTTAATATCTAAAAAATTAGGTAGGATATGGCGTAATGATGAAAGTGGGAGAACAATTTATTTGGATCAATGAAAGTAGAATTAAGAAAAGCATTTATTTAACCATACAACAGCCAATCTTTTATTGTGATTGTCAATTACTGTGTTCTTACTTTTTGTTTTTTGATTATTTTGTTCCTGTATAAAACGAAATAACTACATTTGCTGGAAAAAAAAACAAAGCAACAACATTAAAATGCAGTAACTGCGATGTAGTCACTTTGTTTTTATCCTGCAAAATGTAGTTACTTCGTTTTATACAGAACCAAAATAATAAAAAAACAAAAAGTAAGAACACAGTAATTGAAAATCACAAATAAAAAGACATTAACTGTTAACCAGTTACTGCCTTTCTTTTTTGCATTGTGGAGTTACGGTGTTTTAATTTTGGAAAGCGTATGTGTGCAGTCACTGCTTTTAGCATGTATCATAATTTCGTTATTTATTCACTGATTTGGTTCGGTCTGATATCAAAATGTGCAGAAAGACACAGCAAGTTCTCTTGGGCATATAACTCAGTTTTGGAAAAAATGTCAGTTACTTCGTTTTAATTTTGGGCAGCCACACTGGCAATCCTATTTGGTAAACAGCTAACGATAGGTATAGGATATTATACACAAACTGTGTATAGATTTCTCTAGAGAGTCCAAAAATGTAGCAATATACAGGGTGTTCAATTAAAAAAAAATATCAAAGTGACCCCTAGCACTTTTATTTGATGTTCAATTGTTTCTTGCTGAACATATCCGAATTCGCGGGAGAATATTACATAAGATGGCTATTTCAGTTTTTTTTAAAGTACAGGGAAAGTCAATAAATCGCTTTGTCTAGTCCTCGTTGGATAACCCTGTACATGGAGGTTATACCACCTATTAGTTTCTAGACTGCGGTGTTTCGAGTAATATGAAAGTAAGATTTTTGTAATTTAATTTAAATAAAAATCAATTTAATAATTTAAATCTAATTTAATTGAAATTTCTGAATCACCCTGTACTATAAAGATTTAAATTTGGATGACGTAGGTTCCAGGGTGATACCTATTTTAGAAGAAAAACGTGTATCCTTTAGTTTTTCCGAAGAGTATTAGGCTATTTTTGCGAATTTGCAAATTTTTATAAAAGAATCCGTTTTTCAATTATAAAGCAAGATGAACTCCAGATGTTAAAGTAGTCTCAATAGAAAGTTATAACTTTACTTAAGCATACTTAGAAAGAATGCCCAGATGTTCCTACGAACAGGTATACGGTTTGTAATTTTTTTTTAAATTTGCAACATAATTTTAAAAGTCCTGTATAATAAATGCCAAGGAATTATCATAATTGGAAAATTTCATATTAAACGCTGCAGAGTTTGCTAAGATATATCACTTTTAAGCAAAGTTATGAGCATTTGAATTTTGACCAAATTTTCACATTTCCTTAACTTATCGGGAGCAGTTTACTTCAGGCAAAGACAATCCACTTCAGGCATGTTCAACAATCGTAACAAAGACAATTGTGGATTGTCTTTGATCGTAATAAACACTATTGGATAATTGAAAATCCATGAAAATTTTAGCAAATTAAAAAATAAGGAAGAATATCTGTCAATGTTTGGTGCAGCATGATAAATAACAAAACAAACAATTTAGGGCCAACATGTTATAATGGTACATTAAAATGATCATCTGGAGACACTTATTTGGCATCAAGACGGGGCCACGCCGCATATCATCCCTACTATTATTGTTAATTTCTTAAATGAGCGACATGCAGTATGGATTGCAAGCAACGGAACAATTATCGCTTCAGAGCGAAATAGTCTGGAACTGTCATAGTTGGATTCGTTTCTCTCGGATCACTTTAAAAATGTAGCGTGCCAACAGTGGAGCAATGATGTTGAAGAAATAAAGACAAAAATTTACTCCAGAGATGCTACAAATAGAGCAGCGCACAAAATAATACACTTTACGCACTAGTGCGTAAAGTAATTTATTATTATTTTTGTTTTTTCATACATTTTTCGGTAGTAGAATAATTATTTATGAAACAAGTGTGTAAAGTGACCCTTTTTTTATGAATGTCGAATATTGTATGAATACAAAAAGGGTACTTTACATATGGTAGTATACAAATGTTTTCTACTATCGAAAAATATGTACCAAAACAGAGTTTTATCCACAATACCGAAACAGAATATTTGCACTCGACGCGCGTTTCGCTAACCATGTCAGCATCATCAGGAGATGATTAAAACTTATCATCTCCTGATGATGCTAACATGGTTAGCGAAACGCGCGTCTAGTGCAAATATTCTGTTTCGGTATTGTGGATAAAACTCTGTTTTGGTGCATGTTGCCGAAGGTTCCAAACCCCAACGTAGAAAAATATGTGAAAAAAATATATTAAATTACTTTACTCAGTAGTGCGTAGAATAAATAAAGTTATGCACTAGTGCGTAAAATCTAATATTTTACGAACTGCCCTAAATGTCAAAAAATGTCAGAGTGCGTCAAATAACTTATTTTAGGCATTGCACATTAAAAATGCATATTTTACGAATCTTAGAGAGTGCGTAAAATGAGTGTTTTACGCACGGTAGTAGAAAAAAAATTGTATGCTACTCATGTATAAAGTACCCTTTTTTATTCATTGGATTGTCGCATGAACCGTAGGCGAGTATTCCCATCCATAAAAAAGGGTTACTTTATACATACAGTGACTCACAGCTCAAATGATGCAGTTGCTATTGAGAAAAACTAACTTATCTCAGTGGTTCAATATTTATTTAGAAAGAACGATATGCTGAAATTAAATTAATATAAACCTCCAAGCAACGTATAAATTAATAATTTGCCCTAAACATGTCACACATTAATAACAATAAATATTTATTTAAATTAAGTGCGATTTCAATGTTACAGCTGAAACGATGCAGATAACAAAATTCTACCAAAGGTATCAACTCAAAAAAGAAAAGTAGGCGTTGCAATGGATTCTTGTTGCAATTGTTTCTTTTTTGACGTTTCGCGCCAACATGGCGAATTTGAAGTGCGTTTCTCCATTAGTAAAGTGAAATTGTTTAACAATGGGTCGTCAAACTACAATTGAAGAGCGAAATTTAGTAATTACTCATTTTAGAAACGGCTTTAGTCAGAGGAATATTGCCAAAATGGTCAATAAGTGTCCGTCTACTGTACAACATACCATAGAACGATATACTCGAGAAAATAGAATTCAAAATAAATCGAGAGTTGCGCCAAATAAAGAGTTAAGTGAATGTATAGAGAGGTGGATTGTCAGAGAAATTATGAATAACCCTAAAAAAAGTGCTCCAAAATTGACAGGTGAAGTACAAAGACAATTTGGAATAACATGTAATCCAGAAACTATTCGACGAGTTTTAAGGAAGAACAATTTACATGGTAGAACAGCAAGAAATAAACCCTTCATTAGTCGAAAGAATAAACTTGGAGAGGTTACAGTTTGTACGTGAACATCTTAATAAAAATATGGAGTTTTGGAAGTCTGTAATATTTGCACATGAAACAAAAATAAATTTATTTGCATCTGACTGCAAAATAACGGTGTGGAGAAGACCCAATGAAGAGTTAAAAGAGAAAAATATCAAGACGACGGTTAAGCATGGTGGAGGCAATGTTATGTTGTGGGGATGTATGGCTTCTAGCGGTGTCGGTAATTTAAATTTCATCGAAGGTAACATGAATCAATACATGTATTTGGACATTTTAAGACAACATTTAGTGGCTAGTGCAGAAAAAATTGGAATCAACCCGAATTATCGCTTTTATCATGACAATGATCCGAAGCATACCTCTTATCGAGTTCGTGAGTGGTTACTTTACAATTGTCCTCATGTTGTGAAAACTCGACCCCAATAACCCGATCTTAACGTTATCGAAAATTAATCGTTGATCTTGAAGAAGAAGGTACATGGTAGTCATATAACAAGCATAAATAATTTAAAAATGAAAATAATACAGGAATGGAATATGATTGATCCCGAATACACGGAGAAGTTAGTTGAATCAATGCCAAAGCGGCTTCAAGCTGTTATTGACAACAATGGGGGGCCCACAAAATATTAAATTGATGGCCGATTCACTTACTTAGTGCTTATTTTGTTAAGTTATCAAGTAATTATTGTTGTAATTAAGTGCTTTTCAATTGTGCATCATTTGAGCTGTGACTCAAAATAACGCACCTGTAGCAGTTTGAATTTTTTTATGTTTATTGATATTCTGTTGCAATAAAATGATCAAGTTTTTGGCAAACCTGTATCCATTCATCTTTAGTATCCTGCATCGATGAAATTTTAGTTTTGTATTCAAATTGGTACTTAAATAGGTTTTTATGAAACTGCATAATTTGAGCTGTGAGTCACTGTAAATGCCATAAATAACTATTTTGGGATCTTAATTTCTGGTGATTCTTCGATAAATTGCCGGTAAATAGTTTCTAAAGTAATATATTCCTCTCCGGCATACATTTTGTATGCCTTCGTAATTCAAGTTTTGCTCCAGGAAACGTTTTCAGACATATTCCTTCTAAATTGGAGATCCGTTCCTCTTCTAGGTTAAACATAATGTGCTTTGTGGAACTAGGGGGCTCGAACGTTCTTAAATCTCGACCTCCTAAATCATTTTGGAACTAGCTTACTAAATTCAGCATAAGTATTTTCATGGGAATATGGCATTTTGGTAGTCTATTTTTGCATTATTTGATGACATTGACAGGCATCGAATTTTTGACGTAACATTTTTAGTAATCGACGTTAATTTTTGTTGGTAATTTTTTGTTTCACCTGATTAATGATTCCTAAATAAGGATGGAGTTATTTCAAATAGGCATCAAAAATGCTATATTATGATCCCTCTCGCAATACCGGCCGGCCCCATTGTCAGGATCTATGTAAGTGAATTTATGCCGTTCTAATTCTAACTAATTAATGACAGGGGTCCAAATTCGAATCCGCGGAATGCAATAAAAAATACAAAAATAAACGGACAATGCAACGAATATACGCTGCGTAGGCGCACCATGCTCAATGACTTACGTTGCCACCTGTAGGTTCCTACTGTTTGGCGATTGTTTCGCTCGCCGACGCTCTTCCACCAGTTAGCGTCGCGATATCGCAGCAATCGCTGGAAAACGTATTCGCGTATCTAGAGTGCTTTGCCGGCTTCCGCTGCCGGCAGCGATCTTCTCAGGACACAACTTCGATTGTTTCCGCTAAGTTTTGTTCGAGTGTTTTAAGTGGGATCCCATTATGATTGGTGGAGATTAAGAGACAATTGAATAACTGACTGGCTAGACTTATTAACCTAAGGTTGGTTAATTGTTTCTATTGATTCGCTGAGAAACTTTTAGTTCCAATTCAGATAATTTAATTACTTCGGTTGTTTTTCAACTTAACCAGAAGTAGTGTGTAGAATGGGAAATTTAGTGAAACTTTAACTTAATACTTTTGTTCACTTCTGATGTTCCCTTATACGACCTCAATTCAAAACTTTTTTTTAAATAATTTAATTTACATTTCCCATTCACTGGAAAATCCTTTTCATCGTTATTTTTGAAGTATAGCGTCTATAGCGAAAAGGAAAATTGATTGGAAGAATTGGGGGGAATGAAATGCTTTAATTGGATTAACTGGAATTCGAGAGCATTCCATCCCCTAAATTTTGTATTAACGAATGCTCTTTGCGTCCTAATTAATAAATTTAATTAATACAAGAAATGTATCAATTTTTGCTAATGTTTACATAGGGTGACCTTGCTCACCATGCAACTATTATGTAAACAATAAGCTTCATGGATAACTTCATCATGAATAGCAATATCTCAATCATCCTTAACTTATTCTCATATTTTGGAACGTATACCTAGAAATGATCCACATTCAATTAATTTCTAATAAGTATTGTAAATTGAGTGGTAAATTACTAATATTAAACGAGGGCCGAAAGTACCAACACTAAACCTAACGTTTTCCAGAACGATTTATCCCGGGTTTTATTCACTTACCTTTAGAAGATCATCAATAAAACTTGATATTAAACTTGCTCGATTTATGAACCAAAGAAAGAGCGCAAGATATCGAATACGTAAGAGAATATGAGAATGTTTTAAATTTGATAGTCTGGCTAAATAAATCGCCCAAGACACATAGATTGATGTGTCTTAGGTATAAGAAAACCAGGGAAAGCTTGTATTGACGAAAAATGTCGAGATGATAATCAATCATCCTTTTCCTTTAAAATAAGTACTTATTATGTTTAAATCGATCAGCCATCTACTTCATTTAGGAAGAAAATTAAGGATTTTATTAAAATAGTTTCACTTTTTACGTGACTTAATTCTTTTAGCTTTTATGTCGGCGGCCGATTAAAAAAAGTAATAGATTTAGTTAATGATGGTTTTCCCACTGCAGCAAAAATACTTCCCACGTACATAGTCACTTCAAAACACTATTTTTCCGAATGATTTTATTTTAAGCTTTGAATAGCAATTTTCTCCAAATTTCCCTGTAATTCACTTTTCGGAGAGTCAGGAGCAATAACGATCCTTTTCGATGGCAAAATTTATATCTGTCAGACCTAGATAACGAATGGGTTATAATTCAGCTATAGCTTCCGTGCCTTAAAATAAATCAATCTGCCTCTTGAAGTAATTATTTATACCTATACCATTATTTTTTAATTTATTTTTTACAATGGTTCCTTTGATTTTTTTTTATCTAATTTAGTACACGGATATTTTAAGGTAGTTATACAAGATTATGTAATTATTTTTGACTTAGTAAGAACTTATTTAATACAAGAAATGTATCAATTTTTGCTAATGTTTACATAGTATTGTTTACCATGCGATTTTATGTAAACAATAAGAGTCAGAGCTTAGAGATATAGCGAGTTTGAAAAGGTTTATGGATAACTTTACCATGAATAGCAATATCCGAGGGGCGGCTCACTCACCAAAATTTGACATCGATTTCGGAAATCCCAGGGATTTCGACATTTTTAAGGGATTTCGTATCGATTTTCGATGGATTTCGGAAAAATTTCGAAATGATTTCCAGAGACTTCGATAGGATTTCGCGGGATTTCGGAAGAAAATATACTGCGATTTAGGGAGTGGGCCTCAGGCTCACAAAGGGACAAAGAAAGTACACAATAAAATCCAAAGAAAATACAGTTTCTAAGTTGGCCTTCTAATTTATTTTGCAAAAAGTCGCATTAAAAAAACCTCGAAAAAAACAGACATCTTTAAAACGTATTTATTATGTGGTTTTTCTACATCTAGTTTTTCAATCTCAAGATTTTGAAATCGTTTTATCTAAAATAAATAGGTCTATAAAAAATATATTCTTTCGAAACAGTTTGAAAGTTCTCATCTTTAGCCCAATTGTATTGATTTAAGTTCAGCTTTAAACCAACAAGTCGTCTCATTTATCTCGAGCATTTCAAGGTACCACGTGTCATAGATAACTACGTAATAGTGTTCCATTTTATCTTTAACTTTATTTTCTTTTGAAGCATCAAAATGACTTTCTTCAAATTCACTTTCAACTAGAATTTCAGTTTCTGTATCTGTTTCACTCTCGGAATTCTCTCTTGAAAAACGTCTTTTGTCTTTCTTGAACACAGAACACAACTGTTTTTCAGGTTTTCCCGTAATAGTTGTCACGATTTCCCCTTCTTTTAATTGAAACCAACACATCTGAATCACTTTATACGTCTAAATGAATGATAAAGTGCTTAAAATGTGTTGGTTTTAATTAAACGAAGGAAAAATCAGGAAAACCGGTTTTCAAATTTGAGGACGAATATCTCGAGAACGATCGAATTGGCTTCAGGTTCGTGATGAGCATCCCAAATCTACCATGATGCAAAATTTCGTTAAGATCGGCGATAGTTTCAGTAACTGGAACATTGAAAATCTGTTATGCCGGAAAAAACGATCCAAAAATGGGGGGAATGTAAAAAATAATCGGAAAAAACCATCCACACGCTAATGCCAATAATTATCAACAAAAATTTAAGAAAACATTTTTACCATCAGAAGAAAAAAAGGAAAAACCGGCAATAGTGCCCATGTTGTTTAAGAATTTCAACGGCATACCACTAAGGATTTCGAGAAATTCATTTGGATTTCTAATAGGTTTTCGGAATATCGAAAGGATTTCGGATGCGATTTCGAGATTTCGAAAGAATGTCGGATAGGATTTCGGGATTTCGAATCGATTTCCGTTAGATATCGCGATTTCGGAAGTATTTCGCGGGATTTCGGATGAAAATGTACATCGATTACGGGAGTGAGCCGCCCCTCGGCAATACCTCGATCATCCTTAACTAATTCCTATATTTAGGCTCGTATACCTAGGTATCTCTATTAGAAATCGGGAAAACGTCGAATTGCCAGAAATGATCCTCATTCAGATATTAAATTTTTAATAAGTATTGTAACGTAGGCGGTAATTTACTAATATTTAACAGAAAGTAATAACTCTAACCCTCATGTGTACCAAAGGGATTTATCTTTGGTTTTATTCATTTATCATTAGAAGGATATCAATAAAACTTGATATTAAACTTGCTAAATTTATGAAAGAAAGAAAGAGCCAAATAAATCGAATACATAAGAGAAGATTAGAATGTTGTAAATTTTGATAGTCTGGCTAAATAAATGGCGCAATGCACATAGTTGGACGTGTCTTAGGTATAAGAAAACCAAAGAAAGAAAAAGAGGCTTGTATTCACGAAAAATGTCGAGATGATATTCAGTCATCCTTTTTGTTTAAAATACGTTCATATTATGTTTCAATCGATCAGCTATCTAAATCATTTAGAAAAAAAATAAGGATTTTATTAAAATCATTTCACTTTCTACCTTAATCCCTTTAGCTTTTATGTCCGCAGCCGATTAAAAAAGTAATTATTGATTTAGTTCAAGATGGTTTTACCCGTCCAGCAAAAATACTGTCGACGTATGTAGTCACTTGAAAACACTCTTTTTCAGAATGTTCTTATTTTAGACTTTGAACAGCGATTTGCTCCAAATTACCCCGTTATTCACTTCACTAGATAACTAATGGGTTATAATTCAGGTAGGTATAGCCTCCGTATATTAAAATAAATAAATTTGCCTTGAAATAAATATTTATATACCTACCCTGAATTATTTTATTTATTTTTTTGTAATTGTTTGATTATTTCTTGTTTTTTTTTTTATCTAACTTAGTACACTGGAGTTTTGAAGGAGTTACACACGATTATGTGTACTTTTAAAGTAGTACGAATTTAATTAATACAAGAAATGTCTAAAAATTTTCTAATGGGTTCATAGGATGACCCGAGGGATGACCTTGTTGTTCACCATGCAATTATTATGTAAACAGTAAGAGTCGTCAGAGCTTAGAGTTATGGAGAGCTGAAAAGATTCATGGATAACTTTACCATGAATAGCAATAATATCCCAATCATCCTTAACTAATTCTCATATTTGGGAGCGAATACCTAGCTATCTCTAATTAGTAACCGGGAGAACCGCGAACCGCTAGAAATGATTTTAATTTATTTATTTCATTTCTAATACGTATTGTGAAGTGGATGATGGTAAATGACAAATATTTGACGAGGGCCGAGAGTACTCACCGTAACCCTCATGTATGGCAGAAAGATTTATCTAAAGTTTTATTCACTTATCTTTAGAAGAACATCAATAACACTTGATATTAAACTTGCTCGAGTTTTGGAAGAAAGAAAGAGCCAAAGAAATCGAATATATAAGAGAAAATTAAAATGCTTTAAATTTTGACATTCTGACTAAATAAATGGCCCAAGACACATAGATTGATGTGTCTTAGGTATAAGAAAACCAGACAAAGAAAAATAAGCCCGTATTGACGAAAAGTGTCGAGATGACAATCAATCATCCTTCTTCTTATTAGGATATTACTAAAATCATTTCACTTTCTATGTGTCTTAATCCTTTTAGGTTTTATATGGATAGCCGATTAAAAAAACTAATTGATTTAGTTTAAGATGGTTTTACCACTCCAGCAAAAATACTGTCGAGGGATATAGTAACTTCAAAGCACTGCTTTTCAGAATGTTATTATTTTAGACTTTAACTAACAATTTTATCAAAATTTCCCGTTATTCACTCTCGGGAGCAATAACGATCCTTTTAGATGACAAAACTTATATCTGTCAGGCCCCAGGTCAGACTAGATAACGAATGGGTTATTATGATTCAGCTATAGTCGCCTTCCAGTTAACGAGGTGGGTTATGAAATTATCTAGGACCAACTAATTTTACATTATTATTCTCAAATTCATGTTAAAATATTATTATAAACACAGCCGTATCATAAACACTCACCCATATTGTTTGGAAAAGAAACAGACACATAAAATTCCAGAGTTTACAATATAGTATATTAAGATACTAGTTTTCAAAGACCATATTTTATCGCACGGGCACGAAATTAGGAAAGGATCCGCTTGCGGGGAGTTTCCTAACGTGCGAGTGTGCTAAATGTCTTTTAAAACGTGTATTTTATACTATTTTTTCTATTTTGCACGTTTTTTAATGAAAAACATTAATTTATTCAAGTCGCGATCAAAAGTTGGACGGCCATCTTATCACATTTGACGTCTGTATTATTAGGAATCCCATTCAAAACTGTGTCGAAATTTTTGCTAGCAAGCCTTGACATTGAACAATTCAACCAGTCAACAAAAGTAGTGTCGAAAAGAGCTTCTTTTCGACACTACTTTGCATATAGAAAAGACTTCTTTATGATACCAAAATAGAAAAATGTTAATTAGGCTTACCGCCAAGTCACATGACTTGAATAGGTGCTTGCCTAAAACTCGTTCCTTATCAGATAACAAATCGTAGAATGGATAAAACTGCTGGTACCACATGATACCCAAATACTTTTGACCAATCGCTATTTCAATTTTAAAACCTTACCCAAAAATGGCAGTGAAATAATATTAAATTCCCAGAAAGGTTAACATTTTTGACAAATTAATCTGTCAGTGAACATAAAAAAATATCGCGATTATGGCGAAGCGTAATCCATTTGCAGGTTACATTGTTGTATGAAAATCTTGGTAGCATAAAAAAAATATATAACGCTGCCAGTTTTAAGGGATGCTTTAAGGGAAAAAGAAATTCTGGATATAGGTCTCAGATCATTGGAAGAGCTCATAAAACATTTAAGGTTTCGTTACAAAAGGACTGCAACCGAAGATATTTGTGCGAACTACCACAAATTGCAAGTGAAGAGGATGCATTTTAAAAAAATCCATCATTCAAAATTTAGAAGAGTTTCTTTGGATGAAACTTGGGTATTTTCAATGGGAACGGGTCTAAATCATGGCAAGACGATTCGATAAAGTCGGTAAAACGAAAAAAATGTTGTGGATCCGGAAAAAAATCTTTCTCCGATTGACAGCAAACATTGATTTTTTCGGCAACGTCCGGGAAGTACTTCCTTCCCGGGCGCTTTTTCCTTGAGAAAGTGGCATTTGTCCGGCCTAGTCCTGGAAGTGCGTACTTCCCGGACTAGGCCAAGAAGAATCATATCATTGTTGTATGAAAATCTTGGTAGGCATGGTTTTGATAAATGCAGTTGATCATTACCATAGCAGCGAAATAACGACTGACACTTATTTGACACGAAATTAGTTGACATTTTGATTTTTGAAAGTTTGCATGGTTTGATCGCATTCATCGTGATAAACTACTAATATGAATAAGAATTAGAATGATTCTGTTAGTACCTATCTTATGTTCGAATTTCAATGGAATGTTCGAAATTTTGTTCTACAAAGAAAAATAATAAAGAAATGTGTTTCATTAATTCGTTATTCTACACGGTTGCCGAAAAAATAGTGTATGCAACAGGTCCGAAAATAGTTTTTTTGTATTCACAGACTTCCAGGACTCGCCTACGGCTGGTCCTAGAATTTTGTCTACTCGTCCAAATAAACAGTATTTTCTGGACTTGATACGTAAATTACTATTTTCTTCAAACGTCAGTAAATGCGTCATTACTCGACTGTGTAGGCGACCGTGAAGTTTCGTTTTTCCTCCGCCGGAGCTTTACTTTTCACTTTTCCGCTGGCGGAGGTAAAAGTGTTGTCATAGCAACACAGATACAATACAAACAGACAACAAAATTAGCGTCAACAAATCGAGATTTATTAAACTACAATTTGTATTTATCACTCAATGTGTGACTGCATTTCTAAAAATCACTAATTTAGGAACAAACTGGTTATTATTTAATCGAACTTACTCAATAACTACTTATCAATACGGAATTCAAACGCAATCGGAGTCGCAATCTTAAAAAAATAATTATTGTTGACAGTGTCCACTGACAGCTTTAGGTTACATTATTATAGCAACAACCCGTGCCTATTTACCGACACCGGTCTAAGCCGCCTTGCGAACCCACTTATCTTTAATAATAATTAGATATTATTACTATTAAAAAGAGATGTTTTTGCATTAATTTGTAGACATTTGAAGAAAAAACAGCATATTTTATTTGGAGGAAAAGTTACTTTTCATGACTTGCTCTCTATTACCAGCCTCACTCTGTTCGGCTGTTAAACACGAGCGCGCCATGAAAAGTATCACTTTTCCTCCATATAAAATAATATACTATTGCAGACACATATCAATCAGCAAAGTATTACTTTTCCCGCCTTGCCAGCAAAGTAAGTACTTTCCTGCCTAGACAGCAAAATGATTAGTCTCCATGGGAGTAAAACGTTTGACATAATTTTCCAAACTATTATTATGGACATATACATTTCCATAGCAACCAACCGTTCCAATAATTGCGATTTCTATAAAATTTTGTTTTAATTTATCACTACAGGAAAAATAAAAAGATTGTAGGAATTGTAATAATTTGCAAATATACAATATACATATATCATTATAAACAATCGGATAGATTGACTGGCTTAGCTGAATTCCTCGCCTCGCACGCTCGACTTTGAACTATCAGCCGCGGCAGTCAATCTACTACTTTGCTGCCTATAGTAAAACAAATACCTATTATTTTACACACCTTTACATATTTGAATTTAGTCCAGAAGGTTTTATAGTAATAAGTCCTTTAAATTTTTTTTACCGAACTAGGCCTGTAAAATTTCTTTACCGGACTGAAATTTGTAAGTTTTAGTTTAAAATACCAAATTTTTTTCATACAAAATCCTCTCACTATCAACCATACCTAACATATTCTATGCATTCGCACAGAATAAAATTAAACTCATTTGTTTTTCAAAACAATTTCTTATATTAATAATAAATTAACGACTACATAGAATAGATACTTACAACTTAGATACATTAAAGTTAATGTTAATAGTACAATTTGCATTATCGTTAATATTAATTTCTGGAGATTTATGGGAATTATCATCACTGCTACTTATAATAGTTGAAAAATTTTGATTATTTTGGTTCAAAACTTCTACAAAATTTTCCCCATTTTGAATCATTCTAGATATTCTGTTCTTTCCCCCAATAGAGTCTTCGATGTACTTCTCAGCCACCAAGGAACTCTTCCACCCCCCATGCCGCTTAAATACAGTAAGGTCGGCCCCAGCATCAGCAAGAAGCGTTGCTGATGTCCTTCTAAAGCAATGTCCCGTATACTTTTCTACATCAGCAAGTCCCAAGAATTCAGCAATTTTCTTGGGAACATCGCCGCTGGTATGAATACCCATCCTTTGACATATACTCTTTCCATTTCGATAGCCCAAGAAAGGAAAATTATTATTTATATTTTTCGGTCGCAGTGCCAAATAATTTCTGTACAATTGCAAATAATTTTGTTCATTCTCATCAGTAACAGTAAACACTCTTCGATATGGTTGGTTTTTGTTTGTCGTATTGTCACTATCAGCTGCTTACCCGTATCTTCGATATCTCGAAGAATTATTGAATGGAGCTCCTTCCGGCAACAACCACCACTTATCCCCAGCATTGCTACCTAAGACTACTTACTTAAAAACACAAAGTCTGTCATTCATAATTTTCTAGAAAACTGTATCGTAAAGCACACACTGTGACTTGCGTATTTATCAATGAAGCTGTGGCACAGAAAGTGGCTAGTGGGTAAACAAACATAGGCCTAGCATTTTAATTTTTCGTAATATTTTTTCTTTCACCAAAATTCAAATCTAAATCGATTACGCACAAACTAAAAATGGGAATAAATTAAATCTGGATATTGAAATATTGGGAAATTTGAGACCGCCAATTTTCAAGTTTGGAAACGAATTTTTTAGCACATAATTTAAATTTGATTTCCTTGAGTAAGAATGCTATTTAAACGTATTGAAAAGTCTTTATTAATATTTTTGAGGGATATTAAATTATAAAATATTAAAAGTCAATAATGTTCCATAACCAGACCTCCAATTTTTTTGTTCAGACTGATTGGGTATCAAAACTGGTATGAAAAAGGGTATCGACAATTTCGAACACCAAAACTCTGGCAGGCGCAGCCACAGAATTGACGTATGGAGTATGGAACGTAGGGCAACCGGTTTAAATGACTAAAATAAATTGGAACTAACTGAAAGTAATCGAAAGTTGTTTGAATGACAAACCAAAAGTAACAAAAAACACCAAAACAGGCTAAAACGTATAGGAAACCCAAATAAACTGAATTTTGCCGACTAACCAACACTAACCAAAAACATTAAAATTGGTCATAATTAAGGTATCGGAACCGGTTCAAATAATTAAAATAAGTTGGAACTAACTCAAAGTAACCGAAAGTTGGTTGAATGACTATAACCAAAACTAACTTAAAGAAGCAAAACGGGCTAAAACGTATCAGAACACATTAAAAATGTTAAAGTAAATTAAAACTAACCCAAATTAATCGAATTTTGCCGATTAACCAAAAGTAACCAAAAACGTTAAAATTGCTTACAGCGTACCGGCACCAGATCAAATGGCTAAAATATATTAAAACCACCTGATATTTGTCGAACGTCGATTGAACGACTAACCCAAAACTAACTAAAAGCACCAAAAAGAGCTAAAACGTATCGAAACAGATTGAAAATATTAAAGTAAGTTGAAACTAACTCAAAATAACCGAATATTGACGACTAGCTAAAATGAAACAAAGACATTTAAATTGGTTATAATAACGTACCGGAATCGGTTCTAAAATAAATTGGAACTAACTGAGAGTAATCGAAAGTTGATTGAATGACTAACCAAAACTAACTAAAACACCAAAAACGGTAGATGTATTAGAACAGATTAAAAATGTTAAAGTAAGCCAAAAACTGATACAAATTAACCGAATTTTAGCGACTAACCAAAACTAACCAAAAACATTAAAATTGTTTATAACGTCGGCGTCGGTTCAAATGACTAAAATATATTGAAAATAATTTAACTTTAACGAAAATTGATTGAACGACTAACCAACACTAACTAAAAACGCCAAAAAGGGCTAAAACGTATCGAAACAGATTAAAAATATTAAACTAAGTTGAAACTAACCCAAATTAACCGAATTTTGGCGACTAACAAAAATTAACCAAAAACTTTTAAACTCGCATTTAAATTGGTTATAATAACGTGTCGGAACCAGTCCAAATTACTAAAATAAATTGGAACTAACTGAAAGTAATCGAAAGTTGATTGAATGACTAACCAAAATTAACCAAAAGTGAATAAATGCACCAAACGGGCTAAAAGATATCAGAACAGATTAAAAATGTTAAAGGAAGTTAAAACTAGCTCAAATTAACCCAATTTTGTCAATTAACCAAAACTAAACAAAAACATTAAAACTGCATATAAGGTACCGGAACGAACCGGTTTAAATGACTGATATATATTAAAACTAACTGAACTCTACCGGTAGTTGATTGAACGACCAACCAAAACTAATTAAAAGTAACCAAAAGCACCAAGAAGGGCCAAAACTTATCGGAATATTAAAAATATTAAAGTACCTCGAAACTAACCCAAATTAATCGAATTTTGGCGAATAACTAAAATTAGTCAAAAACGTTTAAGTTGGTGATAACGTACCGGAACCAGTTCAAATGACTAAAATAAATTGGAACTAACTGAAAGTGACCGAAAGTTGATTGAATGACTAACTCAAAGTAACCAACAGCACCAAAACGGGCTAAAAAGTACCGGAATAGGTTACAAAAATTAAAGTAATTTAAAACCAACCAAAACGAACCGAATTTTGGGGACTAACCAAAAATCTTAAATTTGATTATAACGTATTGGAGCCGGTTCAAATAGCTAAAATAAATTTGAACTAACTGAAACTAACCGAAAGTTGTTTGAACGACTAACCGAAAATGACTAAAAATAACCAAATGCACCAAAACGGGCTAAAACGAATCGGAACAGGTTAAAAATATTACAGTAATGTTATAGCTAATTATATATTGCTATATTTTCCTATCTACAAGTGGAAGTTAATTATTTAGGTCTTCATATCTGCACCTTTCTTAATTTATTTATTTTTTAATTATGATAATCTTTAATATTAATCTTAAAAATGCATTTATTTAATTAAAAATGCTATAAACACTCGTAAATATACATAATATTTACTTTTTTAAACTCTGCTTTTAAAAATTATTTGAATTATAACACAAATCACATTTTTGCTTTTTTATTCATAATTTTCAATGTTCCCCCGGTTCCCGGTTGCATCTCTGCAAAGGACTGTGAATTTTTATTAATTAAAAATTAAAGATAATGCAATACACCATAATACTAAATCAAATGGTTCATTTAGGATAGTATATACATACTTTTATCGCAATAGTTGCAAAATTGCTGTTTTTAGCATTCTAATGGCGTTTAAAATGTTCCAATAATTAAATGGAGTAGAACTACTGATTTCGCTATTGAAAAATCAAAATAATAATCACAGCAATAAAGAAAAACTCAAAAGAACAAAACTAAGCAAAGATAGAGATTAAGAAAATACTAGGCAAAATTATATTTTGGAACATTCTTGACAAGTTTTTAAGTTCTGAAATTTCATTTTAAGCATACAACGCTTATTTAAACAGTCTAGTTGAATAACTAATAAGTATACAAAAGTGTATTCATTTCTAAATAAGACAGCTTTTGTAAGTAAACCTTGGTTTCTGAGAAGATTCAAGCTTTTTAAGTTTCATGATATATCCTGATTTTAAAATAATTGTGTTAACACTAATTTTATTAATTCGGCTCCATGGCAATTTAACGGGACATCTTCATTTATATTGGTCCTCAAACCAGTCCAGTAAAAGTAGATGGCAAGGTTTTAAAAGTATTTATAAGCAAATATATCATTCAGTTTTCAGAAGTGTGTTTATAATGCGCGCACAAGCGACTGGGCTGGACTCGTCAGGCGGTAGGACTCGTGTAGACGAAAATATCAATTATGTTAGATTAGTTTCATTTTTGATTTGCCGATATAATAAATTTGTAAAGTGTTATTAGAAGCTAATTGTCATCTACTTGTACTTGAACTAGAAACACATGCATTATTTTATTGCTTTATATGGTGTGCGAGGGACGTCAATGAAATGACATTTAATAATCACCGATGAACCACTTTCTTTTATAGAAATTCCTCGCATGTTTGATGACAATATTTAAAGTAGGTAATTACGTATGTTTTTTTGTTAACTAACGTAGATTTAAATTAGGTATTTATAGAATAACAAATGTAACATGGTTCAATAAATTTAAAATAGTAAGTGCTATTTACAAACAAAATATACCTACTTGAAAGTTAAATTCACTGATTAATAAGGAAATATGGCAAACATGCTCTTGTACCACAGTGTGTGTTAGATTGCGATTTAATTTGTGGTAAATACAAAAAATAAATAAATGTATCTTTATTATTTTATTTTATCTAATATTGCTACTATCTAAAATAAATATTGTTACAGTATAGCTCTAATAAGCGTATTATGTGGTACAGTTTTACCTTTATCAAAAGGTATTCTTTGTTTGGAGCTTCAACCATAAACCGGTGCATCTCTTGCCTGCTCAAAACTTTAGATTTCACTGGTTCGTATCCTACTGATTGTTTTTTCAGAAACGCTCTCACTTTCGAGTATTGAGAAATGTCCATGTCTTCATCGACCAATAACTTTTGTATTTCTTTGACTGCAAAAACATAATATTGTTAGGTTTTTCCCGTGGGTTCTTAACAGAATTACAACTTTGCTATTTTCAACTAATACTCTCTTTATTCACTACACCACTGTATACAATTTAACACTCTAAACTACTCTTATAACTTTACAACTAATATCTATTCAACACTCAATGATTAACTGAACTAACTATCCGACTGCCTAACATTCGCCGTAGGTCTGCTTATATATAATCTTAAATCTATCACGAATATTCGGGAAGTATTCCGAGGCCACTCTATATGATCTCGAAGAGGCCATCGAGATAATTCCAGCGATCCTGAATCTTCACAGCCGGCCGGGCGATGACTCATACAGAGAAGCGAGCGGCACGGCGGCTAGTTTTATAGGGTAGCACAAAAACGTTCGGATGGTTGTTAGGCTAGCCGTAATATTGCCTCCCTCTTAATTCTGATCGTCCTGTTCAGCTACTTCATGTCCGTGATATGCTTTCAACCTGTCGAGGTGGACAACTTTCGGTTTGCTTCTGGGGCTACGCTGCATTCTATACACAACGTCATTAATTCTTTTGATGACCGTATAGGGTCCTTCCCATACTGGTGTTAGCTTGGGAGATCTTCCTTTCTTCCTTTGCGGGTTATATAATAGTAGAGTGCTACTTATAACTTATCTTGACTTCTGTGGGCACCTCGGGGTTACAAGCTGAAATTTTTACAGAATGAAGGCTTTATTATATTAATTCAAAATCCGAAGGTAATAAAAAATCATAACGGGCAAAAGGGCAGTATACCTAAAAATCGAGATTATTATATGAACGTGTAGGATATTAAATTATGAATGTTTTCATATATAATTCATCTACATTTTTGTACGAATTATATTTTTTATCCTTGCTTGAAATATGCAGATTACATTGGCCCTTACGGAAAAATAAATCAAAAAATTGAAATATCTCGCTTCGAACCTGGGCAAAATTTGATTGAAATATACTCATTTTTGTATTCACCTCGCATTCTCTCCGAAATGAAGGCTCAAATCAAAAATTTTTATTCTTGCAAAAAGTTTGCCTTAAGTATTTAGAATACATAGGTGCACGAATAAAATTTTTTTCCATCAAATGGTAATGGAAAAATAGAATTAAATGTAAAAAAGTAATTTTCTTCAAGCAGCAACCGGCCGATCTCTCGCTTCCCGAGCACTCTAGTATCTCACTTTTCTTCATAGATCTATCTCTCTCACGCCTATTATACAATACAGTAATTGCTTTTACACCATTACGGGTTAGAATACTAATAATAATAATAGCTATTATTAATTGAATAAAGTCAATGAAGACATTTTCGATTATGCTGAAATTTATTTTTCCTATACGTTGCTAGGTAATAAAGAAGTAGAAAACAAATCATATACTTAATGCAACTGCTATTAAAAAAAGACTAGCTTTTATTCAGAATAGAAAAACTGAAAACGTAAAAAATCTTTATAATAACAAAATCTATTTATCTTCAGTGTCTGTATCTTATTAAGGAATATACACAATGACTTCAATATTGCCTTCGAGTATTTTTTGTGCATGATCCTATGCAACCTATTTAATTTCTTCTACGTCTACAAGCTTGCTTCCATACAATCTAATAAAAATTTATTTAATTAAGTTTTATTATGTACCTGTTTAATCTAATAATAATTTACCTTTCTTTACATCCACATGCAATAAATACTTTTACATCCGAAGGAAATGCTGGTGTTGTTAAAATTGAGGATAATTTGGATATCACCTGCCTCCTCAAATTTCCATCCGCATTCTGTCACCTCTGGTAATAGGGCGATTTGGTTCTAAAGAACTGAAGCACACCTTAGTTTGATAATGTGCCCTCATACTGCGAAATTTTAAACTATTTTTTTGTAGGGGCTAGTTTTTTCAATTAGCGATGAATAGGCCAATAGTGTCCTGAAAATGGTAATAGACGAAATGTTTGGATTCGTTGAAAATAATTTTATGATAAATTTCTCTGTTATTGAACATGCCATCTGAAAATTCCTGGACCCAATACCGTCTAAATAATCGGAATAATTTAGATACATTTTCCAACATTTTATTTTTCCTAATCCTGAAAACTGGCTGGTTGTATGACAACCCGTTAGAGCATGAAATGCAGGTAATTTTTTTGCAAGTTTTTCTTCTAGGTTGATGTCATGAACGGCCACATATCGCACCGAATTTCCTCTTCCTCATTTTACCCCAAATTCTGTATATATGTATATTTTTAATATGTACCAGAAGTACAAGTACATCAGTGTCATTGGAGTCCACGATGCATGTCAAATAATACATACAATGTTTAGCAGAGAGTATAATGCAACAAAATCCTAGTATCAGCTTCTTCGTGACTATAGAGGATAGTAATTTGTTGTCAATTGGTTCGCATTTTGTTTTCTTATCAAAAATATTGGTAAATCCCCCACTATAGTTGCGAACTTGAAATTCTTTTTATAAGAGTGCTCGTTCAGATAAAAGGTTCGTTAACTGTTTTTTTTTAACTAAAAACAGAGTGGATAAATAAACTCCACTGTTTTGGATGTAAAAAGGTAACTTATTATTAGATTAAACGGTACATAATAAAACTTAATCAAATAAATTTTTATTAGATTGTATGAAAGCAAAGCTTCTACACGTAGAAGAAATTAAATAGCGTGCATAGGATCATGCACAAAAATACTGGAAGGCAATATTGAAGTCATTGTGTATATTCCTTAATAAGATAGACACTGAAGATAAATAGATTTTGTTATTATAAAGATTTTTTACATTTTCAGTTTTTCTATTCTAAATAGCTAGTCTTTTTTTAATAGCAGTTGCATTAAGTATATGATTTGTTTTCTACTTCTTTATTACCTAGCAACGTAAAGGAAAAGCAAATTTCAGTATAATCGAAAATGTCTTCATTGACTTTATTCAATTAATAATAGCTATTATTATTATTAGTATTCTAACCCGTAATGGTGTAAAAGCACTTATTGTATTGTATAATAGGCGCGAGAGAGATAGATCTATGAAGAAAAGTGAGATACTAGAGTGCTCGGGAAGCGAGAGATCGGCCGGTCGCTGCTTGAAGAAAATTACTTTTTTACATTTAATTCTATTTTTCCATTACCATTTGAGAGAAAAAAAATGTATTTATGCACCTATGTGTTCTAAATACTTAAGGCAAACTTTTTGCAAGACTAAAAATTTTTGATTTGAGCCTTCATTTCGGAGAGAATGCGAGGTGAATACAAAAATGAGTATATTTCAACCAGATTTTGCCCAGGTTCGAAGCGAGATATTTAAATTTTTTGATTTATTTTTCCGTAAGGGCCAATGTAATCTGCATATTTCAAGCAAGGATAAAAAATATAATTCGTACAAAAATGTAGATGAATTATACATGAAAATATTCATAATTTAATATCCTACACGTTCATATAATAATCTCGATTTTTAGGTATACTGCCCTTTTGCCCGTTATGATTTTTTATTACCTTCGGATTTTGAATTAATATAATAAAGCCTTCATTCTGTGAAAATTTCAGCTTGTAACCCCGAGGTGCCCACAGAAATCATTTTACAGAAGGCTTTTACTGCGTTGGGCACTCTACTATAACCAGATTTTATCGTTCATCCGAAATCCCCTAGAGTTAGCTTGGAGATTATATCGAGCCTTCATTCGGTCACTGGCGAGACGTTCAATTGGTAGTCCCACATCATTCTGTTTCATCTTCCCACTGGATCTTGTCTGAGGTCCTTGACTTGAGGCATAGGTTGACCACTGCTGGCACCATGATTTCACATCCTGGCAGTAGTTGACCCAGTAAAATCTGTCGCGGATCTTGTCAATCATTCTGTTAACTCCGAGATGAGCACCAAACTTTCTATTATGTACTTCGTCCAGAACTTCCGATACCCTCTTCCTTGGTACCACTAACTGCGTCTTCACTACTTTGCCATCGGCGCTGTCCCAGGCTCGTTTAAGGAGCCCATTTTCAACTACCAGGGAGTCCCACTGAGCCCACAGAGATTTAAAAGTAGATCCCTTAGCTGAAATATCTCTCCAGCTCGGTCTTGGTTGACGTTCTTCCTTAGCTTTCAGTAGTAGTGCTATTTCATTATCATCAAGCTGATCTTTCTTTAGTTGCTCTGTGGTCCACTGCTGATCAACCTTAAACTTGATTCGCCTAATGGGAGTGATTCCTTCTCGTTGGTCAATCCTTTGGCGATGTTTATAATTATTCTCACATGACCTTCTGAATAAAGCATCTGTATTACTATGCCATCTTCCTTCCCTGTGCTTAGCCTTAAAGTTATATTGTTTCAACTCTTCCTGACTAGGCTTTGAACTGCTGTTGTCTCTGGATGGAGCTGTAGGTCGTAGTTGTACTCGACAGTCTCTCTTAGAATGCCCAATGTTGCCACATATATAGCACTGATTTGAAACATTTCGGTTACGTGGCCTATCTTCTAGTGGCTCCCTGAATCTTTGTACTTGACAGTCCCTTTTGAAATGCCCAGTCCTGCTGCATCTATAGCACTGATTTATAGCGTTTCGATTACCTGGTCTAACTTCTGTTGGCTCCCGGAATATCCGTACTCGACAGTCCCTTCTGAAATGTCCAGTCTTTCCACATCTATTTGATGTATTTCGGTTATGTGGTCTATCTTCTATGGGCTCCTGGAATCTTTGTACTCGACAGTCCCTTTTGAAGTGTCCAGTCTTGCCACATCTATTGCACTGATTATGGTTGTATGCCCTAACTTCTAGTGACTCCCGGAATCTCCCCGTGCCCTGAAGAATTTCGGTTAATTTCTTCAAAATACCGCCCATTTCAGTTAGTTCACAACTGTTCGCCAAATTTTCTTCATTGATGGATATGTCCCTGATTGCTGGCTTAGAGATGTTACAGGCCGCCTCGATTTCCAGAGCTCTACCCAAAACTTCGCTGCTGTTATCAAATTTGGCTAGGCGTAGCGTTTTTTGAGCTTCTGTATCTCTAATACCATCCACGAAATATTGGGCAGCAAGTTCCTCTTGAAATTCATCTGTCGCTCCCGGGTATGCTAATTGAATGAGACGTCTAATGTCTGCCTCAAATTCTTGCAGGTTTTCACCAGGCTTCTGATGTCGGGACTTAACTTGTGCCTGATACAGTTGTCTTCTATGTTGGTCTCCAAATCGTCTCTCCAGGGCAGCTGCAAGTATGTCATATTTCCCTTGTTGGCTGATGGGAATGGTCTGCAGTAGTTCCAGGGCAGACCCACAGCGCTAGTGATGTAGCCATTTCTTCGTTATTCCAACCGTTGGCTACAGCAGCGGCTTCAAATTGCCTTCTATACATTGTCCAGGAGATTTGACCGACATACGTTGGAGGTTTGATGTTATGCCCTGTGGCGAATACCCTCTCGGTGGGTCCTTGATTTTTTAGTCTGATAAATTCTGCTTGTAGATTCCTCATTTCTTGCTGTACGTTTCCTACTTCTTTTTGTACACTCCCAACTTCTTTTTGTACATGTTCAACTTCTTTTTGTACATTTCCAACTTCTTTTTGTATATTACCTACTTCTTTTTAAAATTTCTCATTTTGCCCGTCCAATATCTTCTGGAAACATAAACAATACATTGGAATACATGAAATGTATTCCAATGTACAAACAAAATTTAAGCATGAAAATCTGTGATATAAACCAATAAAATATACTTATCTAAAAGAGCGCCTAGAAGCAAAGAGACTTGTGATAATTACCATCTGTGATAAAAATAGAAATATACTGTATAAGAGTCTAAGAGCTAATGACCCTAGAAGTCGATGCTCTTCATGGGTGGGTTTTTAGTGAGGTAGAAATCCCACACTACTTGGCACCCATTAACCCATCTGCCAAGCGCCTTTTGAAGATTTTCCCACCCAACACACATATAAAAATAATAATAATAGTAATAATAATAATAATAATGGCGTCTTTATATTGCTTCGCTGCGGACCATAGCTTCCAAACTGTCCGATTAGACCTACCCCTTAATTTTTGTTTGTTTTTATAAGTTGATAAAAATATGACAGACGGAATTATGAAGATTTACAAGGCACCAGTTTTTATTTAAAAAAAATATCTAAAAAATAACCTATATTTATCTTCACTTTTTTCTTGAATACGTGTGCTTGGTGTCATCTTGTCAGCTACTACGACCTAGATTTATATTTTTGATATACTCCATTAAAAATTGATTCTTTTATGAACAATATAAGGCAAGTTCATCAAATAGTTTGTATTATTTTATTTTTTCGACTTGAAGCCTATATTTTTATCTATCTTATTAAAATGAGTCGATGGAAAACTCAAAGTATTTAATTTTTGCCCTGTTGCCAATGTAACACATTCTTTTCTGGCGTACATAGAATAAATTGTGTCTCGAATTATATTTTTCAATTATTTTGTAATTTTCGTTTTTGCGGGCGGTCTTTTGTCTGGAAGACATACTGGAAGCGTAATCTTGGTCTGATTTTATCCCATCATCTTTATATTTGCGATCGTTGTTGGGCTCAATTTTGTAGCATCTGCGGCTCGCTGTATCACATTCTCAATTTGAAGTGCGATTACGTTTCGGACTTGTTCCTTTCCAGTTGAAAAAAAGCCAACATATTTAAAATTATCAGCTACGATTGTTCATTATACCTATTATATATTTTTCTCGGCATTATTTAAAACTTTTCGAAATATCTTTCGACAACAAGCTGACAAACCAATCTTCCTAATTGGCAGTGACGGATACTTAGTCTATAAAGTATATAAAAAATGAATAATCATGGAAGACCAATTTTTTTCAAAAGTTAGTTGTCACCGCCGCCGCCGGCGTCGCGTGTCGTGTGGAATATACTAAACAAAGATAAACAAAAATGAAGTCATTACTAATGGGTATAATTCAGACTTTACCGTTAATTTTTTAATTTCTTTTTATAATGGTTTGTTATTTCTTGGAATTCTTTTTTGTCTAATTTAGTACACGGGGCTTTTGAGGTAGTTACACACGATTATGTAATTCTTTTGATGTAGTACGAATTTGATTAATACAAGAAATGTATTAATTTTTGCTAATGCTTTCATAGGATGACCTTGTGGTTCACCATGCACTTATTATGTAAACAGTCGATAGAGCTTAGAGTAACGGAGAGCTGAAAATGCCTCATTGATAACTTATCCATGAATGGCAATATCTCAATCATCCTGAAGTGATTCTTATTTTTGGGAAGGTATTCCTAAATATTTATATTTAGTAACCGGGAAAATAGCGAACCGCCAGAAATTATTATTAAGGATTAAGGATTTCACTAAAATCATTTCACTTTCTATGTGTCTTAATCCTTTAAGCTTTTATATCGACAGCCGATTAAGAAAAGTAATTGATTTAGTTCGAGATGGTTTTGCTACTCCAGCAAAAATGCTACTGGCACGTACATAGTCACATCAAAACACTGTTTATTTATTCACTTTCCAAAAAGTCAGGAGAGATAACGAATATTTTTGATGGCAAAATATATATCTGCCAGACCTAGATAACGAATGGGTTATTATTCAGCTATGGTTTCCGTCCATTAAACTAAGTCAATTTGCACCTTAAAATAATTATATACCATTAATTAATTTATTTATTTTTTTTACAATGGTTTGCTTCATCCTGGGATTTTTTTTATCTAATTTAGTACATGGAGGTATTAATTTAGTTATACATAATTAGATGATTATTTTTGATGTAGGACAAAAATATTTTTTTGGATATTTTAATCTGTTGGTATTTTGACAACACAGTCATTTGTTTTCTTCCAAAAAATTATACGAGTTGAATCTCCCTAGGATGCATCATCTTCGATAAAAATGTGTTGGATTTATGCGATGAAATATGCATCGCATATGACATGTATGCTATTATTACCCAATATAATATTTAAATTATTTTAATATGCAAATTGTTTACAATTAAATATTTCTCTAGATGGGCAATAATACTCCAGAAAAGTGCTAGTTTTGGATGTTTATTTTTTTTTGGCATGCTAGGGTGTTTTAACTTTATTATGAATTGCAATATCTCAATTATCCTTACCTAATAATTCTCATATTTGGAACGTTTAATCACATGGCTCTAATTAGTAATCGGGAAAACCTGTGCGTGGCAAATTATTAATTTAACGAGTGAAGAAATCATCAAACCTAATCCTCACATTTGTCAGTAGGATTTATCCCGGGTTTTATTCACGTATCTTTAGAAGGACATCAATAAAACTTTATATTAAACTTGCTCTATTTATGAAAGAAAGTGGACTCGCGAGCACCGTATCAATATGACGAACTAGGCTCGTTGGACGCGTGGCTTAGGCGCGTCTCGCCATATTAAATAAATAAAAATAAATACATAAATAAATATCATCTTTATTTCTCAGTGCGTACATACATATAAATAATAAATGAGTAATTCACCATTCAGATGTACAGGGTGGCCCGTTTAAGAGGGGCCTAGACCTTATCTCGAAAACTACGGGGGTTGGAAAAAAAATTTAAATACAAAAGTTATTCCTAATAAAATGATCTTAATTTTTTTTTGTATTATTTTATTCGTCACTTTTTTATATACAGGATGGTCAAAGAAAGTTACACTTTTTTAAATGAAACACCCTATATTTTATTACATTTTTGGGTTCTACTTAAAATTCAAAGGATATTTGTTGTATGATGTTATACCTCTAGAGTTAGTAGTTTCGCAGCTATAAACAGTTGAAAATCGGTACTTTGGCTACTTTTCACCTTGGTAGCAGGAAGACCATTAAAGATGGAGTAAAATGAATTCCACATTCCTATCCCATTTAAGTCGTACCACTCGTTCTGCCACGTCTGTAATCTTAGTTCTTTCTCGAATCTCCTCATTTCTTAACTTGCCTCTCAACGAAATTCCGAGCATTGTGCGTTCCATGGCTCTTTGTGTTGTTCTTAATCTTTTTACACTCTTTTTTGTTAGGCTCATGGTTTCTAGGCCATATGTAGCCACTGGTAAGATGCATGAGTCGTAAACTTTTTTCTTTAGGTTTATAGGTATACTGCTGTTCCCAAAGATGTATTGCAGTTTCACCAAACGCTGCCCATGTGAGTCCTATACGTCTAGTAATTTCTGCTGTTTGATTTGGTTTTCCTAGCATGATGGTATGGCCAAGGTATGTATATTGGTTTAAGCATTCGATAGCAATGTTTTCCAGCGCTATATAAGGATTTGTTTGACTCATTATCTTCATTTTTTCAGTATTCATTCTTAGTTTCTTCTTTGGCTGCCTGGTTGAGTTGTTGCATCATTTCCATCAGCTCCATTCGGTCGCTTGAAATTAAGACGATATCGTCGGCGAACCGCAGGTGATTGAAGTACATCCCGTCGATCTTTATACCTTTCGATTCCCATTCAAGTTTTCTGAAGACGTCCTCCAAAACTGCAGTAAATAGTTTTGGTGAGATAGTATCACCCTGACGTACTCCCCTGCCGATTTTTATTTTCTTGGTGATTATTTGTTCGTTTATCTTAACGTGGAATGTCTCATTCTTTTAGATGATTTTGAGTATGGTGGAGTGTCTTGAGTCTATTCTTGCATTTCCTAGAGATTCAAAGATTTACCAGGATTCAATCGTGTCGAAGGCTTTGTGGAAGTCGATAAACGCCAGATGGATGGGGACATTATACTCTGTTGTTTTTTCAATTAAGGTTCGCAGTGTTTGTAGGTGATCGATGGTGCTGTATCCGCTACGGAATCCGGCCTGTTCTGCTGGCTGGTAAAGGTCAAATTTTTCTGTTAGGAGGTTGCATATCATTTTGGTGAATAGCTTGTATAGTTGTGAAGGCAGACTGATAGGACGGTAGTTGACGATCTCTGCGGTGTCTCCTTTTTTAAACAGGATTATAACTTCAGCGTTACACCATTGTACGGAAATTACACCATCTTGTCGACATTTATTCAGTAAGATTTGAATACTTTTTCCACCGTGCTTCCACCCAGCTTCGACATCTCCGCCGTAATATGGTCTTCTCCGGGACATTTATCGTTTTTCATCCTCCTTAAGACATATCTAATTTCTTCTAGCGATATATCCGGCATATCTTCTGATCCGACGTTGAGACGTTCAGAACTTTGCATTGCTGTTGCATTTCCCTATTGGGTGTCCGTGATGAATAAAAATCATTGTAGAAATCTTCAACTATGCGGGGTATTTGTTCTAGGTTTGAGATTATAGTTCCTTGCCGGTTTTTAAGTTTGGTTATTCTTGTTTTTCCGGGTGAAAGTTTTGATCTTAGTATTTTCATGCTTGAGTTATTCTCTATTGTATTCAGAATCGTGTTGGTTTTGTATTTTCTTATGTCTCTTCGGATATTTCTTTTTACTTCTTTGTTAAATGTCCTGTATTCGTTCGTCCCTTTTTCCATATGCCTTCTTTGTTCTATCATTTTATTGGTGTTTGCACTGATTTTAGGGTCTTTCGGGAGTTTTGCTGTTGAGCATATCTTTTTTGCTGCGATTTGGATGCCTGTTTTGATTCTCTCATTCATTTGATTTATATCCAGGTTTATAATGTCGATAGGTTTTAGGCGTTTCTCGATTTCTCTCTGATACTCTTCCTTGTTTGTGTTCAGAGTTTTAGCTGTTGGAAATCTGGGTTTTGTTATGACTTTATTTCTTTCCAGTCTTAAGTCATACAGACGACGTGCTCGCACTAGTCTGTGGTCACTTCCGGTGTCGAACCCGTTCAGAACCTCTACATCTTTAAATATTTTCCGGTTATTAGCGAGGATGAAGTCTAACTCGTTCTTCACTGAGTTATCCGGATTTCTCCACGTCCACTTTCGTTGGGGTGGCTTCTTAAAGTAAGTGTTCATGCAGTATAGATTTTCCTTCTCAAGGAAGTTTGCAAGCATTTCTCCTCTGTTGTTTCTCTGTCCCAGTCCAAAGTGCCCAATGTATTCGGTGTCCGCGCTAGTCCTTTCTCCTATTTTGGCATTAAAATCCCCTATAACTATTTTAAAATGTGTTTTTTTCATTTGTTTTGCAGCCGTTATGTCCTCATATAGTTGTTCCACTTCTTCGTCTTCTAAGGTGCCAGTTGGGGCGTACTCCATACAAATTAAAAATTTGTATGAGTGACGTTGGTTCAGTCTTAATATAACGTATATGACTCGGTCGGAAACAGACGCATACCTAGTTGTTTTATATTCTTGTTCACAAGAAAACCTACACCCCCCAGATGGTCGTTAACTTCAGAGTTTTTCTGGTATAGTATGTGTCTTGAGTTTAATGTGGTGGTCTTTTCACCGGATAAACGTGTTTCAGACAATCCAATGATGTGCCACTTGATGTATTCCAGTTCGTGCTCTAACTCATCTAAGTGCTCATCGGTTCTCATGGTTAAAAACGCGACACCTAGACCATCCTAATTTAACCCTTGTTTGCTTTAGCAAGAAATTATGCGTTTTTGAGTCCAATTCTAAAATTAAGTCAATTTTTTTGTACCAGTTTTCAGCCTTTTTTAAAATTTTCATATGAAAATTATCCGCGGTGCTAAGGTCATTCCATTTCACAATAAGATCTATAATATCTTCATCTGAATCATCCTTGCTAATGTCTTCAGTGCTAATGTTCACTAATCTTAATTTCGGCTTCTTCAGTGAAGGGGTCTCCACAGTATATGTGTGTCCTAACTGACCGACCAGCTTCTTACGTAATATATCAATATCCTTCTTATCAGTACAACCTATAACAACACCTCCATTTGTCACTTCACGAAACTTTGAGACATTGATATCTACTGGATCTATCTTCTGCCTAATATCCTTTTTTGTCACCTTGCTATTTTGATCATTTCGTGGCTTCACCACTAGTACTGCTTCGAGGGTATCCGCTTTTAAAACATCAGCAAACAGTTTCCCAGGGCGGCTGTCCAATGCAGGGCCAGCGAGCAGCCTACTCTCGAGACTCCTTACTTTAGCAAGCAATTCTTCGTTCCTCCCCTCTATAAGTTTATCTTTCCCATTCACGTTTTTCTTTTGTTCTTCAACAACTGACTGATAGAGTGCGAAATAATCGCCCTTATAACATTTGTCACAATAAAACTTCAAATATCTTCCTCCTCGCAACTGCAAGACTTTAATCTCGGATGCAGAGACCAGGCTAACAATTTCGCCCTTACGCAATCGCGCGCTACAACCGTCTACTTGTTCATTGGTTTTCTTGCAAACATCACATTCCATGGTGTCCAGGAATATTCAGAAGTAGATATGGCAACACCGCCCGGTATAACCGGCGATCACGTTGTAAACAATATCGAAAATAAAAAAACGATTCTTTCACTAAAACTTGATATAACTTCACAATTTTTAGTTCATGAGGTTATATAGTTACACACACATTGATGATCAACTGTTTCGTAATTAATTACCCAATTTATACTGAAAACCACGATAATTTTCAGAGCTAATGAATCCAATCAACAGGAAATGTTGACAGATTTCTCTTACTATTCATACATCACCTTTAGAACATCGGATAAAGAATAATACGCCTGTATTGACGAAAAATGTCGCGATGACAATCATTCATCCTTTTTCTCTGAAATAAGCACATATGCTTTAGTCGATCAGCTATCTACTTAATTTAGAAAAAAATTTAAGAATATTAGTAAAATCATTTCACTTTCTACCTATTCTATTACGTAGCTTTTATTTCGATAAACGATTAACAAAAGTAATCGATTTAGTACCACTCTAGCAAAAGTAATATTGATGTATTTAGTCACTTCAAGACACTTCAAAATGTTTTTGCTTTAGATTTGGAATAGCAATTTTCTTCAGATTTCCCCGTTATTTACTCTTCAAAGAGTCAGGAGCAATGACGATCCTTTTCGATGGCAAGAATTTATATCTGACAGACCTAGATAACGAATGGGTTATAATTCAGCTATGCTTCTGTACGCTAAAATATATCAATCTCAATCTGCCCCTTGAAATAATTATTTATATAATTTTTTTTTTAATTTATTTGTTTTAAAATGGAATGCTTCATTCTTGGATTTTTTTAAATTTAATTTAGTACACACTGGTTTTGAGATAGTTACACACGATTACGTAATTATTTTTGACGTAGGGCCGCCGATTTTTATCTGGATGTTTTCAGTCTGTTGATATTTTGACAACACATTTGTTTTCATCAAAAATGATTTGAGTTGAAGGTAGCTAGTGAACTAAATTTATAGTTTCTTAAAAGTCTTAACACTTCATTACTCGCGCTACGAGTATTTCTCTCACATTTTCTGCGAAATCATCATTTTTCGGAGATGGCTTTGCGAGCGGAGCTGTCCTCCACTCTAGCTCTTATTTGGCGTCCTCTTTAACATGGTCAATTAACCGTATACATTTCTCAAGTGATTGGCTGCATTTGTGAGAATTTCTCTCATCGCGCTACGTCTGCCGTAGTACTTTTAACATTTTGAATATTTCTGTTTTCCTGTTCTGGAGCATCATATTGTGAAAAAGTGCATGTTACATTTGCCACACATGATGTCATATGC
Source organism: Pissodes strobi (assembly GCA_016904865.1). Lineage (NCBI taxonomy): Eukaryota > Metazoa > Arthropoda > Insecta > Coleoptera > Curculionidae > Pissodes > Pissodes strobi. Next base: position 262,730 of record MU182562.1, on the reverse strand, counting down.
GTGATGAACTACTAACCCAAACTAACCAAAAGTAATCAAAAGCACCAAAAAGAACTAAAATGTATCAGAACAGATAAAAAAAATTAAAGTAAGTTAAAATTAACTCAAATTAACCGAACTTTTGCAGCTAACCAAAACTAACCAAATACATTAAAATTGCGATTTTCAAATTACTAAAATAAATTGGAACTAGCTGAAACTAACCGAAACTTGATTGAACAACTAACCAAAAGCACCAAAAAGGGCTAAACCGTATCGGGCAAATTAAAAATATTAAAGCAAGTTAAAATTAAATTAAACGAACCGAATTATGGCGACTAATCGACACTAACCGAAAACAATAAATTTGATTGTAACGTATCGGAGTCGGTTCATGTGACTAAAATAAATTAAAACTAACTGAAATTAACTAAAAGTTTATTGAGCGACTAACCAAAATTAGCGAAAAGCACTAAAAAGGGCTACAGCGTATCGGAATAGTTTAAATCATAAATAGTTAAAACTAAACCAAATTAACCGAATTTTGGCGACTAACCAAAATTGACCAAAAACGTAAAAATTGGTTCTAAAACAGATTAAAAATATTAAAGTAATTTAAAAATAAACCAAATTAACTGAATATTAGCGACTAACCAAAAACATTAAAAATGGTTAAACGTATCGGAACCGGTTCAAACACAGACATATAAAAAAAGAGATGTCTTCGGGTTCAAACGACTAAGATAAATTAAAACTAACTAAAAGTAACCGACAGTTAATTAAGTGACCAAACAAAACTAACTAAAAGTAACCAAAAGCACCAAAACGTGCTAAAATAGGTTACACAAATTAAAGTAAGTTAAAACTAAACAAAACAAACCGAATTTTCGCGGCTAACCAAAACTAATCAAAAACATAAAATTTTATTATAACGTGTCGGAGCCGGTTCAAATGAATGTCTCTGTAGCTTCATGCGAGTGATTTTTCAAGGTCGCATCACGACATGGAAATTTTTCCTGAACGTCACGAGATGGGTTATGAAAAATTGATTATAACGTATGGGATACCGGCTCAAACAAGTAAAGTAAGTTGAGACTAAGCGAAACTAACAGAAAGTGATTGGACGACTAACGAAACTAACCAAATCTATTAAAATTGATATAACGTTTCGGAATCGGCTCAAATGAATAAAATAAGTGAAACTAACCGAAAGTTGATTGAACGACTAACTAAAACTCACCCAATCCATTACCATTGATTATAACGTATCGGAACCGGTTCAAATGACTTAAATAAGTTGATACTAAACGAAACTAACCGCGCTAGATCGGGGATTAAGAGACGGATCGAATTCATTTTTTTTGTATAAACTAGTCGAGTTGCATACCGTTAGATTTCTTTCACTGTTCACATATGAAACAAAAATCCAATGTGGAATTGATAATATAATAAACTAAGCCGAAAATCAAATTATATACCTTATAGCCGTAACTTCTTAGCATTAGTCTAAAACCAGCTTAATTTATTGAAAAAATCACAGTCCTTCGCAAAGATGCAACCGGCGGAGACATTGAAAGTGATGAATAAAAACGCAAACATGTGATTTGTGTAATTCGAATAGTTTTTAAAAGCAGAGTTTAAAAAAGGAAAAATACGGACACGAGTGTTTAAAATATATTTAATTAAAGAAATGCCTTTTTAACTTTATAAATGTTTTTAACATAATTATAAAAAATAAAAAAAGGTGCCGATATGAAAAACTAAAAAATACCCTCCACTTGTAGATAGGAAAATCTATTAATATATAACTAGCCATGACGTTGCTGTAGATAGAATTTTTAACCTGTTCCGAATTGTTTTAGCCCGTTTTTATGCTTTTGGTTACTATTAGTTAGTTTTGGTTAGCTGTTTAATTAACTTTCGGTTAGTCTCAGTTAGATCTAATTTAGTCATTTGAACCGACTCCCATACATTATAATCAAATTTAGTGTTTTTCGTTAGTTTTGGTTCGTCGCCAAAGTTCTGCTTGTTTTGGTTAGTTTTAACTTACTTTAATCTTTGTAACCTATACCGATACGTTTTAGTGCTTTTGGATACTTTTGATTAATTTTGGTTAGTCATTTAATCAGCTTTCTGTTAGTTTTAGTTGGTTTTTATTTATTTTAGAATTTGAACCTGTTCCGAGTTTAATTAATTTTAATGTTTTTGGTTAGTTTTAGTTAGTCGCCGAAATTCGGCTAATTTAAGTGAGTTTCAACTCACTTTAATATTTTTAATCTGTTTTGATTTATGTTTACGCTTTTTTGGTTACTTTTGGTTAGTTTTGTTTAGTCGTTCAATCAACTTTCGGTTGATTTCAGTTAGTTTTAATTTATTATAGTTATTTGAACCGGTTCCAATGCGTTATGACCAATTTTACGGTTTTTGGTTAGTTTAGGTTAGTTGCCAAAATTCGGTTAATTTGGCTTAATTTTATCTTACTCCAATATTTTTAATCTATTATGATACGTTTTAGCCGGTTTCGGTGCTTTTAGTTACTTTTGGTTAGTCATTCAACAGCTTTCGGTTACTTTCAGTTAGGTAGCTCCAATTTATTTTACTCATTTGAAGCGGTTCCGATATATTATAACCAATTTAAATGTTATTGGTTAAATTATGTCAGTCGCCTAAATTAGGTTAATTTGGATTAGTTTTAACTAACTTTAATATTCTTAATCTGTTCCGATATGTTTTAGCCCTTAGTGCTTTTGGTTACTTTGGCTAGTTTTTATTAGTCGTGCAATCAACTTTCTGTTTTTTACAGTTAGTTTCAATATTAGTCATTTGAACCGATTCCGATACTTTATAACCAATTTTAATATTTTGGGTTAGTCGCCAAAATTCGGGTAATTTGGGTTAGTTTCAACTTACTTTAATATTTTTAACCTGTTCCGATACGTTTTAGCCCTTTTTGGTGCTTTTTAGTTAGTTTTGGTTAGTTTTTCAATCAACTTTCGGTTACTTTCAGTTAGTTCCAATTTAGTTTAGTCATTTTAATCGGTTCCGATACGTTATAATCAAATTTAATGTTTTTGGTTAGTCGTTAAAATTCCATTCGTTTTGGTTAGTTTTAACTTAATTTAATTTTTGTAACCTGTACCGGTACGTTTACCGTACCGTTGGTTACTTTTGGCGAGTTTTGGTTAGTCATTCAATCAACTTTCGGTTAGTTTTAGTTAGTTCCAATTTATTTTAGTTAATTTAGTCGATTCCGATACCATAAATCAAATTTAAATAAACTAAGACGATCTCTCATGCGTATGATGTCATGTGTCAAATGTGGCATGCACTTTTTTACGATTTGAGGCCATATACCTACTAGGATAATAGAAACATTTTCAATGTTAAAATATAAGAGTTGCTTTAAAAACACAAAAGGTCATGTGAAAAATTCGCAATTATTAAAGCATAAACGGATTTTTGCTCACGCTAGTGGTGACGGGCATTTTATTTTTGCCGTACTTGTTTTCTTTTCTCACTATTATCTCTATCCAATATGATGACAAAATTTTAATAAAGGCATATTTGTTAAACCGATTATTCGTGTAATTGAAAAATTGCATATTATTAAAAAATTATTATAAATCTTACCTTAATCGATCGATCTTAATAATTATTTAATTCCACGCGACCCAACAGTACAGAATATCAAGGCGTTTGCACACTGACCGTAAATTCTCCCTCGTAGTGTAGCCACTGCTGGCCGCGAACGGGATTAATCCGGATTCGCTTCGAAGCTAAAAACCGTCGGCGAAATTGGAAATTTGTCTCGAGTGAACCTACCGTATACACTTATTTCTACCGTGCTAGGGTGTTATATTTTAATATCTATGTAAATATAATATACCTATTCGCTGTTGAACGATTTTCCCATAATGTATCAAAAGCAAAGCTATCTCTACTATTTACTCGTCGAATTGCAGGCATTTGAGAAATATTCCCCAATTTTCCATCACGTTTAGGAATCTAGACTGATTTCTTAAAAATAATTATGCATTGACTGGCATGTACGCATAAAGTCAATTTTTTCAAAATGAAAATCAAAAAATTACCAATTCAGCATTTTTATTGGGTTAGTGGTCAATTTTTTGGTATGTTCCGCTAATATACCCCTCTTTAATGTACAAAAGTTTGGTTACTTCGGATATTTCTGTTTTCCAGTAATAAAATATTAAGTGGTGTCGTGTCAAAACTAGAAATGGTGAAAACTTTAACCTCATCTAGGCCATCCTGTGTAAACGGCATGATCTTTCCCAAAGTGTCTTCTAATACATTTTTGGCCTAAATTCTTGTCAAGTAATCGGCTTCTATAAAACAATGCTTTGTTAGATAAAAAATAAAAACCTTCATGTTTTGACCTAGAAATCGATGGTATTATAACTTCCTATCCCAATATTATAATCCATTTAGCTACTGCATACAACAACAGTTACCTGAAGCTCTTTTCAATAAATAGAAGGAGAAAAACGTATGTTTTCAATCGCATAAAATCAATCAGCACGCGAAGACAAGCTTATTTTCGCGTTGAAATAACATTATAAAACCTATTTATAACTGTTGCCCGAGTGGTCCTTGACGAAGAATCAGGCGAGAGATTCAGATTTATTTTGATGTAGAAGTACCTACTTGTTATAGTTAAAGATATTTATTAGCACCAAAAATTTGTTATTTAGAATTAAAACTACTAATTTATTATAAAACTGCAATTTGTATGTAATTATATTATATTTTTAAATTAACTTGATTATGGAGTGAACTTCTACACGGGTAGGGGGTGGTTTGCTGAGGCTCCATCGTCTAAAAAGCCCATATAAGCACTTATATCTAAACGAAGATCTTCGAGTATATTTGAATATTTTGAGATAAGTTTAAATAAAAGGATCATGAATAAATGAGGTACCTTCCACTGGCGCAACATTTAGAAAAATGTTGAAAGCAGAATAAATTTTTTAAGCAACATGTGGCAGACTATGTTGTTCTACGCAGCACATGGCAACATAAACGTGTTGAAAGGGACGCATGCGACATGTCGACCAAAGTTGCACCGAACCCCACAATTTCGAGAAGAATTTGTTGTTAAAAGCATCAGGATGAATTGAGTCGAGCAAAAAATATGTGACTACATAGAAAAATATAGGAAAATATAAGTGCTGTGGAATATAAGAACGATAAAACAAACCTGGATGCCCTCCAGATATTGACACAATTAAAATGTGACGCTGCATCAATTAAAAAAAAAAGCGAAAAACCTCCGAACCACTTTCCGCAGAGAATATAAAAATTTGACACACAAGAAATCGAGGTCCTCAGGAGGAAAAAAATAAATGGTTTGCCTATAATTTGTTTCTTTTGCAATATGAAACACTCAAACAAGTATTTTCATCAGATGTTGATGATGCGCCGATGCCCAATGATGAGGTAAGTTGTCTGTATTCTTAAGCACAACATTGTTATCTCTTTCACGCTGGTTTATGTTAGTACTGGTTAGCTTAGGCTAGTCCATGCTAGTTTAGGCTAGTAGAGGGGAATTAAGGTTTGTACTGGTTAGTTAAGTTTCCACTCGGTAGGCGTAAGCACGTCAAATGGCGAATCATCTCCCCGAAACAATCGCTTTATTTTTATTTTACTTAAGAATTGGATGTTATAAGTAGGCCTTAGTATTTCGTAAAGGTTTTCCCACTTTGATAACTATATTTGGTTAAGATGTAGCCGTCCAAAAAGGTACCCCTGCTACTTATTTTAACAAAGGGGTGAACGGGAATATAATTTGAAGAAGAAATTCTTTACTTTAAGAGCGCTAAGCAGCATATCGTTTAATAAATATTGTAAAAATCCTGTAAACTAGTTAACATTGACATTGGAGAATAATTTATCGCTAAATTAAAAAAATGTATATTTTATCCACATTTAGCTTAAATATAAAAACCTTACCAAGGCACTTCTCCAGCAGCTGAAGCAAAATATTCCTTAAATTCTTACCTGACTTTTTTCCCAACACTTGAGAATCTCCGTAGTATGTACCCCAGATTAAGCATTTATATATCACCTGATATTGTTGTTCTTCTTGTGACGGGAATCACTGTTCCATCCTAAGTATTCAAAATTCAAATTAAAGAACCTCTGTGGCGAATAGAGGGATCTAGATGTGGCGCTTCTGCGTAGAAAATTGTGTAGATATATGTACACTTGAGATTGAAATCCTTACAGCATGCTGTTTTATGGATTACTGTTGGTTTCCGAAAAAAATAGATGCCAGCAAGCCAAAGCTTTTTTGTAAGAAGTCATTTGAAGAAATACGACTCGGCCTTAATTTTTTTTTTGCAGCCAATATGAATGTAACGAAAGCAATACTTGACATTATCACTAAAACAATGCTAAACGCTCATATGTAATTAAAGTGAGTATTACTGCTATTTGGAGGACCTGAAGCACAATGTGCTTTCCATCGCAGGAGCAGTGAGGAAAATTCCACTCTTTTCATTCTGGGACATCTGAAATAAAAAGATTTCTTATAAAATATGTTTGTTGCAAACGATAGCACTTAGAAAAAAGGTTCTGTTTTTAGGAAGAATCAGCAGTTGCTGATGATCCCGAAACATGTTTCACAGTAAATTCAGTAGAAGAATCTGAAGATCTTAAAAAGTCAAAAAATAATATGATGAAAAAAAGAAAATACTTGAAAGTAAAAGAGAAAATTGCATACTAAAGAAGAAGGGTGGGCAGAGAAGGCTGATGTGGACATTTGTACCATATATTGGAAAACATGTAGCAAATGGAACCAGAAAGCTTTCCTCAAAGCCACTGGCAGTAGTAACATAATTAATATCAACAATCTATTTGAAGCCGCCATCGCCATGGTGAAATATGATAATGGCTCTCACACTTGTTCGTGTAATCCTACTGTATTGCTGTAACCTTTCTTCTCCACTTCATTTCAGCGTTCCTTCAACACTGCACTGTACTCGTACGTTTAGCCCTCCACACTTCTATTCTACCTCAGATCTATACACTGCTCCCCCTACTTTAACAAGCTATACTTCAGTCATTCAGTCACTCTTTAGTCACTGAAACACAAAATAACAGTACATCTTCGAAGTCCTTATCCAGCAACGGATTGAAGTAATTTCTGCACCAATGCAAACACGCAGCCTGAAAATCCTTTGAAAGTTTTGGAAAAATATCTGAGAGAAGGATATTAATACATACAAATTTATGTAGTTCTTCATAACTCGCATCCTAAGAGTGCTTAAACTTGAATTTTTACTTATCTCTTCTTCCAAATTCACTTAAAACATAAGTCGCTAATTTTTAATCTTATCTTTATATCAGATTTTAAGACTTTAATAATTGCTTGACATATCTGAGGAATCACTTTTTCGAAATACTTCACGGAGAAAGCCTGAAGAGGAACATTAGAGATTCGTAACTGTCCACAGTGGCCAAAAACCGCTTTGTTCGTAGCACTCTAACTTTTCCTGGTATAGCGTTTCGATAGATAGCATGGAGTCTCCAAATCAGGAGCAAGGTACCTGAAGCCATCACAATTTGCTCGCGTAAAATGTTTAAGCAACGATTCATCATCGGCTAATAATTTCCACTACTAAAACGTTTGTAGAATCGGTAAAAATAGTTTTTAAAATCCCATCAAAGACTTGCATATTGCTTGCCGCAGTGTTGCTTCTAGAAGGTAACAGATCTTCCCGTTTAATAATGTTGAAACCTACTGTCGCCTTCTACATGCTGAATGTGTTATCTTGGTGGGAAACTGCATTCATTATTTATTCGGAACAAAATATTAATTTTAAATTATTATTGGGAGTATTGCTCTAAGGTTGGGTTTGGATTTTCATTCGGTCATAAATGAAAAAGGTTGAACAGCCCCTCCTATAAGCAAATGGAGCTTCGTCACTAAATAGAATATTAGCAACCAGAAATGAACGTTTCTGAGTTCTCATAAAATAAATTCACCACATAACAAGTTTTGGACTCATGATCGCAAGGACGATGCCAAACTATTATTATTTTTTTTTAATTTTGCCCCAAAACTTCATGTCGAATCACTCATAAAATAAAACTAATGTGAATCAAAAAAATAAGCTAATATGTTTTTGTCAACCTTAGAGCTGCCCGAATACGTCCATGATTTATATCCTGATTATTTCCAAAAGCAAAGCAATCAGTTTTCAGAGCGTTAGTTTAATACCGAAAATAAAGGCAACAATGAAAATAAGTAAGAAACAACAATAAACAATTAAATTAGAAGAAGAGACTATAATTAACGTGCAATATGGCCATCACTAATACCTAAACAAATCTGGATGCGTTATTGGAGTGATCTACTAACTTCATTTAACACGTTGTTGTGGATATTCTGAAAAATGCCTATAATACGGTGCTTCATATATTCTTTTGTTGTTGGAAGGATCTTATATGCCTTCTGTTTGACATACTCACACAAATAAAGGTCCGCTTTTGTCAAGTCTGGTAATCGAGGCGGCCATTGAA
>MU182562.1:168295-224047 GCA_016904865.1 Pissodes strobi | reverse complement strand
TCCCGACCTTGACTATCTGGTTAAGTAGTTCCCTTTTAATTAAGGCCGAACGCTTTTCTGATAACCAAAGTCAACCTCCCGATCTTGACTCTCTGGTTAAGTAGTTCCCTTTTAATTAAGGCCAAACGCTTCTCTGGGAACCAAGATCAAACCTCCCCTAAAGTTACGTCAGTGTAAAAGTAAAGTGTAAAAGTTAAGTAAAACGTAAAGTAAAATGTAAAGTGAACCATAGATAAAAGTGAAACCTAATTAAAGCATACCAATATAACTGAAACGAATCAAAACTCTCATAACAATTTAAACTAAAAGTAAACTTAAGGGAGCCGAATAGGTCGAATCCGGTCAGTCCTCATCGAATGGTCATGCGTTCTACGCTATTCTAGTAAATTGTATTCAAACATAGTCGTCATTCTAAGTGCATTCCTTCCTGTATCTGAAGACCAATATACGTACAGTTTGTTTCGAATTAAGCGAGTCGTTATTCCATCTGATATACAACCCCCAGCTCCAGGAGGAACGCCGCGCCGCCAGTAATCCCACTCAGTAGCACGCACCAGGGAAGCGCCCAAAATCCTATTTGACAATATAACCACAAAGAATGAACGGGATATATATCTACAAGGATTAATAGTAGTAGAGGAAGTGTCTAGAAGAAGAAAACGGAGTGACGGTGGTAATGCTAGGGCGGGAAGCTACAAACATTTTGTTAATGTTGATCAGAAGACAGAAAAAGTTTGCGAAGAGTTTTTTTTTAAGCATTTACGCCATTGGAAGAGAAAGCTAAAAAGAATAAAAATAGTTTCGTTAGCTGGTGTGACACCCACAGGGGAGTTTGGAACCTTCGGCAATATGCACTAAAACGGAGTTTTATTCACAATACCGAAACAGAATTATTGCACTCGACGCGCGTTTCGCTAACCACGTTAGCATCATCAGGAGATTCCATTCAGAAGAGAGCTGTGCGTCTCGTCGGCGACCAGGAGTTGACCCGGAATCTAGATAGTCTGGAACACCGCAGACATGTAGCCGAGATATCTCTGTTTTATAGATACTTTCACGGCAGATGTTCCCAGTTCATCGTACAATTGGAAACACCTAGAACATCGCTTTACAAGAACTCCTTTCACTGCATCACTGTGGAACTCACTCCCAGGACATCTGTTTCCCACTAATTACAACTTACAAATGTTCAAGAGCCGTGTCAATCAACATCTTCGCACACACACCGCTCGTCGAGCGTCATAGGGTCTCCCTTTAGTGTGTGTGCCACTGCCATAAAAAAAGTCCTTTTTTATGCTTTTTTTAGTTTCGTAAAAATTTAAAATACTTCTGTATATGATAAATTATTACTTTAGTCGTTAACTTTCGACCTCAAGGTCCAGTTTTACACAAAATGTTCATATAAACTTACAAAACGTTTTTTCACCTCTTGAAAATTGTGAAAATGTGGCTTAAGCTGATATCAGACGGTTCACTTTTCATTCATTTCTGTCTTTCATTCAGCAATTTTCATTAAAGAATGAAACGTCTAGGCATTAAATGAATCAAAAGTGATAAATGAATTGATTAGTGAACCAATCCAGCGGTGTTGGATTTCGGCATTCTGAGTGATCATTCATCCGAATGAACCGAAAAGTGAATATGAATATGTGCAGTAGGTGGAAGGCGGGGAGAGGGAGAGCAGAATTTAAAAATCGAAAACGTTCGCTTGGAGAAATACATGCGGGAATTTAAGCGGTAAAAGGCTGTACAGACAGAAATATTAAAAGAAAAAAGGTTGGATGCAGAGGACAGACGCGGAAATTCAAAGGGTAAAAGGCTGGCCAGACTGACGCGGGAATTCAAAAAGCAATTTCATAAATTTAAATAAATGTTTTTTATGACACACACACACTAAAAGGAGTTCCTATGACACTCGATGAGAGGCGTGTGTGTGTGTGTGTGCAACGATGTTGGTTGACACGGTTTTTGAATAACTGTAGGCTGTAGTTAAAAGGAAACAGATGTCATGGAAGTGTGTTTTACAGTCATACAGTACAGTCCATGTAAAGCGATGTTCTAGGTGTTTTCAGTTGTATGCTGTTGACCGAAGATGAAGGAATGGTCGATCCTGCCATAACGATATCAGAGCTCGCCGTATTCGCCTTCTTAGTAAACGTGGCTGCTTGGGCTTTGCTGCATTGAACTGGACCAAATCCTGTCACCCCAAATTCGAACTTTCTCCAGGCCTTGATTAATAATTGTTGTAATCTGCTCCTGTAAAAATTACAAAACACATTATCCTGTTCAAGGTTATATATTTTTTTCACACCTGGCACATTCCTATAATGCTTTCTGCCATGGCGCTTTCAAATAAGTAAAGACATCGTGAATGCTCATTTTAAAATTGACTCTTATGGACATTCACCTTTAAAACGCTCCACATGCATTTTGTTGGATGATGAAAATTATCCGTTCTATAAAAGCAATGCTGGCCGGGGTGCACATCGTCCCATACACAATCCCCTTAAGCTCGATAATAATATTATCAATAGTCTTGTATATCTCCACCCGCATACTTTTACATGACTTCTCTGTATTTTTCAGTAAAAAAACAAAGGTTCTTGGATGTCATTGACTTCGTCATACAAATAATTAACATTATTTGACTTTAACATTTAGAATCTCAGCAAATAGTTGTCATAGTTTGGATCAATTCTTTTAATATTCAAAAATAATGAATACATGTTTGAAAGGACTTTTCTTGAAGTCGTAATATTTCTTTATAGAGCTACTAATAAATTTATTTCTTACATGAACTGGAGATTTTTCAAGTTCTAAGCTTAGCACCAAAGAGGTATCTAGTAATCTTGAACCTAATGTTTCCTTCAGTTTCACTATCACATCATGTAACCCTGGCGTAGAGGTATCTCGCTTCTCTAAGCATACAATTTATTTCATCATGAAACTGAGGAAATTATATAGTTAATTTAAATATAATTTCGGTTGTGAAAGCTCCACCATGTCATCTGTCATTTCGTCTTCTTGTGATTTTATAAAATTCAAAATGAATGCACAGTTATATTATCTTTATTTTATAAAATACTGATTTCCCTATCAGGGGAATGTAAGTTTAATATACTAAAAAGGAGCCTGCTTCAAATACCCTTAAATGGAACTAAGGTATACTTTATGGTCGTCTGCCGGCCCTTTTTGGCGTCCGTTTGGTTTGCCAATATTTTGTTCCCCTATTAGGCGAAAGTAACTTTAATATACTAAAAAGTGAGCCTGCCTGAAATACCTTAAGTCAATAGTTTTTTACCCCTTTTGGTCGACCATGGTCGGTAAACCTGGCCACGCACGACTGTCAGATTGGCTATTCCTCATTTAGTAATCTTTCTTTTAACACCATTAAAATTTTTAGCCTGCTTGAAATCCTTAACTAAAGTCGTCGCTGGCGCTTGGTCTATAATGAAAGCAGGCAGATTACATCTTGCAATTCGGGACAAAAATAATTAAATAATTTTTACAAATATAAATAGAGTAAACATTTAGAATTTATTAATTCCCATGGAAAAATTTATCCTCTACACGGATCCCGGAGAAACATTGGTTAACCCGGACACTCCGGGTCAAAAATGTTTAGTTGGTAACCTTAAGTGATTGTTTCTCAAGGCCAAGACTAAGGCCAACATCAATCAAGACACTTGGGCTCTGTCTTTTGAGAATGAAACAATTTGGTCTCATGCGATATTTTTAGTACCTAGCTGATGAGACAATTTTAAGATTCTGACATTCTTAGATATAGACTACGTCTGCTTGAGCAGTGTCACAAAGGTAGACTTTTACTGCCTATGCTGAAGGATTTGGGTTAGTTTCAAAGCATTTTCTGGGCTACAGCACACTTTATATAAAATATCTACTTATTCAATTAGTCAACTATACTTTGGGAATTACAAGTGATCCTCTGTTACCAGCAATCACGTTACCTTTGAGACATGCCGAATATTACGTTAGTGATGTTGCGAATCCCTAATGGCTTATTATATCGACATAAACCGGCCGTTTAATTTTAGCGCAGCCGTCTGTCGTATTTTTAAGGATGATTTAAATCTTATCTCTATAGCCAGATTTAAAATATTAAATTATATATCATGCTTTATTGCCGTATGAAGCGCTAAGTACGTAACTATATATTAAAAAATTGTTTGTAATGGGAATCTAAAAACATTTCGGGCGTCCGTATTGGATTATACCAAGAAACATTTTAAATGCCTGCTGTTCTGTTGAAAACTTTCAGATGATTTTAAGTGTTATATTATATCATTTTATAATAATAAAAGTCAAATATGCTACAAGAAGAAGTAGTAGTGATCTAAAAATCTTAAAACCTAATACATATATTTGGCCTGCAGTTTGCATTTGCTTTAACAAAGTGTTTCAGTGGTCATTAAAATGGCCTATTGGAACCCTTTATTTGTATACACAAGTTTAAATAAAAATAAGAAACAGCATTATAAAGTTTGGTTTTAAGTTTTTATAACTGAACTACCAAGTAGCATACTTTATTTTACCCGGGTTTAAAATCGCAATTCTATTTTTACTGGAATAGCACTAACAATAGGTAGGCACTCATTATTTATTTTTATGTAAAATAAACTTTAATTAGTGGCAGCTGTTAAAAGAATGAACTAAAGTACAAAACTAGAAAAAACATTACATATATTATTTTAATAGGCAAAGGGTAAGAAAAATAGTTCGCACAATAAAGTCGCTCAAGAGAATTTAGAAACTTGGAACGAATAGAAGAACTAAGGGAAAAATTAACACAATTCACCGCAAATGTTCGTTAGCTCCTCTATTATTCTCAATGCATTCCTGACATCTTGTCGAATGGACTTTGAAGCATTCATATATTTTAAAGGCTTCGTGAATTATTTGAGTTGTTCTTATGTTAAGATGATTTATTATTATTATAAATTAATAAAGGTAAATTAATAAAAAACAATAAGCAAAACATCTGTCGCGACCGACGGAAATCGAACCCGCAGCGCAGGAATGACAGGTAAGCACTGACTCTGCCTACTACACCACCGAGGCGTTGTAGAAGTTTTGCTAGAACGCTACAAACACGCCATATTAAATCCATTTTTATTAGGGCGTCGCTATCTGCACTGAAAACGCGTATATTATTCCTAGATACAGGATCATTTTATACATTTTCCCACCCCCTTTAACCTTTTTGTGCCACTGTGTAGAAAAAATATGTAAATAGAAATTTTTTTTCTATACAGGGTATGGCAAAAAGTGTGAAAAACAAAAAAATATATTTTTTTAAATGGTATGTATTTCTCCTTAGGACGAAAAATCTTTGTTCTCCGATTACAAAAATATATAATTTGTTTATAATTGCTTAAGCCATTTCCGAGCTTTAAGGTTGATTTAAACAAAATTAATTATTGTTTTAATCATGTTTTATTATTATATACAAATTTGTATCTTAACATGTTTGATAATAAAAAACTTCAGTATTACAGTTATTGTTGAATATGCCTACTATTGATACAATCCCGGAAATCGCTTTCTAATTTTTTTGTTGCATGAGTAATAAAAATTGGATTGTTCTGGTTAAGGTCATTTATATGGCATAAAATTCTCACACTGAGCTCATCATTATTGGCGCTTCTCTGAGCATAAACTTTGTTTTTTAAATATCCCCACAAAAACGCATCTAAAGGCGTGAGATCTGGACTGTTCGGTGGCCAGTGGACGGTTCCCCGCTTATTATTTGTGCATATTGGCGAATTGGAAGCATATCCAAGAGAACTTCTATTTCCTGATTTAAAAATTGTAAATAGGTACCTTTCGCCAGTTAGGGAACCTTTATAAAAAAAATAGAGCCAATAATTTGACATAATAGCTGTTTTTGTCACTGTCATTCACGGCTATTTTGACATATTTCATATTTTTCTTAATGTCGAGCAAGGCTACTTCGATTGGTTTGAATTCATGCTTTGTCAACTTTTATAGGCAAATAGCTCGGAAATGACCTAAGCAAATGTAGACAAATTATATATTTTTGTAATCGGAGAACAAAGATCATTAGTCCTTAGGAGAAATATACAGGGTGTCATTAAAAAATTTACAGATTTTGCAACACGCAAACATCTTAGGCGTATTAAAGATACCAGACACAACTGTTATGACGCATCAATTTCATTATTTTTTTCACCAATAATTGCGTTTAATTTTTTCCTTTAGCTGTAAGACCGACAACATTCTGCATTTGACCGCAACTTGACAGCTTTCTTTTTATCTTCTGTAAAATGTATTTTTCTTTTCTTCAATGGTAAAACTTTTTCTTCCTGATTTTTTACTTTCCGTTTCTTTAACGGAAATTGATGTAAATTGAGGGATATTCTGAAAGTAAAATAGTTTTCTACATATGGAGGGACCGGGGCTCTAATTTAAGGGAGATTTTGGGAAAAAAGGTTTCTTACCGATATCTCTGCAACGGAGCCACGAACCGAAAATCTGACAAGCAATGACCCCATGTCAGAAAATTTCAGCCTTTTAGCTATACTGGAACATGCTTAATAATTAAAGGGGCGTCGTTTCACTTTGATTTCCGTTTCACTTTGATAAGCGTTACATTTTTTCTGCCTACCGTCGCTAAAGAAGTTTCACTTCAAGAAAAAGTCGTGGGGTGCACAGTACACGTGATAGAAGCGGATACTTCTTTATTGAGTCTCAATCTATTTTACTTATATGAGCCGGTTCCGATACGCTATAAACAATTTTAATAGATTTGGTTGGTTTGGGTTAGTTGGGTTAGATTGGTAAAACAATCAACTTTTCCTTAGTTTCACATAGTCCCAAATTATTTAAGTTATTTGAACCGGTTCCGATACGTTATAAACAATTTTGATAGATTTGGTCAGTTTGGGTTAGTAGTCCAATCAACTTTCGGTTAGTTTCACTTATTCTCACCTTATTTTAGTCATTTCAAGCAGTTCCGATACGTTATAATCAATTTTAGTAGATTTGGTTAATTTGGGTTAGTCGTCAAATCAACTTTCGGTGAGCTTTACTTAGTCTCAACTCATTTTAGTCATTTGAACCGGCTCCGATACGTTATAATCAATTTTAATAGATTTGGTTGGTTTGGGTTTAGTTTGGGGTAGTCTTTCAATCAACTTTCGGTTAGTTTTACTTAGTCTCAACTTATTTTATAGTCGTTTGAACCGGTTCCGATACGTTATAATAACTTTTGATAGATTTGGTTAGTTTGGGTTAGTCGTCCAATCATGTTTCGGTTAGTTTCACTTATTCTCAACTTATTTTAGTCATTTGAAGCGGTTCCGATACGTTATAATAAATTTTAATAGATTTGGTTATTTTGGCATATTCGTCCAATCAACTTTCGATTGGTTTCACTTAGTCTCAACTTACTTTAGTTATCTGAACCGGTTCCGATACGTCATAATAGATTTGGTCAGTTTGGGTTAATCGTCCAATCAACTATCGGTTAGTTTTACTTAGTCTCAACTTATTTTAGTTATTTGAAGCGGTTCCGATACGTTGTAATCAATTTTAATAGATTTGGTTGGTTTGGGTTTAATTTGGGTTAGTCGTCCAAACAACTTTCGGTTAGTTTCACTTAGTCTCAACTTACTTTAGTTATTTGAAACGGTTCCGATACGTTATAATCCATTTTCATAGAATTTGGCAGTTTGGGTTAGTCTTCCAATCAACTTTTGGTTAGTTTTACTTAGTCTCAACTTATTTCAGTCATTTGAACCGGTTCCGATACGTTATAATGAATTTTAATAGATTTGGTTAGTTTAGGTTTAGTTTGGGTTAGTCGTCCAATCAACTTTCGGTTCGTTTCACTTAATCTCAACTTATTTTAGTCATTTGAACCGGTTCCGATACGTTATAATCAATTTTGATAGATTTAGTTTTAGTAAGTTTGGTTAGTCGTCGATTCGACTTTCTGTTAGTTTCACTTATTCTCAAATTATTTTAGTCATTTGAAGCGTTTCCGATACGTTATAATCAATTTTAATAAATTTGGTTAGTTTGGGTTATATAGTCATCGATTCAACTTTCGGTTAGTTTCCCTTATTCTTAAATTATTTTAGTCATTTGAACCCGTCGATAGGTCATAATCAATTTTAATAGATTTTGTTAGTTTGGGTTAGTCGTCGATTCAACTTTCGGTTAGTTTCACTTATTCTCAACTTATTTTAGTCATTTGAAGCCGTTCCGATACGTTACAATCAATTTAAATAGATTTGGTTAGTTTGAGTTATTCGTCGATTCAACTTTCGGTTAGTTTCATTTATTCTCAACTTATTTTAGTCACTTGAACCGGTTCCGATACGTTATAAACAATTTTAAGAGATTTGGTTAGTTTGGGTTAGTAGTCCAATCAACTTTCGGTTAGTTTCCCTTTTTCTCAACTTATTTTAGCCATTTGAAGCGGTTCCGATACGTTATAATCAATTTTAACAGATTTAGTTAGTTTGGGTTAGTCGTCCAATCAACTTTCGTTTAGTTTTACTTAGTCTCAACTTATTTTAGTCATTTGAACCGGTTCTGATATGTTATAATCAATTTTAAGAGATTTGATTAGTTTGGGTTAGTAGTCCAATTAACTTTCGGTTAGTTTCACTTATTCTCAACTTATGTTAAACATTTGAAGCGGTTCCGATACGTTATAATCAATTTTTATAGATTTGGTTAGTTTGGGTTAGTCGTCCAATCAACTTTCGGTTAGTTTCACCTAGTATCAACTTATTTTAGTCACTTGAACCGGTTCTGATATGTTATAATCTATTTTAATATATTTGGTTAGTTTGGGTTCAATTTTCGGTTAGTTTAACTTAGTCTCAACTTATTTTAATCATTTGAACAGGTTCCGATACGTTATAATCAATTTTAATAGATTTGGTTAGTTTGGGTTAGTCGTCTAAACAACTTTCGGTTAGTTTCACTTAGTTTCAACTTATTTTAGTTATTTGAAACGGTTCCGATACGTTATAATCAATTTTCATAGATTTGGTCAGTTTGGGTTAGTCTTCCAATCAACTTTTGGTTAGTTTTACTTAGCCTCAACTTATTTCAGTCATTTGAACCGGTTCCGATACGTTATAATGAATTTTAATAGATTTGGTTAGTTTAGGTTTAGTTTGGGTTAGTCGTCCAATCAACTTTCGGTTCGTTTCACTTAGTCTCAACTTATTTTAGAAATTCTTTCTAGTGCGTAAAAAACGCACAGACCCATGCAATTTCTCAATAGAAGAATAGTTTGTTACTCTATGTACTTAATTACTTCATTGGCCTATTTATTGCCCTCTTAGGGAAATCCGAATCTAAACCGAGTTCAGGTGTTCAGGCGCCACACCGTTCAGGCTGCGTGGAAGCTGGGGGTCATAAAACGTAAGAGAATAACACAGCAACCCCAAAACGTGCTTGGAACTGCAATAGTTAAAATATGCATTCCTCCTTCAGAAACACAAAAATATGCAACAAATTCATTATATGCAAAAAGCATAAAATCCGGTCTTTAGTAATATCCATGCTGTGTTATATATTTATTGAAAATAAAATATTGAGGTAACCCACCTATTTAAAATATTATTTCATTAGACATGATACATTCGGTTTTGGGACACCCCATATACATGTAGAGAAAGAAAAAGAGAGGAAGATCCGAATGCGTATCGATCGAGACTGGGGATAGATAGTCGGTTTATTTTGGTGAATTGTTTTGCTTCTGTGTTACAACATGTCATTAGAGGTCGGTAAAATGAAATTTATGATATTGTTATTAGCCTAATTTATACAAGTATTTTTTTATTCTCATGTATAATAATTCATATTTGATGGCATAACATTTGTACATATTTAATGAAATCTTTTTATGCTGTGAACAACAATGCTTTAAATGAAAACAGAAAATGTATTATTTGCTGTCTTTTCGTGCTAGGATTTCGATTTTAGTATGACTGAGAGTGTAAGCAAGAGCTTTGATGAATCTACTAACCATTTCTTACCCTGACGGGTGAATATCCTAGTTATAAATGTAATGATCATTCTAGAGATATTGGCCCAATTTGCAACTAAATAGCTGGGTAGCCTCCGTATTCCAGGACCTCAGTACCCTCCAGCGAGCGGCGTCTGGCTAACTAACAACAACCCCTTCAGTTTTAAATGTATTGTTACAAGTGTGGCACTACGAATTGTGGTACAGGAGACAGCAATTAATTATTATAGTAGTTATAGATCATAAATCGGTTTAGAAATTTAGATCGAGGATATCTCTGCCGTACTCTTTCCCCTCATGAATTCCAGGCTGAGTCTGGCACGTTTTTCTCTAATAATTTGACACGGTTTCTTTAATAAATTAGGCGTATTAGGAATCTGTGGTTTAAATTACATGACGCACCTTTCCCTCAAATGTCCCTAATTTTGCTCCCGTCAGACGCATTATGAGTAAGTAAAAGTGTGCAAGATATCATAATAACACAACGTAGCTATTGGTTTTCTTTTTAGTCTATTTTGACGGTCATTTGCAAAATAAGGACAATATAACTTTACTTATCTCATTCAACTATGCTGAACTGACCCGGGTAGGTTATACTGCAATATACAATGCTTTTTAGACTAAAATATATGGGCTATCCCATTTTAAAAAAAGCTGGGACCAATAACATTTCGTCCCGACTCTCACCTATCTCTTATAACTAAGGAGTTTTAGGATTATTTCAAAATTGCCAATTTTTTCATTTTCTTAAACGTCAAAAAAATTAAAATCTGGCTAATAAAAGTGCCGAAGATGGTACAAGGTTTACTGAGAATAAGTCGAATAAAATCTCTGTTTATCATAGATTAAAATAAATAACTCAATCTTAATAGCATTAAACTATAATTACTAAAGAATTTGAAATAATGATTGCAAAACATGCAATACACAACAATAGTGATATTAATATTTGAGCTTGTATAAAAAAATAGTATATTTCGAAGACTGTTTCTTCAAAAAATTGTTGCACAATTACCACAATTTAAGGACCCATATCCAAACCCAGACATCTTACAAAATACTTTAAAAACATTGTATTTTCAAAAAATTTCTCTATCTTTTTCGTCTCCTTTTTTTAACTAGTTTTAGCAATATTTCCACCTTGCTCACCAATTTCATGATTTAGATGAAGACGTAAACGATTATGTAGCTATTTGATTGCAATATGCTCAATTTTACCCTTCATTTTGGGAATTATGCAACCATTTAATACAGCAGAAGATACCCACCGTTGTTTTTATAAAATATTTTTGCCTAGACCGCATCAAAATCTACAGTGGAACATTTCATATTAATAGCTTCAGCCGATACTTTGATACCAATCAATGATAACTTGACATTTTAAAGATAAAACCATTCACGATATTATACACTTTTCTGATAATTCGGTTTATTGTAGGTAAATAAATGGCAGCAGAGCTTGATTTAGGACGTTTCCTGAACTTTACCCACTTATCGCTCAGCGATTATATACATTGTTTTAGGAAAAACAGTAAACCAAGCTTATTACTAACTTGCCAAACGACTGGCATCTGAAATAAATATAGGTCTAAAATGAGATAAACTGTCAATTCACCTTTACTGCTTTGTATATATGCGGTAAAATTCCATGAGTTCGAGTTATTTTATTTTTAATCATTATGGTGGGATAGCATAAAACTATTTCATGTAACTCGCATTCTGACATATACATTATTAACTATTAATATAACAGAACACACACTCTACGATCAAATGAGTCTTTTAATTCGCAGAAGGTAAACATTGCTTTGGTAAATATTTGATTAGCGTAATTAGCTTGCAAACGTGCTAATTTTTTACAGTAGCGATATAAGTCGACTAAGGTATGAAACACACACCGCTGTTGTGAAATATTACGTAATCAGGATTAAACTTAGCTGCATAATGAAGTAAGTTAGATACCACCCCCACCTCCCAAATTAAAGTTTAAATGGTGGACTTCTACTATGAAGTTTTCTAGTAAATAAAACTTGAGCGTGCCTGTGAACTACTGACCAGAAGTGAAAATTCATTCGCACAAAACAGAAACGGGGAATAGCCTGTATATCTGTACGTTATATTAGAACCTGGTAATATTAGGTATACGATGCATAACTGCCTCTCGTAATATTTTCGCACAGGTTTTCTGTTAAATAACAAAATTATGACTTTATTATATTTTTAAACTCGCAGACATGAATCTCGACCCGATAAACGATAGATTCTTGTCAGACCATGATATGCAAGTTCTTCGCAGATGACGTAGAAGCAACAAAGATGAAAGATAGGTATCCATGCTTAGTTTGAATTGTGGACGGGTCTTTCTACTTTCGATCGCTCTGCATCATTTTATGACATTCGCGTCACACGTTTTATAACGTTCGCCTTGCCGTACGTAAAATTTTGCTTAAACACTATTCTTATTTTATGCAAATTCGCTGACCAGAATTATAACATACTACAGGGTGATCCAAAAGTCGATCACGAAACTTAAGAAGGTGATTCTACATGATAAAATAATGGTAGAGCTTCATATATATTTTTTTCCAAATATCACTGGTTTTCGAGTTACAGCCCATCAAATTTAATAAAAATTTTTTTTTTTTAATTGTTTGCTTACGCAAAATCCGACATGAGTAGGGCATTGTTTAAAGACAATGACTAGGGGAAGGCAAGTCATAATGACATAGCAGGCAAAACCATATATCAACGAACTCTCGGTTAAATTCGTCGTTACTCGGGTTGTGCCAGCGAAGAATCATTCGTTACGGTGTGAACTGTGGTGATTTATGTCTAGGGGCTGCACCGTTGAGCATTCAACTGTTTTCATGTATTTCGCGATGCAACCAGTCGTCTGTATGGGCTCTGGTGGTCTAGAGGTCTGCATGGTTGGTCTTCACTTCGAGGACTCGGGTTCAAACCCCGTAGGATTTTTTAAGGTTATATTTCTAAACAGATTTTTTCTTGATTTTCGGTATGTCTTGGGTTAGACGTTAGATTTGGGTTAGCACCTGGTTAGTGTCCTTTTCTTGAGCCCCCGTAGCGAGCGCAGCGTTAGGCAACACACATTACTCTGCTCAGAGCTACTGTGCAGCCCCTAGATTCTTGTATTGTGGTGGCAGTGCTGTGAGAACCATATATTTAATACTCCTAAATATATGGTGAGAACCTTTAAAGGTTTGTTGATCACAACTAACTTTTTGTCAAACCTGTCGTAAAAGACTGAGGTAAGTCCTGTTTGATTACTTCTTCTGTTCAATTAATTGAGCAAATATGTAATTGCCTCTTATTTTTCTGTGACATAGCAAGTATGCCATTTTGCCTGTAATGTATATTTTTGTTCTGAAACAAGGTATTTTTATTTTCAAATGGTGTCCAGCTATAAACGGAGAACTAGTCGCCAATCATGGTCAGCTCATGACATGGAAAAGGCAATTGAGGCCGTTAGGCTTAACAAAATGGGATGACTTAAGACGGCAAAAATGTTTAATGTACCCCAGCCCACATTACGTAGACGTGCCCAAAACAAAAATATACATGCTTGTGGCGTGAAAAAGTGCTTAGGAAGATTTCGAATGTCGCTTTCTGAAGATATGGAAACACGTTTGGTTAATCACATCTAAGATTTAGAATCTCGGTTTTTTGGGGTAACTCCAAGAGAATTACGATTACTGGCGTACAAAATTGCTGAGCGCAGTGGACAGCATCATCAATTCAATAGAGATAAGAAAATTGCCAGCAGGGAGTGGCTTCGGAATTTTTTATCTAAGAATCAATCCATATTTCTACGGATCCCAGAAGCTACGTCAGCTGCCAGAGCTCAGGCCTTTAATAAGCCTCAAGTGGAAAAATATTTCAAAAAACTGCAAGAAATAATTGAAAAAGAGAAAATATTTTTTCTTCAAACGTCAGTAAATCCGTCATTACTCGACTGTGTAGGCGGCCGTGAAGTTTCGTTTTTCCTCCGCCGGAACTTTACTTTTCACTTTTTCGCCGGCGCGGTGGACGTAAAAGTGTTGTCATAGCAACATATAGATACAAACAAACAATAAAATAAGCGGCAACAACTCAGGATCTTTTATTCATAATAAAAAATTTAGCTAAAATATGTATTTATCACTCAATTTGTGCACTGCATTTCTAAAAATCACTAATTTAGGAACAAATTGGTTATTATTTAATCGAACATAATCAATAACTGCTTATCAATATGGAATTAAAACGCAATCGGGGACGCAATTTTAAAAAAATTATTATTGTTGACAGTGTCCACTGACAGCTTTATGTTACATTACCATAGCAACAACCTATGCCTATTCACCGACACTGGTCTAAGCCGCCTTGCGAACCTACTTATCTTTAATCCCAGATAAACCCACACCAGATGCGAAACCTCCCGCCTCACGCATGAAACAAGAATTCGTTTAAAGCTCCGCCTCCTTGGGATGGCCAGCCATCTCAAGAAATAGCCCGAGCCACGCGAGTCTTGTGGTTTAGTCCGAGAGCGTTACGAAAAATAATTAATCTTTAACTTATTTTTGTTAAAAATGCCTGATTATAAGTGGCTTTATTTGAATTGGTCTTCTAGAAGCGGTGGCGAAAAATAATTATTTAAATTATCCCACGATCCTTAAAGGCATGTATAAATTTTGTTTAATGCATACTCCCGCACACTTATTTCCAAAATTATTGCATATTCCAAAATCGAATAAGCACGAAATTCAATGAAATCTGAAAACTGGCAGATACAATGTTATAGTTAAATCTTTTTTAAATCCAACTAATGTTATACAGTGTCCGCCAGAATATTGGCTACATATGGGAAATTTTTTTATTATTATGATATGGAGCTTTTGTTTTAACCAATCAATTCTGCATGTCTCACAATCTGAAAATGCATTTTAACATTGAAAATGTTTCCGTCTTCCTAGTATAGGGCCTCAAATCATGAAAAACTGCATGCTACATTTGCCACATTCATGACGTCATACGCGTGAGAGATCGTGTTAATTTGTTTATTTAAACCTTAATTTGATTATAACGTATCGGAATCGGTTCAAATGACTAAAATAAATTGGAACTAACTGAAACTAACCGAAAGTTTATTGAACGACTAACCAAAACTAACCAAATGCACCAAAACGGGGTAAAACGTACCGGAACAGGTTACAAAAATTAAAGTACCTAAGTTAAAGCTAATCAAAACAAACCGAATTTTGGCGACTAATCGAAAACATTAAATATGATTATAGTATCGGAACTGGTTCAAATAACTAAAATAAATTGCAACTAACTGAAACTATCCGAAAGTTGATTGGACCACTAAACAAAACTAACCATAAGCGCCAAAACGGTCTAAAACCTATCGGAACAGGTTACAAAAATTAAAGTAAGGTAAAGTTAACCAAAACGAACCGAATTTCGGCGACTAACGAAAACAAACCACAAACATTAAATTTGATTATAACGTATCGGAACCGGTTCAAGTGACTAAAATAATTTGGAACTAACTGAAAGTAACCGGAAGCAGATTTATTGACTAACCAAAACTAACCAAAGGTAACTAAAAAGACCAAAACGGGCTAAAACTTATCAGAACCGATTACAAATGTTAAGGTAAGTTAAAACTAACGCTAATTAACCGAATTTTGGCGACTAACCAAAACTAACCAAAAACATTAAAATTGCTTATAACGAACCGGAACCGGTTCAAATGACTAGAATATATTAAAACTAACTGAACTTTACCAACCAAAACTAACCAGATATATTAAAAATGCTTATAACGTCTCAGAATCGCTTCAAATGGCTAAAATAAATTGGAACTAACTGAACTTTGCCTAAAGTTGATTGAACGACTAACCAATATTAACTAAAAGCATCAAATCGGGCTAAAACGTATCGAAATAGATTAAAAATATTGAAGTAAGTTAAAACTAATCCAAATTAACCGAATTTTGGTGACTAACCAAAAACACTAAAATTGTTTATAACGTATCGGAACTGGTTAAAATGATTAAAATAAATTAAAACTACCTGAAATTAACTGACAGTTGATTGAACGTCTAACCAAGACTAACCAAAAGCACCAAAAAGGGCTCAAACATATCGGAACATATTAAAAATGTTAAGGTAAGTTGAAACTAACTTTAATTATCCGAATTTTGGCGACTAACTAGAATTAACCAAAACATTAAAATTGGTTATAAAGTATCGGATCCGGTTCAAATGACTGAAATAAATTAAAACTAACTAAAACTAACCGAAAGCTGATTTGATTGAATGACTAATCAAAAGTAACCATATACACCAAAAAGAACTAAACGCATCGGAACTAATTGAAGGTATTGAAATAAGTAACTAACCTAAATTAACCGAATTTTGTCGACTAACTAAAATTGCCAAAATCATTTAAATTGGTTATAACGTATCGGAACCTGTTCAATTGACTAACATAAATTGGAACTGGCTGAAAGTAACCGAACGTTGATTGAATGACTAACCAAAACTAACCAAAAGTAAATAAAAACACCAAATCTGGCTAGAACGTAACGAAATAGATTAAAAATATGGAAGTAAGTTAAAACTAATACAAATTAACCGAATTTTTGGTGACTGACCAAAAACACTAAAATTGGGTCTAACGTATCGGAACTGGTTCAAATGACTAAAATAAATTTAAACTACCTGAAATCAGCCGAAAGTTTATTGAATGACTTACGAAAACTAACCAAAGGTAACGAAAATCACTAAAAAGGGCTAAAACACATTAGAACAGATTCAAAATATTAAGGTAAGTTGAAACGATCATAAATTAACCGAATTTTGGCGACGAACTAAAATTGACCAAAAACATTAAAATCGGTTATAACGTATCGGAATCGCTTCAAATGACTAAAATAAATTAAAAGTAACTAACTCTAATCGAAAGCTGAATGAATGACCAACCAAAACTAATCGCAAGTAACTAAAAACCGGTTCCGATACGTTATAACCAATTTGAATGGTTTTGGTTAATTTTAGTTAGTCACCAAAATTCGGCTACTTTAAGTTAATTTTAACTTACTTTAAAGTTTTTAATCTGTTTTGATATGTTTTAGCTCTTTTTGGTGGTTTTTGGTTAGTTTTGGTTAGTCGATCAACCAACTTTCGGTTAATTTCAGTTAGTGTTAATTTATTTGAACCGGCTCCTATATGTTATTACCAATTTTAGTGTTTTTGGTTAGTTTTGGTTAGTCATTCAATTAACTTACGGTTACTTTCAATTAGTTCCAATTTATTTTATTTGAACCGGTTTCGATACGTTATAACCAGTTTAAATGTTTTTGGTCAATTTAAGTTAGTCGCCAAACTTCGGCTAATTTTAACTTACTTTAATATTTTTAATCTGTGCCTATATGTTTTAGCCCTTTTTGGTACTTTTGGACATTTTGGTTAATCGTTCAATGAATTTTCGGTTGATTTCAATTAGTTTTAATTGATCTTAGTCATATGAACCAATTCCGATACGTTATAACCAATTTTAATGTTTTTGGTTAGTTTAGGTTAGTTTCAACTTACTTTAATATTTTGAATCACTGCCGATACATTTTAGCCCGTTTTAGTGGTTTTATTTGATTTTGTTAGTTTTGGTTAGTTACTTAATAAACTTTCGGTTACTTTTAGCTAGTTCCAATTTATTTTAGTCGTTTGAATCGCGTCCGATATGTTATAATCAAATTTAATGTTTTTGGTTAGCCCTTAAAATTTGGCTCGTTTTGGTTAGTTTTTACTTATTTTAATGTTTGTAACATGTTCCGATACGTTTTAGCCCGTTTTGGTGCTTTTGGTTGCATTTGGCTAGTTTTGGTTAGTCGTTCAATCAACTTTCGGTTAGTTTCAGTTAGTTCCAATTTATTTTAGAACCGATTCCGATACCTTATGATCAAATTTAAGTTTAAATAAACAAACAAACACGATCTCTCATGCGTATGACGTCATGTGGCAAATGTAGCATGCACTTTTTCACGATTTGAGGCCCTATATTAGGATAACAGAGACATTTTCCTTAAATCGGCATACATTAAGGCGTATTAGGGGAATTTCTGTAAAAAACTCAGTGCAGCCATAAACACACAAGATTTCCATGACCGCCTGTTGGGAAAAAAAGAAAGTGAATGGCTATTGCAAATTTTAATTTTTCCTGAACCAGTCCACCAGCAAAACACGTTTTCATTTAATTGGTGCAGACCAACTATTTTAATTTTGAAGAACAATTCTATAATCATAACCAGATTATTTGGTGCAGGCCGCGTATAACCGCCACGTCAAGATTAAAGTTGGCTGGCGAGGAATTTGCCGATCTTTTGCATCTGGTGTGGGTTTATCTGGGCTTTAATAATTATTATTATTACTATTAAAAAGAGATGTTTTTGCATTAATTTGTCGACATTTGAAGAAAAAACAGCATATTTTATTTGGAGGAAAAGTTAGTTTTCATGGCTTGCTCTCTATTAAACACGAGCGCGCCAAGAAATGTATCACTTTTCCTCCATATCAAATAATATACTATTTCGTACTTCCGGGACTGAAATAATAGCTTCACTACCATGTGACAGGGACTTTTTGTCACTTTTTGTCCTTCCGGGATTATATTCGAAAATCCCGGAAGGATTGAATTACAAAGATTGACTGAGCTCTTGACACTAGTAATGACAATGTTTCAAAATTATTCTTGTCACAACGCAACGTTACTATGGTAACTTGTCAAGCAGTGACTTCTCGAAAAAACGCGTCCGCACTGGCGCGGAGTGCGCCTCGCTTTATGTTTAATAATTATGTTTCTGTAAAGGTTTCTATGTGCTTTTTATATTATGAATACGTTTCACTTTCGGAAGTACGAAAAGTATCGTATATACTTTGCGACAGAAGTAGTAGTCTTAATCCCTCAGGTAAATTATGGCCCTACCTACGGTCGGGCCATAAACTTCACCTTCGGGATTAAAAGTACTACTTCAGTCCCGCGGTATATAATATACTATTTTTTACGTCTGCTATTAACGTATAAGCACCGGTGCGCAACCGTCCCATACCCAATAGGTAGCCGGCATGCAACTGTCCTGTGCAATTAAGACTACCTTCATATTTTTCTGACTGCGGCGCCCAAGTGACCAATACCCAAGGAGCGATCTCGGCTTTGACATGGGTAATTTTTATATGATTACGATTTTAGAACCCATCCTACAGAAATCAATAGTCTAAACCACATATCAGATTTCACCTCGAATTGAGATGTGAGCTTGGTTTCTAGAAGAGAAAAAAATCACCCTTGCTCTCGTGTCATATTTTAGTCAACCTAATAGAATATCGTGGCATATGGTCTCTTTGAATCAAAGGATAATAACTATTAAGCAGACATTTTACGCTCATATTTAATTAAAATTATTGCATGTTATTGCGCATCAAAAATGCACTATCTACCTATGTATTACATAACAGACTAATATAACTAATATAGAACGTAAATAATATAATGATTACTTAATTTGTTCGAAAAGTCACCTTTCCATACAAACCGTATAAAATCTAAAATAATATTTATAACTTTTTTCTAATTTTACGACTGCTACTTCAAACTGGTTGTCAAACCTATTTCTTTCTACATTTACAAGTTATGAAATTTATTACAACCCATATAGGAACAATGCTTTAAAGTGGGAATTACATGTTTTTTGATCACTTTATAAAGTAATCAATTTTATTTACAACCTGTTGTAAATTAAATTTTACCTCTGGTACTTATTTCATAGACATTCATGCATGCTAGAAATTTTAAAATTCAATTTATTTTTCAAACAAGATATTGTGTAAATTGCGAGTGGCTTTTATTCATTTGGCATGGCACTATGTAATAAATCTTTTGGTACAAAGCGAAACAAGATAATATACGTTTGCATGGTGGTCAGCGGATTCAGTATATTGTTTACCATTTAAATGACTAATACACAACTAAGATAATAATTATTACTAGATGCAGTTGCGTTTATACAGGGCCCAGCACAATGCAGCATTATTTTTTAGTTAAATAATTTTCAATAACTAATACCAATTTCAAAATTGTTTGGAAAGTAGGTGTTGTACTACTGGACGTAAATACTGTATCATTTTTTTTTGCTTGGTCCGTAGGGTATGGGCACAGCTTATACCGTACCGAATCAGTTATTGAACTCTACGTCGGCTCCTTTGATGTCGATGAAGCCAGATTTGACTTTTTCATGCTTTCCTCATTTTTCGCGCATGCCCTTCATATATTAAAAATGTTAGGTTTTTAATGGCCAGCTGGAACTCAACAGAGACGGACTGGATTTAATTTAGTTTACATTTTTAGTAAATTAAATTAACCCTTAACACACCATGTGAGATTTTTTATCACAAAGTATCATGTGGCGTCTAGCAGACTATTCAAAAAATAAACACCAAAATGACATTTTTTTGAAAGACTTTTATTATATTGATACAGCAAGGAACAAATAAACATATTTCTACACAAATTTAGTATTTTTAATAATACTTATCTAATAATAACCATAATAACAACAATACTAATTAGCAATTACGCTTTTAAACATAAATGTCATTCTCGTTTCAAAAAAGTTAAACAAAGAAACAAATTGCCAACGTTTTGACAAAAAATGGTTCATAATAGAACATATCAATACATTCACTAAGAAAAGAACAAAAAAAAACAAATAGGTTACCTCCCAGCAAAAGTCAAACATCGCCTTTGTTTACACATGTTCAGATACAATATTCTCCTGTTCAGATGCACTTTCTATATCACTAGCATTACTGTCAACTTCGCCATACCAACGTAAAAGAGTGTCTTCAAATTCTTCATCACCAAAACGGAATTATTTTCGAAGGACCGGCCATAGCGTAGTTTATATTTTACTTACACAAACGAACATGTGGCGTCTGGGAGACTACTGCAAACAGGTTTACCGCGGTGGTTTGCTTCTAAATGACTATAAAATAATGTCGAATGGGCGATTTACAGTTTACCAATAGCGAAAAGATTAGGTGGCGTGACCGGTTTGGGGGCGGTCCCATTTACGAAATATGGTGCAATTTATTTATTGCATAGTCTGAGAGATGCCACATGGCCGGTTAAGGGTTAAACATGATATGTAACTGTAAGTGAAATTGATAAAAAAAGATATCTGGTAAACGTGATCGAGAATGATCAGTCATTTATACATAAGCATGAATATGGTGTTTATAAGTGTAAATAAATATATAAATATTTTGATATGAACATAGAATATCAATTTTTCTACAGCCGCGCGCAAAATAACTAATTGCTAAATTTAAATGATATCGCAAAATCGACGAATGCCGTGGATCCTTATTTTGCGCTCTAGCAGCGAATATTAACTACGACAAGAAGGCCCACTCAATGGCCAGAAAGCGCTACAAAGGTATCGTCGTTGATTTTCTTCGTTGCCTGGTAATGATCAGCGAACTCCACCGCACACAGGTTGAATTTAAATAAAAGCTGGCCATAAACGATATTTTCGTTTGCGGTATATTTAATCAAATTTATGACGAAATTATTTATAGCACTCTAATACTTTAGTTGGCATTGGAAAAACGCAATTGATATCTTCTGAATTGTTTGCAGCGCCCTGTCAAACTTACATTATGGCTTTTTTTATTATTATCACCAAATAAATGTTTTGATAAAGTTTGTATTCAACTGGATGTTTCAAAAATCTGTTAACGTTTTTAATTAGTTATTATTGATAACAATACTCAAGGTATGTAATAACTAATATTTAAAAGATTTTGATTTTGTGTTAATGATTTCACCATATTTCCGAATACTAATATTCTGACAAAAGACATCAAGAAGAAAATGTTGCTCGAATTTGCCCCATCTTTTAATATTTAATTAAATTTTGGCGTTTTGGGTGATTTTAAAATTGGTTAAAGGTTTCGCACAATATTTTTACTGTATATTTCATTCCTATTTTGTAATACAATACAACTAAAAAATAGCGATATTTTCTTATATCGAATATTGACTCGCCTATATAGAATTTAGGCGTGAAAATTAATCTGACAAAAGGATGAGCTGGTCTATGGCCGCCGCGTCAAAGGTCGCCTGCCAACATGATTTTTTTATTTGTATCATGGCCTGCCGATATTCTGCTAGTTTTCGCGCGGGGAAGGAGACACACCGTTGACATGCCGCCGCGGAGAGTGATCCTTCTTATCATATAGTTTTGCCCAAATACATAATAAAAAGATAAAGACTGATGTACTATACTGCTAAGGTGCTAACACTCCGTTGAGGTTATGTGTTGGTGTTTTACCTAATTGTGCAACAACTGTAGTCAGATTAGAAGAAAGAAATTGGATAATCGATTAAACTCTTAATATTTTAGCAAATAACTGAATAATCGATTAATCAAAATAATCAATTATCGATATTTTCTGAAATATTAATCGATAAGTCGATTAATCGGTAATATCTTAAAAGTGAATCGAATAATCGATTATTGTCGCCCACCCCTAATCCCATAATATTGTAGTAACTGAAACTGAAGCTGAAATTTCGGTAGAATCATTATTGCTGATGCAAGACTGATGTTATTATAAAAAGAGGTAATAAATACTTTGGCTGAATCGGCAGATAAAAATTTATAATTTAGTATTAATTTGTAAATATGGCTTTGATATTACCTTGGGATATTCAGAATATAAGCAAGTGTTTTTGAACAACAGCTGCACTGATGCTTCTATATTTTTTACTAGTTGCGTCCCTATTATAGATTAATTTTTAAAAATAGTGATAACTCTGAAATACATGTATGGCAAAATTGCAGGCCCTCATCAACGCGTTTCTGTCGTCCGCTTAACATTCATTTTGCTCGTGAGACCTGAATTAACCGTTGCAAAAACAAAATTTGGATCATCGAATTAAAAATTTAAAACCCCTTTTTTTACAAGGAAGGAGCCCTTAATTTTCAAAATCCTTTTTTAAAACGATTTAAAAACATACAAATGATTTCTATACATGATTTTTATCGTTAGTGATAATTGATACTCCCTATGATAAGCAAAAAATTCAACAATTATTTGTCTAAAACACGATATATTAAACGTGTAATACTTAATAACTTTTATGTCTTATTTCTGGTAAACCTTATTATGGCCAGCTTTCCTAGAAATTCGACCAGTGTGCGCCGGGTCCAAAGGTCACATGCCAGTATCATGCTAGTTTTCGCGCGGGGAAGGAGACATACCGTTGACGTGCCGCCGCAGAGAGTGAATCTTCTTATCGTAGTTAATATTCGCTGGCTCTAGCGCGAACAAGGAAAAGAAAATTCTCACTTTTTTCGTCGAGTGTGCTATGAATGGTCATGGAAACCGAGGATAAATAAATGACAGTCATGCGTTTGTTACAGTTTGTTGCTGGCACTCCTGTTCTAAATATGCCCGAAGCCCGAATATAATATGTCAAACCTGACAGTCATTTGCAAATTTCAGAATAAGTATAGAGAAAAATGTGCATTTCATTTTAAAAAATGCGGCTGTAGAAAAAGTTCTGTGTGTTTTTCGAGCGCAAAGTAAGATTGCCGTTTTCGAAAGATTACTACGGGCAGAAATTTTATCAAAAATGTGATCGCGTCAAACGGCCTTAATAAATTGATATTTCGTCACTCGAAGCCATTTATATAGTTGTAGGCAATGAATAAAGAGTTGTAGGTATGTGATATTGTTCACTACTTATTTCTCATTAAATTTACATACCACCTTTGTAATATTAGTGTGACGGTTCTAAATTGGTTGCCTTTATTATGGGATGCTAAGAGGCTAGACAAAACTACAATTTATGTCTCAAGTTTAAAAAGTTAAACTTCCTGCAGAAGGGAGCCAAACAATTATCGACGTAGAATATTAATTTATCATGCAATGTGATATGTATGAACTATACTTAATCTCAATACTTAATGTAAACATCTACTTACAACCTTTCATCTTTCGGAAAACTAAAATATCCTGAAGCTGGATTGGCTTTCTTGTGCCCTTTGCAGACAAAACAACGTACGGCCATGGTTAACAATGAAAACACGTTAATGATTAAATGTCCAAAAAGTTAACACACTTAATAAATAAATAATCGAGCACAAATAATAACACGCAAACAATCCAATCTAAGAACGTAACCTGCTGCTTCTTGTCAAAAAATCGAGAGTCCAACGCTGTGCGGTGTGTTCAGTTTCCGACTCAACCAGGTTTATGTCTCTTCGATTCAGCAAACTGTCGTAATAGAAAAAGATAACACTACATTGAACACCAAACCGGTTCTGTTATTCATAAATAAACGAAGTCGCCCTCATATAATTCGGCTCGTAGCAGACGCCGAGAATATGAGGAAAATGCTCCTATTGGTTGGATTTTATTGCTTCAAAACACGTGGAGAGTTAAATAACTGATTCGGTACGGTATAAGCTGTGGTATGGGTATGTGATAAATGCGTATGAGTACAAAATGAAACCAATTTTTATTTTTGTTTTTATTGACTGAACTATGACAAACAGCAAAAAAGGTATTTTTTTATATTTTCCACAGCTTTAATGTGTTATTAATATACAGGTTTTTCCGAAAATTTGGACCTTTTTGAATAAATGATGTTTTCACGTGACAAATATTTGCCATTTAATTTATGATCAGTAGTTATAAAAAAATTACGAAATTCAACTTTTTTCGCATACATTTTTGTATTTAGCTCTTATAATTATGTTAAATCTAGGATAATCCTAGTACACTAACCCAAACTAACTTGATAACAATTTTGAGAACAATCAACCTTTTTGCCGAAACGTTTTTTTCCTACGACCCCCTATGAAAATGGAAAAAAGCAAAGTTGACGTGGTTAGAAAATGTCCAATCCAATATTACACGCGTGTTGAAAAATTTTTCAACACACGTGTTGAAAAGTAATTTTAGCAGGACTCTACTTGAATAGTTGGCGGTGGCTGTCAATTTGAAAGTCTATTTGATTTGACATTTCGACTTGACAGATGACGAACATGCGACGAGTACTTTTCAACACACGTATTGAATAGGGGATTTCAACACGCGTGTGATATTAATAATCATTTTCTTAAGGATCGTAAGAGATCTTTTTCTGTCATTTGCATAGGTGGTCGTAGACAAAGTAGAATAAATTACTCGTCTGAAAGTACGGTGAGGATTTCCAAATTCGGCTAATCCCTCGTGCTAATTAAATAACCTCGTCGTCTGAAAACTGGCACTTTCAACACTCGTTATGTAATATAACTATTACAGTTTTACTTTTTTTTTTGGTCTACAATACATTGAGTGATAATTTTTATTACGAATATACAGGGTGTGCCATGATAGATAGATAAATGATAGATACATTTATCTATTCCAGTGGTTATAATGGTAACAAAATAAAGCCATGGGGATGTTGAATAGTGCTAAAATGACAATATTATACAAATAAATTTTGTATTTCTTTAAAAAATTACATTTCTGATAAAGAAATAATCACAACATATTAGCACACATAATTGAAATAATTAGAATCAATTTAAAATTAAACTTTCAACTGTTTTTTATCAGTATCATTGAATAATTCACAGACCAAGTAGTATTTAAATAAATTTTTTGGCACATTACTCTATCCGGAAATCAGTTAAACATTTTTATGATACTTTATTTCAATTTTTTTGGGCGTTAAAAGTTTTACTTTCAGGTACCAAATTAGTTTTATTGCCAGTATCATAATCATGTTTTATATACGAACGATCATTACTATCACATACAAAGATCACAGAATCCAAAATGTACATTCAATTTTATTACTGTTAATATTTATTGTACATAACGAAACTAGTGCTGGAAGTACTTTCAAACGAGGAGGGAATCCTTCGAGATTGAAAACGTACATTCACACCAGTAATGTGCACTATTTTTCCTACAACCAGCTCTGAAAATGACCCAAAAAGCACTCTTTAGATTCTTAGAAAACGATTTTTAATTCTACACGCGTGCTACAATCCGTTTTTTTCTGCGCAGGCGCAAAGATACCACGCAGAGCGGAAAAGTAATATTATTAAAAAGTCTTATAGGAAAGGAAAATTTAAATGTATTTTTAGTAACTGTAGACTATTTTAGGCGTTCGTGAGAAACCGCTGCAAGCCTTAATTTATTTTCTTTGCCTGCATTTGTAGCAAAAAAAAACATATTTGGTATGTATCCTCTATAATGATTAATGATGATTATATGTCAACCAACAATAGGCGCACCTGTTGATTTCGATACTTACTCATTAGTACTTAGTTTTTTTTTACTGTCTGCTCTCGATTTATTACCCACTATTTCGTTTTTTTTTGTTCTTTTTACCTCTCTTATCTGCTTTCATTTTATCTTTTTATCTAGTTCTGCTGATGTTTTTTCTCTTTCAATGACATTTAATATAACACACATTAATGTTCAGTCTCTTGTTCCACACTTTAGCGAATTTAGAAATTATTTTTTGGATAAGAACTTTGACATTTTAGGTATAACAGAAAGTTGGCTACATTCAAACATCTTCAGTGAAATAATCGGTTTGCAAATTTATGCTCTAGTGAGAAATGACCGGCATGATCGGCGTGGCGGAGGAGTTGCATAGTATATTAAGAATAATTTAAAGTACGAACTGATCCTTTCCGAAAACCATGAGTATTTGGAAAGCTTGTGGATAAAAATTATTATGAAGAGGCATGTGTTTGTTGTGGGTGTTCTCTACAGACCTCCCAACTCTGACATCAATTCTTTTATAAATACGTTTGAAGATACTATGGCTAATATTTTCTCTGCCTATGATGATATATTTTGTCTTGGTGACTTTAATATAGATGTTTTAAACTGTGAAGATTCTTTAATAAATCGTCTATTATCAACCGTAGAACCTTTTAATTTGGAACAATTAATCACAGATCCGACCAGAATGACTGATTGTGCAGTTTGTTTTCAAGACTGTGGTTCGTATTTTCTCATATTAGTATTAGTATATGAGTATAAACTTTGTACTGTAGAAATAAACGGATATTTATTTTTTATTTATTTATACCCTGCGGATTAAGCAAACAAATGCTTCTGATATATTCTGACATAATTAAATGTATGAAATAACACTTTACTTCTTGATGCAATATTTATGTCCAGCGCCAGCGCAGCGGTTTAAAATAAGATCTATCTGATACTTATGGTGGAAGTCGATACTTTCTTATTTAGGAGATACATATTTCGAAATTAACATTTTAGGCAATTTGAAGGGTAGTATATTTTAGAATAAACACAGTTTGACCTAACTTGAAACATATTAAGTAAATAACGATTCTTCTTTCATTGGTTTCAATAATTTATCTTCTGAAATCCTTTGGATGAAACCGGAACAAAGTCGGCTTCCTATAAAACGCTGGACTCGAGGAAACCGTAGTAAACGTGAAGTATTGCAAATTATTATCAAATTAAGCTAGAAAGTGTGGATCCGAATAGCACACGGATGGGTTTTGACTTCTCGTGACTTTACCAACATTCCCGATCTATTTATATGACGAAAATACATTTAACAAGAGCGCCGAACACTAGCGCTCGGCAGATTTAGGCTAGATGTGATTACGGATGGAAGCCGTCGCGTCGGACGCTCAGCGTTTCGAGCGTCGCCGTCGTAGCCTCGATTTCGCTCGTATAGTCAAAAGCGATCTTATCGTGTGGGTCCAAAGGTCACAATTTTCAGTAAAAACTTCATACGTGGCAGACTTTGCGTGTAAAATCTGTAAAAGAAATGACATTTAATAAAAAATGTGACCTTTGTACCCGCACGATAAGACCGCTTTGGGCTTATATAGCCAATGTATTCTGCGGCCAGTGGACATATAAAGTTTACATGAGCTCTGTGCAAAAAGTCTCTAGGTGACATTTTACTTGCTTTGAACTAATGGTGCCATCTAATGTGATATTTCCTGAACTATCCATACAGCGAATTTGTTTTCGCATAAAATGTCCCTAAATACAATACTTGGCATTTGACCTTGTCACTACATCTATTGAGTTTCATGCAAAAAGTGCCTATGTGTTTAGATCGTTGATATCTCGAAACTTTAAAAATCTACTTAGGGACTTTTTGCATAGAACCCTTCTATGTAAATTCGCAAATTATAGTTAGTTCGTGTTGAAAGAAACCGTCCCTGAAATACATTTTACATTCTATGTTGTTATCAGTTTGGTATTTATCTTAATTTTCACATATTTTCACTGAAAGACGTTAGATCCCCAAAAATATGTTTGCTCACCTCCTCAGCCTGCTCGATTTCCTGATCTAATACATCCTCCTAGAGTTATCTATGGCAAGTAATGTTCAGGACACATGGGAAGGAGGATGCATAATATTTTCGCAAAATATATTACAAACTAAGCTGCAGTAGGCACTGAAGGGCTGAGAGCAATAAATAATCATTACATGGGCACTTGATGGTGACTAAGTAATGCACCTAAAACATTAGTAATATCTCCAATGTCAATTTCGTACTATCTATTCTATATTAATGGAGGGAACATTTGTGTTGTTTTGAATATAGTTATATTGAGTTGTTTCTGTAATTAAATATACCTACCTACCGTAGGAGTTTTTTATTAAATGTTTTTATTACTTGCCTGTGTTAAAGTTAGCCACGTGATATCCGTCACCTTTAAAAATTAACATCTTGCATTTTATGTGAACTAAGGAAAATTTCATACGAATAGCAGTACAACAAATTTGAGCCGTGTTGAACAATTTTTAATATCTTAAAATTATTCATAAATTCAATATAATTCAACTGACATAAAATGCACATTTTTGTTAAATTTAAGCTTTAGGAAGCGTGCTAAAAATTTACCCAATTATGTATAAACTTCAATTTTTAGTTTTTGTTCGTGTGCTGTATTATTCTCTTAAAGTAATTAAAAATTATTTGTCTTACAGATAAAATATCAAACAATAGAAAGTTTGAACTTGACTCTGAATCTCAACTAAAAGTTGATATTATTTAGAGCATAAACTATTATGATTAACCTTGTTGATAATTCAAAACAATACAGGCATTGGATCAAAGTTTAACATAAAAAGCAGACTTGGATCTCCAGTGCAAGCTACCGAAAAAAAGACGCCCCTCTAGATCACCAAGGTTCTCATCATAAACTTCTGACAAGCAACTGTCCTTAAAATCGCCATCTCAATAATAATACCGCCGTGCCGTAAGTACTAATAAGTTTCAACGTATTAAAAGTAAACAATGCTTAAGCTGTATCATTCATCATTCATTTTGAGAAGAGTAATATCCTGTGCCCACGAGGCATGCATCCCTGAATGTTCTGGTAGTACCTCGGGTAATACTTACCACATTTTAAACTCAACCCACAGCCAATAGATGCTAAACTTGTTTTTAACCACTTGTGTGGTTCTATCCACCTCTTCCAACTACCTATCTGAGTTACAGAACTTGAAAGAGCACAACATCTACGGCAATAAGCAATTTCTCCTGGTCGATTATTACGTTCCCGAAATCTTGGCGTGACATGTGGTGGTGGCGCCGTGCTAACCCCCGTACATAGAACCAGAGATCGACCATGTTGTGCATCAATACTATTCCTGGATTTAGTAAAGAAATATACCTTTCCAGAGCAAAAGTATCTAATAGTGTGCTTATATATTTTCGGAAGCTTGTGTCGCATCGTGGTGGAGAAGGGCCTCCAAGAAGAACAAGGAACAGGCAGGTACTGGAGGAAATTCTGAATGAAATTTCTGAAAATCCCTCTAATAATGTAAGGAAGCTGTCGGTCCAAGTTTATCCGACAAAGTTGGTTGAATGCCCTGCAAGTACGCAAGCTGTTTTTTTGCAATGATATAGGCAAAATCCAAATTTTTCTAGCATAATTTTCTTCACGGCCGAATCCGGTTGCACCCGAGACGGAGTTGGTCAGTATAAAAAATTATTATGGATTAGGGATGGTAATTAACTTTTTATGACCACAAGGGATGGTAATTAACTTTTTAATTGACCACTTTAGTTAGCGAACTGTATTAAAATAGGTAGGTGATATTTCATTCATAGCGTGTGAATTGAAACATGTATTATATTTTTATTTAAAGGTATTAGGTACTACTAATGCAGGATTTATTTTGCCTTAAATATGATCAATAAATAAAATATTTTCTAACAACTTTCATGCAATCATCATTTCACACGTAAAATCAAATACTAATAAATCAGATTAACTATTAATAAATATCTAACAAAACATCTTGATTATATTTAATTAACACAAACTCCTTTCTTTACTGAATTTAATCAAACTTTGTTTTATTTCAACTATCTGCTTCTCCATTCACACGCAATAGTTGTTACTTTACTTCTTCTGCAATTCTCTCAAATTAACCTCACCTGGGATATGACTTCGAAACTTGATTCTAGTCTTGAGGTCATGAATAGATCTGCCTTAGTACAATCTTCCAACCGCCATTTTAACTTCTATTGGCATCAACGGGAAAGACACTACAGCTTCTACGTCTTGAGAATATACGTCTAAAACGCTCAAAAGAGTTCATAACCCAGGTGGTAAATGGGGAGCACAGAATACACGAAATATTTCCTAAATATCTGTGCAAATAAATGAGAAAACTGCATAATATCTTGGCGTCAAGCACAGCTGGGACAAAGGCAGATGTTATCTAGTCGAATGCTTGTACTGAACTTCTTCAACTCCAACCTTCAACTAACTGAAATTTTTTCTACCGGCATTGCATGGCAGGGAGAACATAGTGGGAATTGCGCGGACGCGGAATGCATTTGCAAGGGTAGAAAAATGTCCTTTCTTTATTTGACATATGTTGTGTACATAACATTGACAGAGACGAATATATATTAAATTTAAACATTTAAAAACGTTTTCCTTGACGGAGACCTATATTTCTAGCGATTGCTTATATAATGGAATCTACAGAAAATCCAGGTTTGGACTAAGGAGTAACTGAACGATGCTTCAATGCACAAATTCCTGTTTACCTGGGGTGAAATTAATCTATTCGAGTTTTAACTATGACTTAATCATACTACGAATATACAGGGTGTTATCACAATATTATACGATGATAAACGATAAGTTAATACACTTGTTGGGGTGTTTCCCAAACAGGAGTAATAAATAGCCATGATTTGCAAATATAGCATGAAGAATGTTCTCTATTATTGTTGTGGAGGATTCACGTTTATCAGATAAATTGTTGCCTATTACGCCACTTCAGTTGTAGTTTTTTTTTTAATAAGGCCGCTTCGGCTCTGGCCCCAGGGTGTAAATATCACAAATGCTAATTTAGTGACCCTAACGGAGTTGAAAAACCCAAAATTAACTGGGAAATGCTCGGTATATCTGCCCCCTTCTCAAGAATGAAAAATCCAAAAATTAATTAAAACAGTAAGAGCTCGTGCACCTGAATGAAGAAATTCTCATGCAATGCATGCAGTCAAACCAACCAATAAAGGTTCGTGGTTAACATGTGAACGGGTATTATTGGGACTCATCTCATGAAACCGTTCTTTTTTGGAGACATATTAAAGGGTGCCATGTATTTGCAGTTCTTGCAACCAATCTTAATTTATTAGAAAAAGTACCCTTAAAAATTATAAATCAGATGTGGTTTATATACGAGGATGTACCATCCCATTTATGCAATTTAGTTCGTAATTTATCGATGGATAGATAGGTCGTAGTGTGCCTATTTCATGGTCATCGAGGTAGCACGATACGACATTCTTGGAGTTCTTTTTAAGGGGAAATTTAAAGAGGCTTGTATATTCGACACCAGTTCATATCACGAAGAAGTCGTTTCAAGTTCAACGAAAAAACATCCGTCGGATACGGCGCTAATTTCGAAAATCTGCTCAAGTGAATAAGAAGAAGCAATGGTTTTACATTTTTAACACTCTTTCCTTTAAGAGATTTCCGAAATGTCAAAACGGTTCAGTTTGAAATACTTTTTATAAATTAACTTTTACCTGTTTCTTTTAAGCTACGATCAACCTTTATGATGGCTGCTTTTTGCGTTAAGTACACTTCCATTTAACTCAAACAACTGTAGAGCACCGTAAAACGGGGATAGTTTGGCGCTTCAGCCTACTTTGGCAGCTTGTTCGTATATTTTTCTTGCGGTATTTTCGATGGTTCTCTTTTGTTACATGTATAAAGTGATTAAAAATGTCTAGAAACTACCAGAATAAGTAGCAGGACGTACCTATAAGAACTATATTGAAGCTGACCTGCAAAGAGCGTTGGCTGCCATTAGGGGCGGCATGAGTCAAGCGGCGGCAAGTAAAAGCTTCAAAATTTCTCGCGGGAATATTCAAAACAAGATAAAGGGCAATTAGACTTCAGTGACAGTGAGCGATTAGAAGTCCTGTTTTACAAAGCCGATATCCACGAATTGATCCGCAAATACTTACAAAAAAAAAGGTCGTAATGTTAAGGAATTCAAGGACAATGTTCTAGGACATGGTTGCAAACATAAAATGAACACGTGCAGCGGTAGGTCCAAATCAAATTGTAGAATTTTTCGATAACGTTAAAGATACTTTACAAGATATTCACTTTTCTTATGTTTTCAAGTATGATGAAACTAATGTTGAAGATGATTCTGGAACCAAAAGTCACTGTTCCAAAGGAATCCAAACTCGTCGAGAGATTTGAGCAACATTTCAAGATCTCGATCAGTATAAGGG
This sequence comes from Pissodes strobi, assembly GCA_016904865.1. Lineage (NCBI taxonomy): Eukaryota > Metazoa > Arthropoda > Insecta > Coleoptera > Curculionidae > Pissodes > Pissodes strobi. Next base: position 191,161 of record MU182562.1, on the reverse strand, counting down.
TGTGTGAAAGCGCTGCAAGAGATTTATTACTCGCTATGATGACGTACAAGGCAGGTAATCTATACGAAGGTTGGATAAAGGGAGGTCCTCCTGGAACGGTCTACATACATACCGAAGATGCCTCGATGCGCGCGGTGGCGGCCAGGGTCGCGGTCGATGTTTCACATCGATATGAAGACGAACATACCAAAGAGTCCTTATCTTCAGTATTCTTTGCGACTTCTTAAAGAAAGCATAATTTTTGTCCTACAAACATTTCCAAAGTTTATGAATTTATACATTAAAAATTGAAAAACTGAGAATCATGTATAGAAGTGAGGGCAGTGAAGACAGCGACGGGATGTCGCCAGCCGTAAAATGGTGGATCGTTAGTAATTCTTTATAGCGGCAGTTTAAAACTCACCCGATAAATCAAGAAAGACAATAAATAGGTGAATGTCATCACTTATTTAAACAGCTTAAAGAACATCCCAAAAGATTTCCTGCATACATGAGAATGACTCATGAAATTCCAGTACATTTATGAAAATTTTTCTTTCTCTATATCAACAAGTTGTCTTCCTATTTCTACCTGTGCAGTTGATCGTTTTTGGTAGCCCATTTTTGTAACAGAATAATTTGAAGCAGAATCACTACGATGTGAAGATGTTGACGGGGTGGGCATTGGCACATCTATAGTTTAGAACTGAAATAGAGAGCTCTGCGCATCCGGCGTCGAGGCTGAATATTGTCACTTTCACCAGCTAGGTCTAAATTGCTATCTTTATTATCCAGTGTTAAAGTTTCGCCAGGCAAATCTATTAAATTAGACGTCATCTGACGAGGCGTAAACTGATCTTGAAGGAACTGTTATTTTTTGAAAAAAAAAAGAGCCACTGGCTTTCAATATCGTCGCATGCTGCGTCTCCTGTCCGATCATTGCTTTTTCACTTGTTTGCCAAACTCCAGCCTTAAATTTATCCAGCAATTTCGTGCTTCGTTTTCTGAAACAAAAAGAAAGAAAGCATTATTCAGTAAACTTTCGATTATAACATAGTTATGGCATTTTCATTTCGCATGGGAGCTTCGACAATAGGAAAAACAGTTAAGAAAGTGTGCAAACTCCTTTGGGAAGTATTTCAGCCTATTCACATGAAACAACCCACAAGGTCAAACTTTTTACGCATCTCAGAAGAATATAAACGACTTTGGGATTTTTCAAATTGCATTGGGTCACTTAGCCTATCCGCTAAAAGAAAATCTAATGATGCCATATAGGAAAATCCTTGAATCCTTCACAGGAAAATTTGAATAAGCGATTGTCACGCGCTAGAAAAACGGTAGAATGTGTATTTGGGATACTCTTTGCCAAATGGCGGATTTTAGGTGGCGTTATTGAAACAAATGAAGATACTGCAGATATTATTGTTAAAGTAATTTGTATGTTGCACAATATAATTATCGACAAAGAATCTCATTTATTAAAAATTTCTGAGCTTCCTGTCATACCAGCTACATATAATTTGCAACAGTCAAGGTCACATAATCTATCAACGCAAAGAGCACAAATAATTCGCCAGAGTTTCACGGAGTATTTTGTAGATATATCCTTTGAATTTGTAAAGCATTTGTTTTTTTAAACTAAAAATTTTCCTGTTACTTCCATTTTTGTAGCCAGTTTCCTCCATTACTTTGCCAAAAAATATCTGTTATGGTATTGTCTATGGCGTTTATTCCATCTTATCTTTATCCATATGCTAAAATTAAATGAAACCAATTTTAGGGAATCAAATGAAATACGCGACCTACGAAGCGCTAAACCAAATGCGTGTACCACAGTTGTTAACGTCTACTTTGCTTCTGGCGTCTCGTTGTTGCTCGAGTTCGAGGGAATGCCACGTGATCTGATGTGAACCAATAAACTTGCAAGTTACCAGGATGCCAACAGTTCAGCCGCGCTGAGCCGTCGACATCGATGCAAGCCGCCTGGTAAACTGCGAGGGTGAATAGGTGACAGCATCTTTGCTATGTACGGCCCCATTAAGAAACAGAGGTTTGTTTTGATATCGATTTTGCACCACTGTGAAGGATTCAAATCATCGAGGCTTCTTCGGTATGTCCGTATCCTCACAGCTAGCGGCTGATTCGATATGGACCAATTTGAAAAATGGTCTTTCCAAATTTAATGCCCAGGATTCAAGAAGTTGGAAATCATGGCAAAAAAATTGTTGTTGGAGACAATCTAGCCACTCATTTTTCGCCTACTGTCATTGAAGCTTGTGAGAAAATATCTAGATGACAGCTTTGCACTCCAACAGCGCCCATCTAATACAACCATTAGACCCGTAGCAGCGTTTGCCTCATTTAAAGCGGCGTCAGATTGTAGACAAATGGCCCCGTGAAACCAAATCGACTTCCTGCATTCCAAAAGAATATTTTCCTACCCTTCTTAATTGATTGTGGGTTTCAGTAAATAAAGATGTGTCCTATAATTAAATTATTATCTGGATTTAGGGCCACAGGGCTCTGTCCTTTTAATGCACATGAAGTTCTGAAAAGAATTCCAAACGTTCAAATAGACGGCGATGACGAATATGCTCAAGCTGCTATACTGAATGAAAGCCTCAAGATCTACGCAGCTCAAATAAGGAAAATGTTACTAAAACACGTTGCAAAAAATAGAGCCCGGTAAGCAAATTTATGTAGATACTCTTAAATGAAAGCTCCAAGAACCCTCTAGGGAACAGCCATCTGCAGACGAACCAATCGCTGGCAGTTCAGGGACCTAGAAATTAATTTCTAACAGTAACGACGATGATAGTGACGACTCCGATGACAGTGACAACGACGCACCACTTGCAACTTTAGCTCCAGGTCCATAGGCCCTGATGGGATTTGTTGTAGTAAATGCAAACAATGGATTTGTGGCTTCTACAATGAGGAGAGCACAGACCCATTTTATGTTTGTTCCCTTTATACACACGAAGATTTTTTATACTGATGATTCTTTGAAAAATGTGAATATTTCTTTGTGAAAGAACTTCATATTGTTAAAATTATTTAGTTTTCTGCGTTTTTTATTAAACCCCTTAAGGAATTATGCAGGGCCGGATTAAGTCAGTCATCGCCCCCCCCCCCATGTTTGTGTTTTTGATAGTTTACTTTAACTGTACTAAAAAATTGTTTCTTAAGAAAAATTGAAAGGAAAAAAAATTACAACTTTATTTTCCGACATTTCATTGAAGCCATTTCATTAATTATGTCACAAAAGTCTAATGTTTGGACCGGTTCCGATTCAATGGCTGAAATGGATAGGTCTGTTACCTTTTGTTGATTTAGAGCTCTTTCACACGAGGATACTCTATGCGGGATATGCGTATCCGAGATAAAGAATCGCGGTCGAAAACTTGGACTGCTGCATCGGTTTCACCTATTTCTTCAACCAGTACTAAAATAGTCACAGTGCCGTGCATAGGTACATCGGTTCATCTCTATAGCGCGTAGTAAATAATACCTATGACGATTGAATGTATACTGCGTCTATGATATATTCTGCGTTGCAAAAGTATCCATGTCTGAACACGTCCATATATCGCAATGGTAATTTTGTATGCGGGATACGCATTCAGCGTCCGGCGGCTGAAGTTGCCGGGATGCAGAAATTCGGTATCGCGATTCTATATGCGTCACTCGTGCCGTGTGAATAGGTATATTTGAATGTATGTTTTACTTGTATCTCGGATACGCGTATTTTGCATACAGTATCCTCGTGTGAAAGTCTCATATGGTTTTTACTCAATTTAGTGTTTTTTTACGCTGTTGCTTGATTGGATTTTTTTTTCGAAGATTTATGAAAACACTTGTTTTGTGATATCGCTTTCATGACTGCATACTACATCTAATAAAATTTAAAAACTGACTGCCTAGCTGTTTTGCGAGGGTTGAGTAGCGGCTAGCGGCGTGAGGCGTTTTTTTGTTGGAAAATATATATTTTTTTTAATAAAAGTAAAGTAAGCGGCCGCTCTCAGTGTCACTGTCGGCTTCCTTTGCGGTGATTTGATTGATATGAAAGGATATACCATTTTTGTTTTTAAACCAGAAGCACTAGTCCTTTGGTTTTCGGAACTCGGAACGCCACCTCGTCAATGATTTCTACTGTATATTTAACATCAATTGACAATTGACAACCACAGAGACATATCAGTATCAGTATCAGTATGGAAGGGGTGGCCCCTAGCGGGCCTTGCACTTAGGCCACCAATTGGACCCATTGTGCCCCCAGCCCGCATTAGATAACCTCCAGGATACCGGTCCTCCTTAAGAAAGCCCGCATCTCCTTCAGACTAACACGACGCACTGAATCTGGCTCGATCGACGTCACGCCAAAGATTCTGAATCTTGCCCACGCAAAGGCGGGGCATTCCGTAAGTAGATGGTATGGAGTCTCGTCGTCCTCCATGCACCATCTACACTCCGCCTCCTCTGCAATTCTCAGCAGGGTCAGGTGCCGTCTAAGCCTACAGTGCCCGGTATAGAATCCTACCAGGGCCCTGCACTCTTTCCTAGGTAGACACAACAGCCCCTTGGCGAGACTCTTCGCAGGCCCATGTATCATGAGCCTCGTCTGTCTCATCCCCGGAGCCGTCCGCCATACCTCCTCCGCCCGACTCTCCATCCAGGTCTCCAAAACTCCTTCGCGGACACACTGGGCGATCCCCACACAGGGGTCAGGCCCCAAGTATCCGCGTGCGGAGCCTTCTCTGGCTAAGGCGTCGGCTGTCTCATTTCCCGGTACACCCGAGTGTCCCGGTACCCAGACCAGCGTAACCTTTTTTCGCTTTGCAAGTTCAATCAGCCAGCTTCTACACTCCCTTACCAACAGAGAGCGCGTACGGACCGACTTCAGCGCCATGAGTGCGGCCTTGCTGTCAGAGCAGAAGAAAATCCTCCTGCCACCGACATTGAGCCTTAACGACTCCCAGACCCCCATCATGATCGCAAAAATTTCCGCTTGGAAAACCGTAGTGTGCTCGCCAAGTGAGGCGTATAATTCCCGCCCCAGAGCCTCACAGTACGCACCTGCTCCGGACAGTGTTTCCATTCGGGACCCGTCTGTGAACCAGACTAGCCCATCCCAGGTTCCCATCCTTCCCTCCGTCCAGTCCTCCTTTGTAGGGAAGAGGAAGTTTAGCCCCTCGGGGAAGCCTATCTCAGGAACCATCGCGTTACCTGGCATACCCAAGATGGCTAGGTCCCCAGACAGGCCTCGCCATAGACCACAATGGCCCCAGCAGGAGCCATTGTCCCTCCACATCCCCACGTCAGCCAATCTCATGGCCGCCCTGGCTGGCTCGTGCCTCACCCGGTCCGTCAACGGGGGCAACTCCACCAGCACCTCCAGGGCCCTTGTGGGTGCCCACAGAGACATAACAAAAGTTATATAGTAAAATCAAAATATTATCACCTTAACAAGGCGATAAAAATAGGAACTAAGAATGCTTTAATTGGTAATAATTTGTATTTTTTGTTATTAAGTAAACTTTTTCAATTAAATAAATAGTGTATTGTTGTACTGAACAGAGATAAATTGTACTTATGATATTTAACCTAAAAATTTGGATATTTTAGGGTATCGGGCATCTCCCCGAACCGCCGCCAGTTCCGTTGCGCCTTTAACGCCTGGGCGCCCCTAGGCTATAGCCTAGTTAGCCTAGTGGGTACTCCAGCCCTGGAATTATGTTTATTTTGCATTCAGAAATATTAAATTTTAAGTTGTTCTTTGATATTGATTTAATAAGTAAATGTATTATTATTTTAATAACTTCCGATTTATGATTGATAATTGGACCAAGCTCAAACCTGCCTTTATAACTTATCATTCTTGGTGCCAAATAAGGTTTAGTACAACCTCTACATTGACGCAAATTAGATTTTCATGCGCTGCCAAGGTAGCCTCAAAATTCTGCCTACTTTGGCATCCCAGAAACAACTTTCATTCTAATATGCGTTAATGAAAACGAACCATATTTGGGTGATCTACTGTCAATTAGGTACAAGGTACGATGCAATTGTTAAAGGCTTCATTTCCCAAGCAGTTTGTGACTTAGAGAGCCAAAATAGGTCAAAACTTGTTTCGGTACCTTTTTAAGACGAATGACCAAAATGTTTAAAAAATCACTTTTCAGCTCTGTAAAATTACATCTTTCAAAATTTTGGCCCAAGAAGGATGATGGTAAGCCTACTCCTTACTTCTGCGACATTGTAAAACATCTATTAAGATACGGTTTTATACGTCCTTATAGCGCAATTAAAATATTACCATATCATTAAATTATACAAGTCGGTTCAAAAGTGAGAGCCGAAAAGGTAAATCGCTAGGTACCCGTTTGGGGCTCTGTAGCTTCGTTGAGGGTCAATTTAGGATTTGCTTTTGCTAATACAAATTATGACCTTGCCTATGTGCTCCCAAGAGTATGTCATATACGTACCGCATACCATGTATAGAACAATTTTTGCAAGAGATCTTATGTTGCTATTCAATTTTATAAATGAATTACGAATTATTATTATGACTTATAAATTGAAGAAAGCTATCGTTAATAAACTCAATTAATTTGAGTAGTGTTTGAAAAGTACATTGTTTCATTTTCCATATTGCATTTCGTCTACCCTTTATATTTAACAAAATATATTATCATCATTATTATTGTATTTTTTAAGTTAATGTTTTTGATTAGAATGGAGCGATGATGGTGTATTCTCTGAATTTAACGTTTCAGTTGGTTGGGAATAAATTAGTTACATGGAACTTGCAATCTGTATTTTTTGCCAAAAATTTTAGTTGGCAAAATAAAAATAGACTCCTTGACGAACGGATCATCTAATTATAACAGTTTACTAAAGACGTAAAAATAATTTTTTCTTATCTACAAATAGTAAAAAAAATATCCTCATTATTATTTTGAAACCTAGCTGAGGTTATTCATTATTTATATAAACTTATAAACAGATCTCTTTCAGCAATGTAAAAATAAAAATAGAACGGCTTCAAATTTCATTCTTAAACAGTTATTTAAAAGGTAAACACCGAACCCTTATAAATCTCATACACGTGATGCAATTATTTTACGAAATGTTGTAAAGGATCTAACGAGAAGAATATTATTGTACTGAACGTTGGAATTCATACAGAAATAACATTTGACAGGAGTAATTATAATATTTATATTATGTTTTTGAATTTTTAATGAAAATATCACTAATTATTATAAAAATAATTATGGAGAAATAGTAACTTATTACCATGTAATTGCCCAATATTTTTTTTTATCTTCGGCACACACACAAAGGAAAATCCTATACTACTCAACGAGCGGCGCATGTGTGGAACAAATGGTGGACGTTGGACTTGAAGGCGCTATAGATTGTAGGTTTCTGAAAAGGCGTTACTCGGAAGTACATTCCAGTGCGAGGCAGTTCTTCAGATAACGGAGTCCCGTAACAACGACGTCCCAGGTGTTCTGATTCGTAAGTGGATGAGCAGCTTGTGCCTGACGGGTGCATCTGTTTGGCACCACTCTGGGCGGAATCGAACAGCTTCCGTAGTAGCATCGATAGGAAAGATATAGGTCCGCCACTTTTCTTTGACGTTCAAGGCTATCAAGGTCTTTAGTCATTTCTGGATCACCCACAAGACGGACTGCTCTAATCTGTATGGAGTCCAATACTAAGTACAATAATTGAGCAGGTGTTTGGATGCCGAGCGCCACACATGGGCGCAGTATTCTAGAGATAGTCTTATCTGGGCCCTATAGAGCAGTAAGAGCTGATGAGGTGTATACAAGTTTTTTGCTCTATAGAGCGCACCTAGCTTTTGTGCTGCTGCCTTGACGATTTTAGTGACGTGATTACGCCAAGACATATTGTTTTCTACGTTGAGCCCCGGCAAGTTTATGGATGAGGCCAGAATCAGTGTTTGTGTCCTATCATTGATAAGTCCGGTTCTGCGTTGTTTGCGTTTTTTTCAGAAGAACGCTGCTTGGGCCTTTCCTGCATTAAACTAGACATTGTTTTCTTCGCCACATTCAACGATGACGATCACTGCACTCATTGACTTCAGCAATCTGATTTTCTCTCTCGCGTTGGGAAAGCTGTAAATATAATTGTTTGTCCTAACTAAGATATCGTTGATACAAAGCAGGAACAGTGTGGAAGACAATACACACCTTTGAGTAACTCCGGCACTGATTTTAAATTCCTCCAAAGGGCGTCCATCAATAGCAACTCGGATGCTTCGATCTCTTAAAAATTTGGAAAGCCATAGAAGCAGTGCTGGTGGTAGTCCGTATGCTGTGAATTTGCTTAACAATCCATCATGCCAGACCCTATCGAATGCTTTGGATATGTCGAGAGCCACTGCCCGAGATTCGCCGTAGCTCTTGATGGCTTTGGCCTACAGGTAGGCCACGTGAGTCCGAGGCTCTCCCGTTGATATGTGCTTGCGAAAGCCATACTGGCGATCGCGTATGATGCCTGCCGATTCGAGATATTTTAAGATCTGTTCATTGATCACGTTCTGCATGCTTTTGGACATGATGGGAACTAAGGCAATTGTAAGGTAGTTATTTGGAACCGTTTCTTACCTTTCTTCGGGACTGGATGCGCCTGAGCCCATTTCCATCTAGAAGGAAAGCATGCAATTGCAGTTCGGTATAATAGGAAGAAAAGCCTGCATAGCGGAGCTGTTAGTTTAGCAGCACATTTGTTAAGCACTATTGCGGGAACGCCATCCGGTCCTGCGGCCTTGTTAGTGTCTAGGCTTTTGAATATCCGTTTCACTTCGCGTTGGCGAAATACCAGACCTGGCATTGAGGAATTTACTCTCGGAATAGTTGGGGGAGTCTTGCCTTGAGGACCTAAACTAGAATTTGATGCAAACATTTCGGCAAGAATGTTCGTTTTTTCTTTGGCCGTTTCCGCTATTGAGCCATCATCTTTGGTCAGTGGTGGGATTGATGTCTTTGAGAAACCCTGATTGACAGCTTTGGCAATTGACCAAGAGGATCTTGATCCGTTAGGACAGTTAAGTAGCTTGTTCTTGAGCTGCTCGTTATATCCCTCCTTGCTCTCGTCAAGGGTCCTCTTATACTGGTTTCTAGTTAGACCATCAAAGCTTGTCATCCTGGTCAAGCTTGTTGCTTCAGGTTTTCGAATAGACAGCCTTGATAGAAAGCTTCAAAACCAATCCTTTCCTTCCATTCGATTGTCCTCCCAATTTGGTGGCATTTTTAGTGAGCTCTTTTGCTTATATTTATAGTAGTGATGGGCATAACCGAATTACTTGTATTCAAATAATATTAATAATCGAATGATTATTTGAATAATCATTCGAATAAATTCAGGTTAGCGATCGCAGCCGGTTAGGAAGGAGGTTCAGCGTCATCGGCATCGTATTCGTAACTCGTAACTGCTGTAATTGTCTTATTAAACATGGCTTAATAAATAAGTAAATAAAAATAGAATACGAGTAAATATTTGATTACGCAATATTACTGAACAAAATATAATAAACAGCATTTTACGTTTTTCGTCAAAAATACTTAAGCTCCAAAATATGATTCTTGGATGTGTTGATTACATGTAATGAACATAATTATTAAAAATCTACTTTGCAAAAAAGTATTTCTCTCTGGCGATGTATTTATAGTACTATACTAATATTAATAATTAATAGTACATATTATATTGATACAGTTATATTACAACTTATGTATTGCCCTATTGCTCCTACATTCTAAATTTCAATATATAACCTAAAAACTAAACAAACATTAGGTGATAATTGGCGTTGTGTATGGGAAAGCAGGCCTTATTCATTACGAAGAAGTGTATGAAAAAATAAGAAATATGTGGCGCGGCTTGCTAATCGCAACAAAAAATATAGGCCGGTCAGATCAAAAGCGACCTTTGAAGATGTCAACAAATTGCTGTATTTGCACTTTTTAGGCGTTCATTCGCCGAAAATTTAATATTTTTTATGTTAGGTACGTAATAAAAGTAAATTATGTAATCTTAACTTAATATTCGTTGGTTTTCTACCCCCCAAGTTCAGCTTCCACATTCCACATCCTACCGGTACATTTGAAATTTGAAAACATCTTTTCGTACGTATCAGGTTATTTTCATTTCGATTATTTTTCATTCGAATTCTTGTGGAATGAAAACCGAATAATACAGGTTATTTTAATAACCGGATAACAGGTTATTTTTCATTCGAATAAGCCCATCACTAATTTGTAGGCTAGCCGCCTTGTTGCCTTTGGTATCAACTCGTAAAAAATAGAGGAACAGGAGGAGCCACACTAGATTTCTTTACTTCATTTTTTCGGCACTATTTGGATAGGACATTTTGTTCTCAATCATGCTAGTTACTGTTGTTTCATGCAATCAGAACAAAAGTCCCTGCTCGTCATTTTGCTGCTGAAATAAAATAATTGTTTTAAGATAAGTGCTTTCGTTTTGTCAAATGTCAGTAATTTGGTACTTACTTATGTACCTTTATATCAAGATATAAGCAAATTCAAATTAAGCACACCCAAATTATTAATTAATATTTGTAGTCTAAATTTTTGAAGGGAAACGCTGGATAGCAAGGGGATATTCTCGGTTAGAGTCATGCTAATCATAAAATCTCAGCCATATGGCCTATTATCCCGTAGACTGCCAGTATTATATAAGGTTATGCTTGGATAAACGTTATTTATTTTGTAGGGTTATCAAGGGATATCTTAAGAAACCTCCAGTGGTACCAAAGCTAAAAGCATAGGGCTATCCATAAAATTAAATTGGAAACTTTCCCATATATTGTTAGTTTTTCTGGTTTATGTCCACTTTAATCATTGTTGTGTCCTGACGATATTTTGCACAGCCGACAAGGGATATATTAAGAAGCCTTCAGTGGGAACAGCCTGCTCATCAGGGACTGCCCATGGGAAATATTCGAATTTAATATTATTGAAGAGCTGGCTTTTGGTTCTGGTACCACTGAAGGCCTCTTAGGATATCTCTTGATAGCTGCAGCAAATATCGCAATGGTACAGTAATAATTAAAGTGTCTACAAGAACATAAGCCAGAAAGAATTAATTTTATGAACACTCCCTGACGAGCAAGCTTTGAGTTCTGGTACCACTGAACACTTCTAAGGATATCCCTTGCTAGCTGCATAAAGTATCTTTATGTCACTGCAATAGTTAAAGTGTCTACAAGGACATTAGCCAGTGAGACCTAAATAAAACTATGGGAAAAATTTGAATTTAATTTTATGGACAGTCCCTGATGAACAGGCTTCTAGTTTTGGTACCACTAGAGGCTTTTTAGTATATCCCTTGATAACTGCACAAAACATCTTTTTGGTACAGCAATGATTAAAGTGTCTTCAAGGACATTAAAAAAAATATGGGAAAAATTCGAATTTAATTTTATGGACAGTCCTTGACGGGCACGCTGCTAGTTTTGGTACCATTAGAGGCTTCTTAGTATAACCCTTGATAGCTGCACAAAACATCTTTATGGTACAGCAATCTACAAGAACCTTAGCTAGAAATATCTAAAATAAAATATGGGGGCATGCTTTTTTGGTCTTGGTACCACTGGAGGCCTCTTAGGATACAAAATAAATAATGTTTATCCAAGCAAAACCTTATATAATTCTGGCCGTCTACGGAATAATACACCTTCGTGTTGACGAGCGCTCCCGCGTCGGTTTACGGCTGATATTTTATGGATAACATGACTCTTAACAGATTCGGGACAGTCTCCAGTATATCCTCTCATGCGCATGATGGATTTAACCTAAATATGTACGCAATGGTAAAAATGCTTACATTTATAAGTTAAATAATATACTAACATTCCAGGAAAATTCATTGGTTCGCCAAAAATCCATTAAAGGTGTGTGATGTCTTATCAATAATTTACTGGCGAGTATTCAAGATCTGTTTCTGCGATAATATTTAAATTAGCAGTACCCAATTTACCGTATAATTTACATGTCCGCGTAAAAAGTTCATGTCCAGAAAAAATTATCGCGCTTAATCAGCTTTCGTACTCAATTTAGTCAGTCACAAAACCGCGTAAAAACACCTTTTCATTAATAAATTAACGACGCATTTCGCATTTACTTCACGAATAATTATTTTTATTTTGGCCGAAACGTAATTATTAACGACATGTACATAATATGAAACGGAGTTTAATTGATTTGACCGCAAAACGAAAACAAATGACTGAATGCCAAGGTACCAATGACACAGTAAATTTAAATATATTTTTAGTCCTCCAAAAGATGCAACAGGAAACACTTAACATAAAAGATGTTGTTAATGATGCTTTTTGAATAATGTTTTTTTTTTGTTTCAGGTTGGTATTTGGCACATTATGTCTGCTTTTAAAAATATACGTTTATGTATTTAGCCAAAGCTTTAGAACAAATGGTTGGTCTGTATTTTTAAGTAAATTTGGTAAGTTGTTTGTAATCCTCTAAACGACCAATGTTTTGTTATCCAAGGGCCGATTTAGGGGTTCCGACTGACCTTCGGACCACAATATAAAGTATATATATGAGTCATTCAAAATTTAGCGTTGCTTAAGACTTTAGGTCAAATGTTTTTCCAAAGACGTCTATTTAAAAAGAAACTTTTTAATAGGATTTCTGACTATTTTTAAGGTGCGAGTCCGCTATTTTGATCCTATTTTTTGATTTGACACATACATCATTCGAGAAAACAATTATTCACATTCACAGGTGCTGAGCATGAAGTCGAATATTTGAAAATTTATTTTTGTTAATATATTTGGAGCACAAATTAATGTGTCCAGAATTGTATTGTTCTTCTATTTCAGTATTACAGTGAGATCTGTGAGTTCCAAGTGCAAATTTCTTGGAACATCTTCAAGAGATACATCAAAAGTTATAGCGAACAAGTTTATTAAATTTTCATTTTCCCTGAAGTCCCTCGTAAATTCTTCCTGTAAATCAGTTATTGTGGATACATGCAGGGTGTGTATTTAGTCTGGAAACGGTCCAATATCTCAGATAGTTTTGATTCGACTTGTATGAAATTTAGTATACCAGAGTAAATCAACATTGTGAATTTGTTGGTAATAAAGGCAACGTTGCATGATGTTTAATTTCATAAGAAATCAAAGCATACTTTGCAATTTCAAAGTAGAATCCTATTTTTACTACATTTTCGCATTCTCTTTAAAATTCTACACATTTTTTATATAACATACCCTATACCTAAGTCTGACGTATAAGAAGATATTGAAGACAGAAAATTGCCATTTTTGAAAATTATGTTTTAATTGCTAACAAATGAAACACCAGTTAATTTTTTGACGTAAAATCATTAAACTGTCATTTCAGCCAGTAATAATCATAATAATGTCTTTAACGGAACGTGAAAGATTTAAAATTCTTATGATAAGAGGATATGGCGATATTGTCAGGTCTTACGAAGAGGTTATTTAATCAAGAATTTCCAAACCGAAATCCAATTTCAAAAGCCACTGTTCTAAAAACTGGAAATTGTAGAGATAGACGACGATCAGGACGACCAGTAGTAGTCGATGAAGAGAAAAGTTTGGAAATTTTACAACATTTCGTTGACACGCCTGGCTCTTCATTAAGAAAAATTTCTCACGTAACTGACGTCTCTAATGTTTTACTAAACCATAAATATCACCCATTCAAAATACATCTAGTTCAAGAGTTATCAGATGATTATGAGCGAAGAATGGAGTTTTGTGACATTATGATGTCAAAATATGACCAAAATAACAAACATTTATGTAAAATGGCAAAGTTAATAGACATAACTGCAGATTTTGGACTAATGAAAATCCCAATTGCATGAGAGAAGATCAAACACAGCGGCCTGAAAAATTGGATGTGTGATTCGGGCTTGTGGGCACTCACAAAATCGGTCCATTTTTTATTGATGGAAACCTAACATCACAAGTTTACCTTTAACTCTTGGAAACGTAAATAGTTCCTGCGATACGAATTGTAATGGGTCGAAATTATGCAAGAACATTCTTCCAACAAGATGGAGCTCCTCCCCATTTTGGTTTAAATGTGCGCGAATTTTTGAGCAACGCTTTTCCAAATAAATGGATCGGTAGAGGAGGCACAATCGAGTGGTCACCTACGTCCCCTGATTTGGCCCCAAAGTACTACTTCTTATGGGACTATTTCAAGAACATAATTTATGCCATAAAACCAAGAAATTAGCCGATTTGCAGCGTCGAATATTGGACGAATTTCAATTAATTACACCTCAAATGATTCACAATACAATTCAATTGTTTTATTTTCAATTAGCGCACTGCCAAGCTGTACAGGTTAAACAATTTGAAGATTTAGTAAATTAATTTTTTTATTCTAGTTATTGCAAAAATTGCTGTTATTTTTCTGTTGTAGGAGTTCCAATAAAATATTGAAAAATATTTATCTTTTTTTCTCTCTATCGCCTTATCCTCTTATCGTAAGAATTTTAATTCTTTCACGTTCCGTTAAAGTCATTATTATGTTTATTGCTGGCTGAAATGACAGTTTTATGACTTTACATCAGAAATGAACTGATGTTTCATTTGTTAGCCATTAGAACATAATTTTCAAAAATGGCAGTTTTCTGACTTCAATTTCTTCTTATACGTCAAATTTAGGTATAGGGTATGCTACATAAAAACATGTGTAGAATTTTAAAGGGAATGCGAAAATGTAGTAAAAAAAAGATACTCATTTGAAGTTGCAAAGTATGCTTTGATTTCTTAGGAAACTAAACATCTTGCAAGGTCGCCTTTATTACCAACACATTCAGAATGTTGATTTTCTCTGGTATACTAAATTTCATACAAGTCGAATAGAAACTTGATAATGGACCATTTCCAGACTAAATACACACCCTGTATTTGTCGACCTCACTACAATTATTATAAGTTGACATGTTCGGAAAGTGCGTCAAACCTTTTTCTGCAGTTTCCACATATTGAGTTTAGCTTCAAAGAATTTATATTCTCATACAAGTCATTTATAGTTGGTTATAGCTGCCCATTCGGCTTGTTCAGATGTCGACTCACATCAGACAGGAAGCTAATATCATTGATCCACTCTTGATCATCGAAGACGGCACTCTTTCCCTGCCAATCACAAATTGCTTCTTTGAGGTGGAACAATTGCTTCAATATTTTCCCTCTACTAAGCCAACGAACACATGAGAAACAAACAACATCCCTATATTCTGCATCAATATGGGACAACAAATTGGAATTCTCGCTTGTCGAGTCCTCGAGACCTGATAAAATTTACTATCTTCATAATTTCTTTCATAACATGATAAAAATATATATTTTTTTAAAATGAAATTAATGCAATGATATAGCATCAAAGTTAAGTCAGCCTGATTTTTTTTTATTAGGGCTGCAAGTCCTTTATTTCTTCCAATCATAGCTGGTGCCCCATTTGTTATGATACCTAATAGCTTTGTAAGATCAATATTCCATTGATTCAACACCTTCATCACTCTTTTGAAAATGTGTGCTCCCTCTGTAATTTATTTCATAGAATAAAGAACAGCTAGTAATTTTTAAATTACCATTATTACTAATTTTAGAGAAAACGTGTTTTTTTGCGATGGGCATAAAACTTTGCAGCTGATTCTATGCAGTCTTTTGTAAACTCTCAATTCACGAAAGGCTTTGATATGAAAGAAGGGGTGTGTGCTGAAGACCGCACGACAGAAGTGAAAACGTTAACAAAGCGGCATTAAAAGCTAAATAAAATTGAAACAAGCTTAAAGGCGCTGGGTATCGAACCCGATGCCCGGCATGCTAAGCAAGCGCCTAGGAATGCTTTTATCAAAAATGAATGAATACATTGTAAACACCACTTTTTACTAACTCGTTTTATTTCGGCCTTATTATTACAGCCACTAATATTTTCACCTTAAACCTCAACAAGTACCGTCATCATAATTAATCACCACTCCATGACTCCACTCCGCCATCGCGCCCCACTCGATCGACATCCACCAATCAGAATTCAGGGTTGTCGATCTGTGCATTCGCCATAACACCAAATCTCCTACCTTGAAGGTGTCACCTACGATTGCAACCTTACGCTTTTTATCACCTTCATTTTACCCCCCACCTTTCAACCTGGCCATTCACCCTTGGTGTAGCAATTGCATTCAACATGTGTCTTACAGCTCGCCTTGCCAAACAGTCAGAAAACGCCTTGGTCGTAAACTCCAGCCCGCCCGAAATCGGAAATAATACGCCTTGGATACCCAAATCCAATTCGCCAAGCACCTCCCTCAACTTAAGAATTGCCCCAGAAGAACGCAAAGTCTCCGCTGCCTTTACCAGTGTATGTTTCTGCTTCATCGCCCCAGCAATTCCATGATACCGATTGATGAACGCCGATATCTGTCAAATGAGCAAAGAAAGCCAGTATACAAGTCGCCAGGGAAGGAGCAACTAAACGCCCTCGCAATCGCCTGTAGATCGAGAGGTAGACCGTCAATCAGACACGAAAGCGCCTTTGTGCCTGAAAGCTCACACCTTTCAGTCAATGCCAGTTTATCATGATAATAATGGGTCATGATTTCACCGTCCAATTTAACCCTCGCCATCATTTCCTTGGGCAGCGGCACACAAAGGAAAAAATACTACAACGTGATTAAACTCGCTGAGAATCGCGCTTTTGGCCACTCATCACAACTAATAACACAATACGTAGGTTATCCGACTTCTGATCGGTAAACCCCACTTTTTACTAACTCGTTTTATTTCGCTCTTATTATTACAGCCGCTAATATTTTCACGTTGAACCAACCTTAACACGTATCATTATCATAACTAGTCACCATTACATGACTCCAAGCCGCCGCCGCGTCGCCCGTTGCGCCCCATTCGATCGACATACAGCAATCAGAATGCCACCATCACCATCAAGGTTGTCACGTCCTCTTATTCCAAAGTTACGTCGCCTATAAAATTTACTCATACAACATATTTGATATTATTAAGTTTATAAGTTGGCAGTTAGAAAGATGATTATACGAAATAAAATATTACAGAAACAGAAGATGTACATATTGATCCAAATAAGACTTTAAATGCCTTTAATCTCTTTTCACTGACTGATTCTTTCTCTCGCTTGGCTGCAGTCAACTGGGGCCGACTTGGCGCGTTAAATAGCCAAACGTAGACAGCGATAAACTCTTTCTACTCGTAGATAGGTTAGGCTTATTCACTACCCAGAAAGAAAGTTTCACTTATTTTGTTAACATCCTTAATTTTTGCAGTAACAAAATATGGGTTAACTTTGAATGGATCTTAAACTGTATGCATCGAACCGCCCATTAATGTGTTAAAAATACTTACCTTCAACAAACTTCGCTGTCTATATAATGGTCTCTAAACTGTATGTTGCTGCAAACGTAGTTGTTTCTGCAAGGCTTCCACTTTATTAACGAACATCTGGCTCTCAGTTCTGTAATATTTTTCAGCGTGGTTTTTCTTTTAAAATTGCATTCTTTCATAACAGACACAACGACACAACATACCAAACATACGAATGTTTACAAATAGATACAGTTTTGTCCATTTCTTAAAAAACTCACGATTCATCAGTGATTCTCCATTTTCGATTGATATTTATAGCCTCTATACAGCTGTCGAAATAATTTGCTACATAAGTAACCAACACAGAATAAATCTTCGGATTCTCTCAATATAATGCTAATGCTGAAACTCAAGAAACTGCCGACAGCGGCTGATAGAGCGTTTGATATACCCTTGCCGCCTGCCTGCCAGAATACTCTTAAAGAACCGCGAAGTGTCCAGCGCAACAGCGTCGTTTTCACACCACCGCTCGCTATTAGTATGAAGCACCTCGACAATATAAATAACACGCAAGCGGTTCCGATTATCATTGAATCACAATTATTTAAATGCATTGAATCACAATTATTTAAATGCATGACGAGAACTAGATGAATGTATCTCACTTTTTGTAAACCAAGTTAATGAAACTTAGGGTGACTTAGAGTTTATTCAGTTTTAGAGAGTCAATTTTATTCTTTGAAGGTCGTTTTTTGCAGTTTTAGCTCATTTATTACGTAGTAGCTATTGACTTTGTTCGTTTTAATGCTTTATTTGTGAGACGTTAAAAAAATCGAGGGGGACCGGAAGTAGGATGCGGGCCGTGGATTGAAAACCCCTGATTTAAATCCTAAAGTACAATTATTCGATAATACTAAAACAGAGTTTTATCCACAATACCGGAACAGAATTTTTGTACTCGACGAGCGTTTCGCTAACCAGGTTAGCATAATCAGGAGATGATTAAAATTAGTTAGTTAAAACTAACTAGTTCTCATTTACGCGCGTCGAGTGCAAACATTGTGTTTCGGTATTGTGGATAAAACTCTGTTTTAGTGCATTTTGCCGAAGGTTCCAAACCCTAACATATGATTCGATTAATAGATATGCCTATGACCTCTTCGAATTAACGACGTATAAAGTTATAAGGTATGACAGGTGGACTGATAGATAATATTTTATTTATTTTTAATAGTTACTTACTACTGTGAGTAAATTCACGGGCCGTTTCTTTCAGCTTTCCATTAGAGGTAGGTTTTTCAGTACTGCACAGCATTCCTTATCGTTTATTTGTTTCACAAAGAAGACCTACCAACCTCTCTAGAGCATGCCTCCATCTCTGGTGTCTTGCTCCTTGTTTTATCCATCTAGTGTAATTTTTAAATATTTTGTCGAAGGAAATTATAAATACGTTGCTGGACAATAAGTTTTAATTCGTTTCTATTTTTGGCTCTTTTACCACGCATAATTTAAAGTAATACAATAGCTTAAATGTGTGCTCCATTTAATTTTTGCTCATACACTTCTGGCCGCCCATAATAAAACTAAAAATGATTTTGGTCTTGACGAGCTCGTCATTTTATTGGAATGCTATTGTATTTCTTCCAAGTAAGCATATATTAATTTATTGCATCAGGATGCGTTCTATTAGCTATGTCGGTCTAATTTAGAACCAGCTTGCTTTTGGTGTTATTGATGTTAATATGTGAACGTGAACCATTACTCATGTAAACTCTTTACATACCTAGTACAGAACCAAGAATACAATATGTTTTAAATGCGTTTGGCATGCACTGTTGTTCGATGCCCAAATTTTATCATTTCCTATTTGTTCTGTTTTCTGTTTTTGACACTCATCACTTTTTTATTTAATAATAATAATAATAATAATAATAATGTAATACGTATACTTTATTCATCAAGGACATTTGAGAAAATGTATAGACATCGTCAGTATAAGAAAATAATAAAGCTATGATACAAATAAATAACAATTAACATTAAACAATCAACGATTATTGATTATTAGTAAATTCATCGAAAGAATATATAGATTCAGAAAGTAGCAATTGCTTCAACCTCCGCTTAACACTTAATTCAAAAGAAAAACTCTTGTTTCCTACTGTCCAAGCTTTCGAAAATGTTTAATTTCTTTGTCAAGGCTACAATTTGAAAAAGAAAGTTTAAGTAACAACCATTCCAATGCACATTATTAAGTTGTTTGTATTACCTTCAGTGCAAGATGAGTTATATATACATAGCGTCACTGATTTCAATAACAACAGAAGCCCTGTCTCCCATGATTATGAAGATAAAAGCTGATTACATTACCTTTATATTTAATTTACAGTTACAGGCCACCAAGACCATGTGGGAATGCAAATATTTCATGATACAATAAACGTAAGGTATGATATCGCGCAGGCGACGATTCGTCTGTGACGTCATTGCGAGCTTTGTTGGGCGCTGCGCGCCGGCCGGCATTTACAACATGAACGAACGTGTGCTTTGCATTTGAGATTCGTATGTTTTAGATTTAAATTTTGTTGGCGTTACTGTTCCTTAGACGATGTTTGTTGGTATTTTTAATTAAAAAACGTTTAATAATGAGGTGTGCTGTGGACGGATGTAAGGTGGATAACCAAGGCAAAAACTTTGATAGGAATATAAGGTGTTTCACTTTTCCCAAAGACAAAATATGTGTAGTAAATGGGTTCACCTGTGTTTTCGTAAGGATAAATTTAATAAAACTTCTGCACGTATTTGCTCAAAACATTTTGAAGAAGATGACTATGTACAGGGTGGCCCGTTTAAGACGGGCCTATACCTTATCTCCAAGACTACGATGGTTGCAAAAAAAATAAAAACAAAAGTTGTTCCTAGTAAAACGATCTTTACTTTTTTGTATTTTTATAATCGTCACTTTTTTATATACAGGGTGGTCAAAGAAAGTTAAACTTTTTTAAATGAAACAACCTATATTTTATTAGATTTTTGGATTCTACTTAAAATTCTAAGCATATTAAATTTGATGTATGATGTGGCTTTTTTCACATTGGTAGCAGGAAGACCATTAAAGATGGAGTAGAATTAAATCCACATTCCCATCTTAACTTTCCAAGAGCTATCTGATGGTGCTAACTGATGGTACCTACAGAGGTACCAGATTTGGTACCCATGGTACCACCTGCCAATGGTACCTACCGTGGTACCAGATTTGGTACCCATGGTACCACCTGCCAGTGGTACCTACCGATATACCAGATTTGGTACCCATGGTACCACCTGCTAATTAGTACCGTCAGATAGCTCTTGAAAAGTTAAGATAGGAATGTGAAATTAATCTTACTCCATCTCTAATGGTCTTGCTACCATTAGGATTTGATAAATTTAACAATTTCTAAAAAAGGAAAGATGACTAAAATTATTATTTAAGAAAAAATATTATTATCGATTTCCTTTTTTTTTGCTGTCGATTGGCCAATACTCAATAAACGTTTTTTAGATAAAAGTAAAAGTTTATTACGTTTCTCAAAAGATGCTGTTTTTAATACAACTATTTTGATCCATTCATCTTAAAAGTTATGTTGAATATTATTTTTTTTATTAGTATTTTTATAGCATTAATATGTAATAATTAGTTTTTAATTTCACTCAGGACACAAATTTTCTTAAAAAATAGAGAAAATAGGTAAAACATAATGATTATGTGCCTATAAACGTATGCATTTCAATAGAAGCCAATCACGCAATGACGTCACTGCGCGGAGCGAACGAATTTGAGACGGTTAGGTATCATACCTTCCGTTTATTGTATCATGCAAATATTTATTCTAAAACTAATTGCGACAGTTCAAATGTCAATGTAACAAAGCAACATGTCATACATCAAAAATCGCGCATGAATAATGAGTTATTAATGAGGTTAATATTCAGAGCCACCTATTGGTAACCTGTTGTACTTTTTATGAATGACATGATCCTTCCTGTAATGGTGAAGGTGCTAAGTCACATTATTCTAAGAAACAGTTATAGATGGCGTTAGGTCACACCAACATCAATTGAATATATGAAAAATTTAAATACCAGAGAGCTTCGAATCCAGCTATGTTGCATTGTTACATCATCATTCACCTAGACATTATGAGAGAATTAAATCTAAGAGGTCATAGTTTCGACCCCCTAAATCTTTGGCACGATCATATAAGTTATATTGAGTCGAGAGAGCGGTTGTTATGTAAATTATTATCTACAGATAACAGCTGAGAATAGATTGCAGTTGTTTCATCTATGTCGTTTTTCTTATTAAGACTATTAGTTGAATGATAAATTTTAACCATTTCGAGAAAAAGTCTTTTTTTACAGCCGCGCGCAAAATAACTAATTACTAAATTGAAATGAAATCGCAAAATCGACGAATGCCGTGGATCCTTATTTTGCGCTCTAGCGCGAACATGGAAAAGAAAATTCTCACTTTTTCCGTCGAGTATGCTATGAATGGTCATGGAAACCGAAGGTAAATAAATGACAGTCGTGCGTTTGTTACAGTTTGTTACTGGCACTCCTGTTCTAAATGCCCGAAGCCCGAATATAATATGTCAAAATTGACAGTTATTTGCATATTTCAGAATAAGTATAGAGAAAAATGTGCATTTAATTTTAAAAAATGGGGCTGTAGAAAAAGTTCTGTGTGTTTTTCGAGCGCAAAATAAGATTGCCGTTTTCGAAAGCTAACTGCGCTTCGCTACGCGTCGCGCAGTAACATTCTTTCTTAAGCGGCAATTCGTTACTTTGCGCTCTAAATACACAAATAACTATTTGTTGTATTACTCTCGGAGGCCAAAATCTCCACATTGGAAAGGCATTTAATTTTCATATATTAAATTGATGTTGGTGTGACCTAACGCCATCTATAACTGTTTCGTAGCATCATGTGACTTAGCACCTTCACCACTACAGGAAGGATCATGTCATTCACAAAAAGTACAACAGGCTACCAACAGGTGGCTCTGAATATTAATCTCATTAATAACTCATTATTCATGCGCGATCTTTGATGTATGACATGTTGCTTTGTTACATTGACATTTGAACTGTCGCAATTAGTTCTAAAATAAAAATTTGCATTCCCACATGGTCTTGGTGGCCTGTAACTGTAAATTAAATATAAAAGTAATATAATCAGCTTTTATCTTCATGATCATGGGAGATAAGGCTTCTGTTGTTACTGAAATCAGTGACGCTATGTATATATAACTCATCTTGCACTGAGGGTAATACAAACAACTTAATAATGTGCATTAGAATGGTTGTTACTTAAACTTTCTATTTCAAATTGTATCCTTGACAAAGAAAATAAACATTTTCGAAAGCTTGGACAGTAGTAAACAAGAGTTTTCTTTTGAATTACACCCACCATATGGCCGTTACCCCAAGAT
>MU182562.1:152189-164416 GCA_016904865.1 Pissodes strobi | reverse complement strand
TATCTTATATAATATACATATACTTCTGCTTCTCTATAATGATTTTCTCCCTAGGTCAATCGGTCAATTACAGAACTCCATAGCAGCAACCTTTGATTAAGAAGCAATACAATAAGTTTAAAAATATAAAATAATGAAAACGCAAAAGATCCAAAGTAAAATATGGAAAGTTAAAAATAAAATCAAAATAACACAAGTTCAAAATATCGAATGCAGATCATCAAATGTGCAAAATATTGAATATACAAATTAATGTCGAATTTGAAATGTCGCAAGTACAAACTCTCAAAAATGTAAAATATCAAGGCTCCAAAATATTAAAAGTGAAATATATCAAAGGAGCTAAATATCGAGATTATAAAATATTAAAAGTATTAATAATTATCGAAAATATAAAGTATTAAAAGAATAAAATGTTAATATAAATATGAATCAAAAATTGTTTGGCCTTTATAGGATTTTTAACGCAGATATTTAAATGTTTCCTGCGAAAATTTGTATTTCCTTTTCCCAGATATATTTTGTACACTTTAGAATAGCGAAAAATAGATACAAAATAATTATTTTTTACTCTATAATCTCTAACCGCAAAAAGTTTCCCGCAGAAAGGGAAATATGACAATTTTTTCCTACCTTATACACTAAACGTGTTTATGTAAATATTGAACATTCCTTGGGGAAGTGCCTCGTTGGTGACTCTGAATTAAACAACAGTGATCCCCCTTTACCAAAGTTAATCTAAACTAACCAATAGAAAAATCTTATAAATACGCCATTTTTATTTCTTAGTTTCTACAAATCAAGCTAAATTTGGCTAGCAAAGAGGAAAACGCATTTCGAGCGCTTTAATTTAGGTACTTTAAACCACAGCCATATTTAGTCCAAAAGAGAGACGACAACATGGCATGAACTGATGTTGGTGGGCATCAAAAATTTATGTAGGTTAGGTAAAACTTGGTGTCACACTTTTTCGTTTTAATTATACCAATGAAAGAAGTTTATAATTACAGTAAAGGCAATTGAATAAATAAGACAGTACCTTTCTTATTTTTGGAAATATAGGAATATAGGTAGTAAACATTAACATTGTGAGCTGAAAATTGTGGACTTCCTGAATTGAAATTTTAAAATATTTGTGTATCAATTACTTCTAAATACTAATAGTCACCTATAATATTCTTCAAAGTTTGCCTCAAAGACTAAATTTAAATTTATTTAGTAGATTTAAAAAAAAATTAAAAAAATACATTTTTAAAACGAAAATTTTAAATTAGACTCCAGATATTATTTGGAACAATATTTTCTCTTATTTTTTTCTCGTATTTTTTTATAAAGATGCCACTTTTCTTTGTATAATAGTTTCAAATAACATTAATTTTACAGGTGTGTGAGGCAAGATTTTAAATTTACCTAAAGAAGAACTGATTAAAATTTGGTAAAAATTCGATAATGTATAGGTAGGTATAACATATTAGACGTTTTCCTATTTGCTAGGAGAAAGCAATGTGCTATATACTTGGCAGAATTGTTTATAGATGTTTTACTTAGTATATTTAAAAAACGTATTATTAAAGCCTCACTTTACTTTCAAAAAATTGTGGATATATATACGTAATCTTGAATAGGGTCTTCCTATAGAACGCACATTTTCCTAACTGATTGGCTAAAAGAAAGTTGGGCTAAACGTTACACACAAGAATGGGGCACCCCCGCTGCGACAGTCAAAACTATCGATTCTAAATTAGAAGCGGTCTAATTTAGTTTCGACTATAGCTGTTTCTTGCAAAACAGTTTTTAGGTTCCACTGATAATTTCCTTTAGGATATGTTAAAATTAAGTGTGCACAGTTTGTTTAATTCAAAGTACCTAATTAATTTTACACATTCATTACACCTCTCTATTTTTAGTGCTAAATACCACATGCGAAAGCATTTCCATATTTTGTAATATGGACATTGTGCATTTTCGATTTTTCGAATTTTTACATTCGAAATGTTATATTCTCGATTATATTGTTGCAGAAATTTGACGTCTCGGACGGACGTTAAGTTACGCACGCTAGGATATCGTATGAAATTCCTCATCTATCAAAGTGTCAAATATATATTTATTCGAGGTTCGTCCAACGTATTTTCCTATTTTCATTTGTGAGTTCGTGGTTCCTCTTCTTCTTATTCTTCCAGCAGAACTTAAGGTCTGCTATTTGCGAAGGCTGCCTTAGTTGGGTTGATTATCCTGTGAGACAAAGTTCCAGCTGTCTTCCCAATGGTCGTCGGCCTGCTGGTTTTTTGTTCTTAGTCATGCATGCCAGTCTGTTTTGTTCTATTCTATCTACATAGCCACGCCAGTATCTCCTGTTTTTCCTTCCCCATATTATGACTATGCCCTCCAACTTGCATGCTGGTCCTTATATCGCTGCTTCTGACTATTCGTAAGTGCCTTTCCTACTATGGACCTTAATGTTTTCATGTCTGCTGTTCTTAATATGCTCTTTGTATTGTCAGTTCAAGTCTCGATACCATAGGTCAGCACTGGCCTTACGCAGGATTTATAAATCCGCACCTTGCTGTCAATGCGCATATGATTGTTCTTCCAGATGATGTCCCTTAAACAATCCGACATGACTGAGGTTTTGTTGACTTCTGATTTGATATCGTTTATTGGGTTGTTGCTACTTGATGTGTTCGCTCCCAAGTAACGGAAACTCATTACCTGTTCAATAGACTTATTGTCTATTACAATTTTGCATCGTACCGCTTCCTTGGAGAATGTCATGCATTTTGTTTTATCAATGGAGATAGACATGTTATATTTTCCACTTATCTTATAAAACTTATGTGTTTGCCTCTGTAGGTCGTTTTCCGTTTCTGCCAGGATTACTGCATCATCCGCATAACACACCATGCTGATTGGTTAGTTATTCAGTCTGTATCCCCTGTTCATTGTTGTCACTTCATATATAATCTCGTCCATGACGAGGTTGAAAAGGAATGGGCTAGTCTCACTATCGCCCTGTTTTATTCCTGTTAGTGTTGGTATGTCTTTTGTTGTTTGATGTTCCACTTTTATTCTTGTTGTGTTACCAGTGTTTAAATTTCTAATAATGTTTATGATTGATGGTGAGATTTGTTTTTTTTTTCGGAATGTCCAGTATATCTGGCAGCTGTACTGGCAGGGTAGCTGAATTCAATAGCCCCCTCCTTTACCTGTTGTACAATAAACAGGGCATCAGTTGTCGATCTGTTCTTCCAGAATCCTTGTTCATCTTTATTTTCTATATTCAAGGATGCTTTTGACAATGATACTGGTGAACAATTTCATGGTGGTACAGAGCATTGTTATCTCTGTAGTTCTCCGGGTCGGTTTTTTGTCCTTTCTTGAAGATTGGTATAGTGATGCTTTTGTGCCATTCCGTTGGTATGCTTGACGTGGTTATTATTTCATTGAATAGTTCTGTTAATTTTTTTGCTAGTTCTTTACCGCCATATTTTATAAGTTCATTGGGAATGTCGTCTACTCCTGGGGATTTTCTGTTTTTCAGGTTTTTCATCTTCATCCTAATTTCCTGTTCCGTGATTGCTATTCCATCCGCCGTTCCTTCGTCCATTTCTTGTGTCTTCTGTGTTGTCGGTGGCGCCATATAGGTTTCTGAAATATGTTGTCCATTCGTTCAGTAGTACCTTTTTTGTTTGGATATATTCGTTTAAGGGTTTATATCTATTTTTCGGCATCCTCCATATTTTTTTCTGGGCTGTGGTGAATTTCTCTCAGCATTCTCTTTTGATGCTTTTAATCTCCGAATTGACTCTATTTCTTGTTTCCCTGTAGTTATTGCAGTTTTCTTCTGGTGGTATACTTTTATATTGCAAGTAGCTTTCCTTTTTTTTTCTTCTGCAAGCTTTTTCACCTCCGGGGTAAACCAAGGTTTGGGTTTATTTTGCGAGTTTAAGTTTATGTTTCTTTTTCCCATTGATTCGTTGGCCGCCTCATTTATGCATCTCTTTATTAAGCTCTAGCTGTTTTCTACAGTTTCATCTGTTAAATTCTCCGATTTAAGTTGCTCAGTCAATCTACTTCCATACAGATATTTGGCGCAGTCATTTTCTAACGATGTTTCTCTATGATGAATTTTCTGAGAACTAGGTTGTGATCTGTGCCGATGTTAGCAGAGGTTAGTACTCTTATATCTTGTATTTCATTAGGCATCATACATCTGTTTGTTATTATATACTCGATGATTGATTTCTGACCTCTGGTGTTACATAACGTATATGTATGCTGTTCTTTGTGAGGAAAGTATGTGTTGTTTATTCGCAGTTCGTTTCTGGCACAGAAATCAATCAGCAAATATTTTCGTGTATTACGGGGCTCGTTAAATCTTTGTTTAATTCCAGGGATTTCCTCTGAGCCGATTATGGCGTTGAAGTCTCCAAATAGTATCAGTTTTCCGTTGTTGTTGACCTGGTCGATGGTGTTTTGTAGCCCTCCATAGGAATTATCTGATTCCTTTCTTGCTTTGGACATGTCGGGGGTGTAGATTCTTACGAGGTGTATTGGACCTTTGGGAAAGGCAAGTGTGACCTTTAGTATTCTGTCGTTCACTAAGTCGACGCTTTCATTATATCGTTGTACTTTTCATGTAAGAGAATGCCTACTCCCGAGTGTGCTCGTTCTTGTTTTTGTGTCCCGCTGTGAAATAAGACGTAGTTTTCATACTTTGCCATGCCCTGACCTTTTCGTTTTGTCTCGGAGAGTTCACATATATCTATCCTTCCGTTCCATGATGTAATATTCCAGCAGACTATTCTAGTGATTTTGCGTCTTTGCTTAATCCTTTTTCGCGCGTGGTCGTGGGGCGTTTCCAAAGAGATCCATCCGGTTTCCGAGGCTTGGCTTTCTTCTCTACGAGCCGTACGTGCTTTTTACCTTAAGTAGGGTGCTAACTAGGGTTGGACAATGTGACTCTATCCAGTGAGTTAACTCATTAACTCTGGCTCTTATTATAGAGTTAACTCGAGGAGCTGACTCAAAAAGAGTCGAATGGTTTCAGAATTTAAACGTCTGTCGTCAAGCGAAGATAATGGATTCACGCATGAGTTGAACAGCGAAAGCGCGCTTTTTCTCTTGAATTTGGATTAAAAGAATATTAATTCTCATTTTTTGGATCTAGGTAATAAGTATTCGTTAATTTGGTTATTTTCTATTCGATTTGATTTGATTCCTTCTGCTAACGAGTTATGTGATTATAACTATTCTGCTTTAATTTATATTATTTATATTTTGTTCGTTTAGTTATGATAATGCCGAAAATTGCGTAATTCTTATTTTCTCTGTAAGAGAAAATATTAGTTTGTTTTTATCACAAATAAAGTCGCTTCTCTGGCAGATATTCGCCTCAATTGATTAATATAATCCAGCATTTTCATCAAGTGTGGAAAAGTGTTACATCTATTTAAGCGATTACGAAATGAAACAGGTACAAGAACATCAATCAAAATGACACGAATATTCTTAAATCGACATGTGCATGTTTTTTATATTCATATCTATACTTCATACCAATATCAAAAACTAATTTTTATGTATCTGTTTTTCCTAATCGAAAAATTAAAAAAAAAACACTAATGGTGGGCAGATGGGCCCAAAATGATGATAAATGATTTGAATCTCATGATCCCATGACCCAAATCACTTTTGGGAGCTAAAACACTGAGTCGACTCCCGGCCTATCTCTACCTGTTCCGTCGCGTCTGTCGGTTCAACGTTCAAACACAAACACACGAAAGAGTCGAGAGTCAGGCAAATAAAAGCGAGTCGAGGGAGCCAAAACACCGAGTCGACTCCCGGCCTATCTCTACCTGACCCGTGTCGCATCGCTCGGTCGGTCCAAACACGAACATACGAAAGAGTCGAGAGTCATGCAAATGAAAACGAGTCGAGCAGCTCAGTGACTACCTTAAACGAGTTGACTCTTTGAGTTAACTCACTCGCGAGTTACCCACCTCTAGTGCTAACCTAACCTAAGAACTCTCCTCACTTTGTCCGGGCTTGGGACTGGCAGCGACCGCAGCAGACCTACTGGAGAGAAGATGCACAGTGCATCTTATCACTTAGGCCTAGTTGAAACAATTCCAAACCAAAGTTGGACCTAGTACTCTCTTATAGAATTGTTAGCAAAAGGGTGCTACATTGCTCAGTCTTGCCGTGAAGGTTGATATTTGGAATACAGTCAAAAAGAACTTACCTTTGAAGAGGCACAGAGGTATTATTACAATATAATACAAGAAGAATAACTACTGATATAATAATTTGTCTCTAGATTAGAGGAACTTGCTTTGCAACATGCTCATCGTGACTTAAGACTTCCTCCCTATCACTGCCAATATAATCATACTGAGATGGTATGGTCAGAATGTAAGTGTTACGTTATGAAGTGAAAATGTAAAAATACAAATGTAAACATTAAATGACGCATGCGCGAAAACGTCAGACATTGGTGGGCGAGCTTGGGATTTACGCGCTAGTGTTATCTAACCTCACATTCGGTACTGACAATAGCCGCCTATTTTGCCGATACTAAATGTATCATGTGTGAAAGGTAAGTTTTGGCCCCTCCGAAGACTCATGCGAATCAATTTATGACATGCTTCAAAGCTGATATGACGTCACGAATTATGACTTAACGATCAACGCTCATATCACAGAATTTAGTAAAATTTTGTACTTAGCTCAAGTTTTTCTACTTTTTGAGGACATTTTTGGTTTATATCTGCTAATAGTAATAATCAAAGCCCCGCCTGTTACGTTTCACGGGTATTGGTGCAATGCTTATTTTCATCCCTAAATACTCGTTTAGCCCCTTTAACGTTCCTTTATGTACGTATTAAACGGCTCGCCTAAAAATAGGTAAAGTTTTAATGACACTGAAGAAAGGGAATTTATAATATGTTTCTTCCTTTATTTGCCCCTTGTTATTTATTACTTGCGTAAGTGCATTTTAAAGCGATCTGGGTAACAGCCTGTCACAACCAGCTATTAACTATAATAGGTGCAAGCTTTCAAAGAAAATGTCTCAACTTGTTTAGTTATATTAATTAATAAGCTGCCGTCACCGCCTCATTCGCTATTCTTAGATTTTTTTATATTTTCTGAACTTTAGAGCGATTCGTTGGTTCACCTACCAGTCGACATGATAAAACAGGTAACCTTTTCACTAGGGATTTATTAGTAATTTTCAAATATTTAAATGTAATGTAAATATGTAAATTTGAAGTAAATAATAAATAAATAAAATATAATCAGCAACAATGTGTATCTCGCTGGGGGAATTGAGCGCGGGCTCAATTTCAATAAAGATTTGATCCATGGTAGAATAGGCCAAAAGAGTGCCCTTCAGAGACATTTTTTTACGTGACTTAGAAAACATGCTATTTGCCGATTCGTCAACTAAATTTTTTCATATTGATATAATTTTCCAATTTTGCACTCGCTCATGGGTTACGACCGTAGTATTGAATCTTTCTGTTGCCCACCAAATAAATTCAAAATTTAACTGTTTTCTAACCAGCATTCTATTGGTAGCGATAATCAAAACATTAACAAACAAATAATGTAATAATTGGTAAGATATGAGATTTCTAACTTTTTTCCAATATACAACAAAGTAAATAGATATATTACGCACAATGCTCGCATAATATTATAATTATAACGAATAATTCCCAAACCCAAAATTCTACTATTATACGGCTATTGAGCGTTACCAAATATGCAGAACTAGTTTTGCGCAATTTAAATTGTACAAAGCCAGTTTTGTACACGTATGACTAACCCAAACTAACCCTACTTCCTTTCATTCGGGTTCGGACGTTTGTAAATAAAAAAAGCACAACTAGAATTGGTCATTCAGAAATGTGCAAAACTAGTTTTGCGCAATTCAAAATGTGCAAAATTAGTTTTGACTATTAGCCGCATAAAAGTACAATTTGAGGTTTGGGAAATATTTGTTGCCCAAAATTAGTTTTGCGCATTTTTTTCGGGTATTACCCGAATTCGAGTATTGGACGTAACAGATACATCAAGCAAATGGTTAATTAAGTAATAATTGTGAAATTACTTAAAATGCTGGTTGGAAAAGTGAGACTATTACATATTTTCGGTACTTAAGAAAAGTAATCATTTGAAAAGGTAGTTTGCTTTTCAAATGTTTTGTTTTATTTTGTAAAATCACAAGATACTACACGTTAAAATATATTACTTTTAGCCCACACTTTGCAACTATCATGTTAAAAAAAATAAATTTTTTTAGTAAAAATTACTTTTTGCGCGTTCAGTATATTTTTCCTAAGTAAAAAAACCATTATCTAATAAATTGAACCATTTTAAAGAAACTCTCTGGACTTGTACAGGGTGTTTCACTATAAATGGACCCCCCCTTTAACTTCTTCAATTGACGTTTTAGAAAAAAACGTTCAAGACAAAAAATAAAGGGAATGAAGTGAAGTTATTTATGGCATAACACTGTTGTATACAGGGTGTCCCATAAATACGGGATTTAATGGAACACCCTATATATTATTACATATTTGGATTTTGCGGAAAACTCTAGACATATTTCATAAATAATGTCCTATACCTATCTGGTACTGTTTTTCAAATATTGACAGTTGAAAATCGACCATTTACCAAGTTTGACAGCCTGTAAAATCTAAACGGCTAAAGATAGAGCAAAATGGTTTGCACTTTCCTGTCTTGGTTTTTCATAAGCTATCGTTTGACACTAATTTTTTATTTAACCTGAGGTTAAGAAATGCCGGTTAAATTTAACCTCTATCTAAAATTAGTGTCAAACGACAGCTTATGAAAAACCAAGATATGAAAGTGCAAACCATTTTGCTCTGTCTTCAGCCGTTTAGCTTTTCAAACTTGGTCGATTTTCCACTTCAAAAACAGTAACAGATAGGTATAGGACCTTATTTATAAAATATGTTTAGAATTCTCCGCAAAATCCAAATATGCAATAATATATAGGGTGTTCCATTTAAAAAATATAACTTAATCCCGCATTTATGGGACACCCTGTATACAATAGTGCTATGCCATAAAAAACTTCACTTCATCCCTTTTATTTTTTTTTTGGATTGAACGTTTTTCTCTAAAATGTCAGTTGAAAAAGTTAAAGGGGGAGTCCATTTTATAGTGAAACACCCGGTACCCTCTGATGGTCTTCCAAACCCCTTTGAATCTGAAAATGGCGAGTATTTTTTTTTTAATTTGAGTCACCTTAGATTCTGTCGCCTAAAAGGTCGCGTAAATCGAAAAGTTGGACAACAGTTTACGAAATTTCTAGGAGAAAAGGTTTCGATAATATCGTGAAAATATACTTTTCAAGCAAAATGTAAAAACATCGATTTCTAGACTAAAGAAATTAAAGTTCTTATTTCTTTTCTCGAAAAGTGATAGTTTTTAAATGCCGATTACTTAACGAGAATCTAGAGCAAAAATTATTCACAAGACATTTTAGAAATGATGATGCCTTTTATACAGGGTGAGCTAGTTGAAATTTAAATTTTTCGCTAATTACAGCTTTGACACGACACGTCACCTCTTAATATTTGATTGCCGAGTTTATTACTGAAAAATCAAATAAGCTGGAGCAACCAAGCTTTGGTACAATCATTTTATAAAGATTTATAAAATGGTACAATAAAGAGCAGCATATGAGCATATCAATTTCAGTTTTAAAAATCTACTTTCAAAAAATCAGTCTCAAATTGCAAATTTCGTGATCTATGGTATAAAAAATGTCTATAATAATTTTCCATACAAGATCGAAAAATACTAGGAAACCGAGGTTAAATTAAATAAAGTAATTGAAACGTGCAGAAAATCGCAAAGAAATCTAAAGTATGTTGTAGTGTATCAAGAAACACTCGGTATTTCACAAATTAGATCTTTAGAACATACCGACTAGCCCGAGGTCTAGACAAAGGTTATTTACATTACGCAGTTCACGTAGTGTTATTGTTTAGCTTGACTGAACGCGATACCTGACACGGTCTGCAAGGCTAAGGTTAAAACTTTGTTTAGTCAACATCGTCAGTGCAATGTTTTGATACACGACCGAGCCGTGAACCTATACCAATATAGGATATATACAGGGTGTTTCAAAAAACATGCGCCAACGCTCGGCCGGAGATTCATCATCCAAAAATAAGAAAAAAAGTTGATATAAACATAGGTCCGAAAATGCTTAGTTGGGGTGTTGAACATTAAAAAAAAATCGGCTTTTTTAAAATATCTTAAATATCCTTTGTCCGATTTTGTTGAAATTTGGCAGCGTTATTTACAGTGATAAGGGGCTAATTTTTCTTTAACTAGATTGAAAGTATCAAGTCCAGTGGCGTCCCCGAAGGCACCTTGTCGAATATATTCGTCGAAAAAATGTACGCCACTGACTTTTTTGCAATTTTTATATTTTTTTATGATTATGCCACTAAAAATAATTTTTTTTGTCTCTTGAGTTGTTTTCATATCTTACCTCGTTTTCAAAAGAAAAAATAAAAAGCATATTATTGCATGTCCCTGAACAACAAAAACATGCACCAACGCTCGTCGAGAGATTGGCCATCCAAATATACTAGAAAAAATTCTAATAAACATTGGTTCACAAACGCTTAGTTTTTGAAATACAGGGTGTTAAAAAAATCCTAAAAATCTAAATCGTTTTAGATATTTGGTTGAAACTTTGGTAAAATTATGTGATGCATAGATGGTAAATTTTCACCAAACTAAAATAGATTTTTTTCCAGCAGAAGCTTACATTTGGGTAAACTTATTAATATAATTGTAAACAAATGTGTGACCCGGTGTTTAGTTCCGGTTCACACATTTTTTTACAATTTTACTAATAGGTATACCCAAATGTATGCTTCTGTTGGAAAAGATTATTTTAGTTTAGTGAAAAATTACTATCTATGCATCACATAATTTTACCAAAGTTTCAACTAAATATCTCTAAAACGTTTTAGATTTTTAGGATTTTTCTTAACACCCTTCTATTTCAAAAACTAAGCGTTTGTGAATCAATGTTTATTAGAACTTTTTCTAGTATTTTTGGATGGCCAATCTCTCGCCGAGCGTTGGTTGGTGCATGTTTTTGTTGTCCAGGGACATGCAATAATATGCTTTTTATTTTTTATTTCGAAAACGAGGTAAGATATGAAAATAACTCAAGAGACAAAAAAAAAATGTTTTTAGTGGCTTAATCATAAAATAATAATCTAGTTAAAGAAAAATTAGCCCCTTATCACTGTAAATAACGCTGCCAAATTTCAACAAAATCTGACAAAGGATATTTAAGATATTTTAAAAAAGCCGATTTTTTTTTTAAATGTTCAACACCCTGTATCTTGAAAACTAAGCATTTCCGGACCTACGTTTATATCAACTTTTTTCTTATTTTTGGATGATGAATCTCCGGCCGAGCGTTGGCGCATGTTTTTTGAAACACCCTGTAGAGAGGAGAGAATACAAGACTGAGTAACATTGTTACGTGTACGTAGATTATAATATACATCATGTAGCTTTACCATCTGATGTATTATAGTTAAAGTTAATACAGAACTCTACAGTTACCTGGAGTATTTATGCAATAGTATAAAAGGAGTTCTACAATGTAATATATTGTGGCAATTTCATGACTGAATAGATAGCTTTGTTTTTGATGTCTTCCAATATTTTAACAATATGATGTTAAGAATAAAATACGTAGATTTATACATTGAATGAAATCTATTTTTGAAAACCTCTTGCAACTGGAAGAAAGGGCCAGGACCGAAAAATGTGGAGTTTTTTTTTTGATTAGAGGCAGTACTGATCGATTTTATGTCAAATTTCAGGTAAAATTTTATTATTATGTAAGTATGCAGATTTATTTTCCAGAAATCTTATTTAAACCAATACAAAAATGTTAAAATGGGCCATGATAGGAGATTCAGGCAGGTAATTCAGGAATATAAAAAAACTATATTTGTATTTCATAATATAACTTTCGCCTTGGTTAAGTTTTCACTTGATGTATCGGTTTTAAGCACACGCGCTTTTTTATTCATGGATAATAATAATAATAATAATAATAATAATAATAATAATAATAATAACAATAATAATAATAATACCAATAATAATAATAATAATAATAATAATAATAATAATAATAATAATAA
>MU182562.1:130586-152179 GCA_016904865.1 Pissodes strobi | reverse complement strand
ATAATAATAATAATAATAATAATAATAATAATAATAATAATAATAATCCGGGGGGGTTTGCTGGTACCCCTACCGGACGCGGCCCCTTGCGATGGGGATGTCTGCGGCTGGTCATCGGATCAGTCGGGGGCAAGAGGGTTACCCTCTCGTGGACAAAAAAACCAGCATAACCCATGAAAATGGAGCGTAGACGAAGTAGAAGCCTCGGAACAATGCCGCTGCCTGGGGATCGCCAGGGCATGTCTGGAGCCGGCGCTGGACATGACAGCATGCGGGACGTCGGTGGCAGGGTGCTGAGGAGGCGGGCCCCTGTCATTCAAACAGTTACAGCCCGACAAAGGAGCAACTCACCACCGAAAGCTCCGCCTGCTGAAGGTGCTGCACGGGAAATTCAACCAGTGCTCACCCAAGCGGGACTACCAAGAAGGCGCATGAAATGGACTACGTCTATCAATGAAACCATAATGCGTATCTTCTATAGAGTTACTAATAACGAGAGAGAAATGATCGGATATCGGCAACAACTTCATGCCGCGTTCTGTGCGATATATCCAGAACTAAATGTGACCGAACAGCGTGTTGCAGATCAATACCGTGTCATTATGAGGAACAACCTGATCCCACAAACTCGATTAACAACCATAAAACGAGAAATTGAATTGGAGCTTAATGACAACCATCCCCTTCCGGAAACACAACACTCCGAGGAAGAAGAAGATGAACAACTCCAAATTAACCCGGAAACGCAGCCTGAAAGAGATGCGAATATTACGCAGAACACTGAAAATGACCTGATAAAACTACAGGCAGAGTTTGGCAGGGCTTTGGCGGAGTACGATGGAACAAACCCACTGTTGAGGTCCCAAATACCAAAAGTTAACTCTTCGCGCAGATTGGCCAAAACCCTTGAACTGTTAAACAGAAGAATTTTACCGGAGCACTTACTGGCAGCTAGCACTTTAGAACAAATACATCTCTTGCTTTACTGTGCTGCAACTGCTGTCACTAGAACTCTAGGTGTCAAACAACATGTCAAGCGTGAAAGGAACAATTTGGTACCAATGGGACAACCCCCGTGGGCAAGACGGCTACAAAACAAAATTGAATCTATCCGGAAAGACATAGGCCAGCTAACTGCATTTATCGGAGGAGTGCAAACATCTGAAATCCGTAAAAAGGTAACAACCATTATGGGTCGTCACCATCGTCATGCCTTACATGATCCAGAAAATCGTACGCCTGAGGAATGTTTGGACAGTCTTAAACAAAAATTGTCGGTTTACGCAGGACGGTTAAAAAGATATAAATCCAGCAACAGTCGAAAACAGGATAACGCTCTTTTCGTGCGCTCGGAGAAATCTTTTTATAGAAAACTTAACTCTTTAACTAGTCCCGGTGAGAAAAACTATCCAAGCAAAGACGACATAACAACATTTTGGAGTGGCCAACTAACGACTGTGACCACATGTAACAACCAGGCAGGTTGGATGGATGAAGAGAGACAAAAATCTCAAGATTTCGAACGTATGCATCATCAGCCGTTTACCACAGAAGAAGTCTCCACGATAATTAAAGGCCTCCACAATTGGAAGGCTCCTGGACCAGATCATCTCCATAACTATTGGATTAAAAAGCTGTGGGCTACTCACGAACAACTTACCATATTAATAAATGATCTACTGGTGGAGCCTAACAAATTGCCTAAGTTCCTCACTCAAGGATCAACATTCTTGCTACCAAAAGATTCGCAAAATACACACGATCCATCAAAGTACCGGCCAATTACTTGTTTGCCAACTATGTACAAACTTATAACAGCATGTATTACAGAACGCATATACCAGCATTGCGAGAACAACAATATTATAGCTGTTCAACAAAAAGGATGTACTAAGGGAGCTATGGGCTGTAAGGAGCAACTCATTATAGACTCCGTAATTTGTAACCAAGCTTATGGTAACAAGAGAAATCTTTATGCTGCGTACGTCGATTACAAAAAGGCCTTCGATTCAATCCCACATGAATGGCTTATAAATGTCCTTAAGATCTACAAAGTCGACGAACGTATCGTGACTCTCCTAGAAAACACTATGGCAGTGTGGCGAACAACTATGCATCTACAACTGCCTACTGGAGAAACTATTGAGACCAGCACAATTCCGATTCGTAAGGGCATATTCCAAGGCGATTCTCTTAGCCCACTTTGGTTCTGCCTAGCCATGAACCCTTTATCATCGAGATTAAATTCCACTGCTTATGGATTTGCTCTTAAGAAGAACAGAAGAGAGCTTATAAGAATCAATCACCTGCTTTATATGGATGACTTAAAACTACTGGGAGCCACCCGAAACCAACTTGACCAGATGCTGAACATACTGGAAGAATTCTCTAATGATATAGGAATGGAATTTGGGCTGGACAAGTGTCGTATTAACAACATTGTAAAAGGAAAAGTGCAGCCTGGATCCTTCGAGATGCAGGATGGTCAAACGATAGAGGCGATGGAAGAAAATGACACCTACAAATACTTGGGAATGCTGCAGGCAACACGCATAGATCACCGGACCATGAAGGAAAAAATCACTGCTGAGTTTACAACAAGAGCAAGGCGGATATTGAAAACTAGCCTTAACAGTAAAAACCTGTTTAAAGCTCTGAATACGTATGCCTGTACTGCGTTGACATATTCCTTTGGTATAGTGGCGTGGAGCAAGACGGACATCCAGAACTTGCAACGGAAGGCAAGGACACTATTAACAAAGGCCCAAAAACACCATCCCCGAAGTGCTGTCGAGAGAACTACGCTCCCAAGACACCAGGGCGGTAGAGCATTAACGGATATTGGCAAACAAATGGATCGACAAATTTCACTACTACGAAATTTCTTTCTAGAAAAGGCTGGGTCGTCCGCTCTTCATCAAGCTATATGTGAAATAGACGACTTAACACCACTGAAACTGAGAGATCGCGAGATAGATACTCACCACGTTACTGATCAAGAAAAACATCGATCATGGGCAGAAAAACCACTGCACGGGAGACACGTCAACGAGGTTGGTCAGGAATATGTCGACAATTACGCGTCGAACTACTGGCTCACTTCGGGACAAATGTTTCCTGAAACAGAAGGATTCCTCTTGGCTATACAAGACCAAGTGATCCCAACCAGAAATTACCTTAAGTATATTGTTTCGGATCCCTCAGTACAGAGTGACAGGTGTCGATATGATTGCCAAGCGACAGAATCCATTCAACACATAACGGGAGGATGTCAGGTGTTTGCACAAACAGAATATAAAGCACGACATGACAACGTTGGAAAAATACTGCACCAAGAACTAGCAGTGAAACTAAATCTTGTGGCGACGGAGAAAGTTCCTTACTACAATTACGCACCAGAGCCAGTACTTGAGAATGGCGAATATAAATTGTATTGGGACCGTACTGTTCTCACCGACCAAAGAACTGTCAATAATAGACCGGATCTTATTTTAGTGGACAAACGGTTAAGAAGAACGACGCTTATTGACGTGGCCATACCAAACAACAGCAACCTACAAACGAAATCCAACGAGAAGATCGTAAAATATCGAGACCTTCAAGAGCAGATTAAAAGGCAATGGGAGATGCAATGTGTCAAAACGGTTCCAATAATAATATCGTCAACGGGACTTATTCCAAAAGCTTTGTTAGAAAACCTTAAACAACTAGGACTAAGTGAGCACCTCTACAAAATCATGCAGAAGGCGGTGTTACTAGGGACTGCACGGGTCGTTAGGAAGTTCATGGGCACAGAAGACCGACCACCATCCAGGACCCGATAACATGGAAAGGGTCACACCAGAGCTCAATCCTTTTGATATCTAGAATATCTGGGATGAGTGAATGTTCCCCTTTGAGGGAGTGCGAAGGCCACATGGCCAAGTCATAATAATAATAATAATAAATAATTTATTTGCCAAAATTTACATATTTTTATCTACTAGAAATTAAAAACATACAATAGGCATAAAGGAGGTTAAGGGCAATTCAAAAAAGATATGAGTAAAACCATTTAATAGAAAGAAAAAAAACTATAAAATATACGTTCAGTTAAATAACTATTTTACGATCCTATATTTATAATAATATTCAATTCAGAAAACCACATGATATAGTATAAAGAAATATAATACCTAAATACAGACACGCATAGTCTTATGAATGCACAGGCCGCCGTATAAAATCTACTCTAGTAAATATTTTTTGTACTTTTGTACAGTTATGTAGACCACCAACCAGTCCACCAACGAGGAACCACTGAATTACGCGTCATATCATTCACAGTTCCCAATTCGGCCTTAATCTTAGAGTGTAATTCAATTAAATTAATATAAACAACTACTATTATAAATACGATCAAAACATATTGTACCATGTTCAGTTAGTTATCAACTTTCGTTGCAGTTACTCTGTTCCATAATCCATAATATTTGTATTAATAAAATTAAAAAAAAAATAATTTCGCGAGTGAAGAACTTAATTGTACAAATACTTAAATCCGTTCATTGAGTCATTGATAAGTTTTTAAAAACTATTGGAATTTCGAATTTGTAAAGTAAATAAATATTCTAAGAAAATTACCTTCGATAAAATGCTGTGATATGCATTGGCGGAGATACTAGTCCTCTTAGCCGAAGATTCAATAAATGAACATCAGTCCTGTAGCGGATTTTATTTGGTAAATATGAGGGACGGTTGAAGATTATTATTGAATGAAATATTGAAATAAGCAAACAGCATGAAATTTTCTATCTTCCATACAAAGCCATTTAGTTTCAACTAGTTTATAACTGACTGAATCGCGGCGACGAATACCGACATGCCTTTTGAACCCGGTCATGGGCATGGTCTATAAACTACATCTGCAAAGTTAAAATGACTTAAAACCTGAGCATTATTTAATTTAATTTTTTGTGATGTAGAAAGTAGGTGCATGGGAACAGTCCTTTCAAGTTTGCAGTTGTAAGCAGACTGGAGCATTTATTTACGTGCTGCTTAAATCTGAGACCCGTATCAATGTATAGTCCCAAGTTACGAGAACAATCAGAATAAAGCAGTTGTTCCGAAAAAGCCTTTAAAATTATATTATGCCGCAATATACATTGCGATTTTTCCCAAAAATCAAATACTTGGATTTTGATGCATTTATCTGTAAATTGTGTTTTTCAGAAAATGTATTAGTCGATCCAGATCCCTATTAATTTTCCCAGTAGCACTATCTTTATCTCCAAGGAAAAATGACATCTGCATATAAATGGGCGTTACAATCTTTAAGACAACTAGTAAGATTACAAGTGTAAATATAAAATAAAATAGCCCCAATATGGAACCCTGTGGTATACCACACGATTGATTACCCATGATCCCATGAATGACACGCCTTTACCAGTATCAACGCATGGTTTTCTATTTGCTAAATAATTATTAGTAATTAGAGCAATTGCATCTGAGTAAAAACCTGCATAGCCCAGAAGGGCACAAAGCAACTCATGATTTATTCGATCCTAGGCTTTACAATAATCTAGAAGTACTAAAGCAGTGGCTTTGTCCCGATCTGTAGCTTCAATAATATCGTCCGTAATCTTTAAGAGTGCGGTTGTACATCTAAATCCTGACTGATATGATGGTAAAATATTATGCGTGTCAAGATACTCTCTGATTTGCTCCTTCATTATTTTTTCCATTACCATGGAAAAAACTGGCAAAATACTTATCGGTTTTAAATCATTAAATCCTGAATGTTTTGTTTTTTAAATGTGGATATATTTTAGAATTTTTCCAAGCATCTGGAAAACATTTCTCTAATATACACGAATTTATAATATTAGATACAAAGGGTAAAATTGTATCTACACACAATATCAACATAATATCTAGATTTATTTGGTCTGACCCGGCAGCAAGAGACTTTATTTTAAATTTTATATTGTGAGAGCGAGCTCTCACAATATCAGTGTTTACCGTGCTAAAATTAAATTTTCTAGGTGTCTTAGTTTTTGGTTACCTAAATCTAGAGGGTTGTTATGTGACGACGCTTGTATAAAATGGTTATTTATATCGTTAGGAATATTTAACAGTTCATTGCTTTTATCATTATAATACTTATTTGAACTTTTTAATCTTTGCCAAAAATATTTATTAGACCCAATGTTACAGTCTGTCCAAGATATTGTTTTTTCTCCTGACGTATAGTAATACTAGTCTGATTTTTTACTTGTTTATAATAGGTCCAATTTATATCATGCTTTGTTTTTTGATATTTTTATAGGCTTTATCTTTTAAACGTATTATTTTTGAATTGTCCAAGATATTGTTTTTTCTCCGCAATACTGGTCTGATTTTTTATTTGTTTATAATAGGTCCAATTTATATCATTCTTTGTTTTTTGATATTTTTTTATAGGCCTTTTAAACGTATCATTTTTTGAATAGTATATGTTAACCAAGGTGGTTTTTGTTTATTTAATTTAAGCTGTTCTATTGGAGCTAACACATCAAAAATATTTATTAAATAACTATTAAGAGTCGCAACCTTATAATCAACTGTTTGTAGATAAACTATATTTTGAAATGGTGTTGCTTGTAAAAAATCAGTTAGTAATTCTTTATTAATATTTTTGATATTTCTTGTCTATAAAAAGTAATATTTTCATAATTTTTTTATTTGTAAAATTGCAATACGTCAAAAATGATCAGAAATTCCCATACCTTTAACACCTGCCTCGAAATTAGTCTGCTCAATTGGAATTATAATTATATCTAATGTGGCGATTGATGTTTTGGTAACCCTCGTTGGTTCCCTAATCTATTTTGGTCACCCAATTCAATTGATTCACATTAATATCACCGCCACAAACTATTTCAAATGGCTGAAAATCAGCTAATCTCTTTTCTATTGTGTGCAAGAAATCTCCAACTCTACCCTTTGGAGGCCTTTAAATTAGACCAACCATATATGTTTCATGTAAATGTCTTAGCTGAATCCACAATTCTTCACATATTTCATTTTGTGTAACAAAAGAATTAGAAAATTGAAAATTATCTCTGACATAAAGAATCACGAAGACGAAACTGTATCGACATCAACGTTGGCCTGTTCGAATAAAATGAATTCTCGAAGCCTAGCTGCGTGGAAATGAAATTGATTAGGTGATATAAAAATCCATTAATACTTAGTAATTAAATTACGTAGTGACATCTCTAATGGAATGCTAATTTATATGATTTATATTTAGATTTAATTATTACTAGTGTGATTGCATCACGGACATGTTTTCGTTGGAAGAGTAGGTTGAACCTCGGGTTGCATGGCTCTATGATGTTAATATTATAAATTATTATTAATAGCAAGAAAATGGTATGAGTATGATCATCGTCCTGCGGAAAGAGCCTCATTCAAAAATGTTAAAAATTTTAGGGGGATTATGTGATGTTATAGGATTTTATAATAATAGGTCTATTCTCAGGATTTTATAATAATAGGTCTATTCTCAGCCAACGCTATTACTGATCTTTTTCAAGCCATGTATGTGCGGCTTATCGTATTGCCACTCTCTTTACGTTCAACTACCCCTACACAATAAAATTTGATACGTAAAGAAACTTTAGGATTCTAAATCGGATAAAGACGCCCATTACATTGGGCTTTCTAAATATTTAAAAAGTTCTACCAGAAGAAAATTAAATATTTTAAAATCTTTTCCCTTGTGTTAATTTAATCGTTATGGTAGCCACTTTATCTGTTCTTCAAGGTAGTGTCCTCAAATTTGAAATCTAACTATTGTCTCCTGACCACGAACTTGGAGTTTTATTGCCGTTTTAAATGCTTTCGGTTTCCCACAACCAAAAAATTCATTATGGCACAATATGTGCCTCTCATAAAGCCAAATAGGTAAATGCTTTTTCACATTATATAGGCTCTTATGAAAGAAATATGAATTAATTACTTTTAATGTTATAGCAAAGAGTAGTATAATGTAAAAAGAGAACAGTAAGACAGAGCAATCAAATTAGAGAGGGATAGATGAGAACTCCGACTTAAAGGGCGCCTCGTATGTTATCGGATTATATCGGACACAATCGTCAAGCAAGGACGATCACCTAACACAGTGGGATAAATATATCTCGTAAAGGTCAAGGTTAGATTTATTAGGGAGACGTTTGGTTCAGTTTTTTTATTACGCATGCATCATAATCAACGATTATGATTATGATATTTATGATGCGCCTACTTTTTTTAAAGGTTGCTATAGAAACATTTCATCATGTCAAATGTGACAGATTAATATATTCGTCAATATATCCCTTAAGTTTAATATTTAAAACATTTTTGAGATTATGATGCGTTCGTAATAAAAAATAGCGTATGATATACGTGTATAAGATGCCTTTAACGCCCGTGCGACTTTAAAGGCCCTCTTATACACTTATATCATAATATACTATTAATTCATATTGTGTAATTGAAATTAGGTGTGTAAACTTTAATTATGATTTGTAACACAATTCATTTAGTAGAAACTTTTAACAATCACTCGGTAAAATTTTGCTTACCTACAATACATGCATTTTTCATGACTTTCCACAAAAACTCCTCAGATTTCTGATAAAACATTAATTGTTTTACTTTTATTACTAAATATTCAGAAAATTCTACTCTAATAACTAAGCTTCATACTCACTTTCGCGAATTTCGCCTTTTTTGACATAAACTGTAATTTTCAGCTTTAAAATTATTCGCGGCGAAAAATTTTTTTTTACGAATTCTACCATAATTGTGAATTAACCTCAAATTTCTTGACTGCTTTGCTATATTTATTTGTTTATTCTTTTCAGGCATTGGGTTCATTAGTTAAATTGTAGAATAAAAACTTTGACCATTGGATAATAATAATAATTATATTTTTTTTCGGTGGAGATATTATTATTTTATGTTCCGTTTGTGTCCTTTTGGTAATTATCCTAAAACTACGAAATACCCACCAGCTAAATGACACCAGAAAAGAAAATTTTCGGTTAGAAATTTTCACAATTAGTTAATTCTAGACTTAAAAATATATTACTAACCTGCTTGCATCTTCCGGTACTTGGACCTAACCTATAAAACCTATTCCACTAAAAGCATAAATTCGCAAAAAAGTTAAAACTATTCAATTTTTTTAGCAATTTCGCGTCAATGAGTATGGATCAAAACTTACATTCGCGCGAAACGTCAACATCGCCCGCCTTGATAAAAAGTTACATCCGGCAACGTCGCCATATCTCCGAGTTACAGGGACAAGGTCATTGAAACGGCTGACGAAAGATCAAAGGAACTTCGCCGGCTATCTTCTCTTTACGTTATATACTCTTTGGTTATAGATTGTTAGATTGGCAGGTTTTTAAAAAATGCAATAAAAAATCTTGGTACGTAATTAAAAAATCTTTTTGATGGTGGTGTTCGCATGTTGAAGTGTCGGATGATTTGAAATTTGAGGACACCGTTTGGTAGAGAAGAAAAAATTAATAAGCCAATAAAAAGTGCATATTATTTGCAAATATTTATTTTAAAAAACTCATGAGAAAATAAAAAATGCAGTTTTTGAAGAATTCTTTCAATATCATGGCGGAATTTTATTAAACGTTAAATTATGTCATAATTTATTACATGGCCGTAGCATTGTTATAGTTTGAAAATAAATAATTGTAGTAATTTGGAAATAAATAATTGAGGCATTTGCAATGTTATATTTATTATCTAAACATGTTTTAAAAAACAATCAG
This sequence comes from Pissodes strobi, assembly GCA_016904865.1. Taxonomy (NCBI): domain Eukaryota; kingdom Metazoa; phylum Arthropoda; class Insecta; order Coleoptera; family Curculionidae; genus Pissodes; species Pissodes strobi. The sequence goes on along the minus strand of MU182562.1, from coordinate 142,376 downwards.
TAATCTAAAATTTTAGTAAAAAAGAACGTGCAAACTGAGTAAATGACAACTTGGTCATCTGGTTAGTAGTACCTCAAGGGCAAACGCTTTCTGGTAACAAGTTGAAGCCCTCCACACCTGGCCATCCAGTTAGTAGTACCTCAAGGGCAAACGCTTTCTGGTAACAGGTTCAAACCTCCCTAAAGTTACGTTAGTGGAAAAGTTAAAAAGTAAAATGAACCTAAATTAAGCAAACCAATATAAACTAAATGAATAAACCCTCTTAAAATCTAACATAAACCAAAAATACTTTCAAGGGAATCTCAAATAGTTTGTCAAGGGAACGAAATAGGTCGAGTCCAGTCAGTCCTCAACGAATGGTCATGTGTTTTACGGTATTCTGGTAAATTATATTCAAACATGGTTATCAATATAAGTGCATACCTTCATGTATACTAAACCTGGGCATCAAGATACGTACATTTGTTTCGGAGTCAGCGAGTCATTATTCGATACATCACCATATGAGCTACGCAACTGAAAGAGCGAAGAGGATCAATAAAATCTAACACTAAACTAAAAATACTCCCGGGCGGAGACACCAAATTGCCTCCAGGGAGAATACTCCTTTGACACGTGGTGAAGGCTGCCGTTCTGATCTCCGTACGTAGGACCTAGAACCGTGGACTCATTAGGATTTATCCTGCCAGGACCCTGTTCCAAATAAACATTCATAGTTTGGCTTTTTTATAGTTTTCAAAATATTCAAATAAATAAGAAAGTAAGAAGTAGGATTATAAATTATTGTAGGTAATTATTTTGTTATATTGTCCCAATTTACAATTAATTGTAATACCGGATAGAAAATTCAATATTTCACGTGATTATGTCGAGTTTTAACTGCCTTTCACAAAAGGCAGTTTATTAAACCAGAACATTAAAAAAAAGAGAGTGCTATCATTGAAGAAACGAAACGTTACTGTTTTAGAAAAAGAAAGCGAAACAGTTCATTGTATCTTTACCGCAAATAATTCGTCGCGAAAAAGCAAAAACTCACCTTCTGAATTAGGAGATGAAAAAAGGGCAAAAAACATATTAAACTTCAAATGTTGACGTGGTTATGGAAGCCGTAAGAAGAATATTAAAAGATTGCCAAATTCGAATGTTTCAGAAGATGAAAAAAGAGCTAAAACACATAAATTAAACACCGAACGTTGTCATACTTATAGATATATTAAGACTAGTAATAAAAGTTTATCAGGCCGGGACTGACCAGTGGTGTACATACTTACGATAAAGGGGGGAAGTGCGCCGGATCTCAGGAGATCCGGGGCCCTCCCAAGGGCCTAGTCCAAGTACTTTCAGTTATTTTATAAGGATCTCCTTTAAAAAAGGTTCGGGAATAGAAAAACGATTTTTAACACGCTTTTTAATCCAATTTTGTAGAATAAGCAGAATTTTGAATATTGTTTTTTATCAGAATATTAACAATTTCTGTATTTTGACTGGTAAAAACAGTAAAGTTCAGTGCACACGCATTTTAATAGTTTCGAGTTCGAAGTGGTGAAATTTAAGCTTCCTGCATAGTTTTAAATAAATAATTAAAGATTTTAAGAAAACATTTTTTTTTAATTTAAAAAAAATTACATCACTAAATATGACAAAATATGACATATTAAAATGTATAGCACCCTCAAAATTGTATAATCTTGTAAACAACCTTTTTTGCTAACACGTTTTATTTAGCCTATATTATTTCAAGCACTAATATTTATCACTCTAAACCTTAAACCTCATTACATAACTTCATGACTCCCCACTGCCGCCGCGCGCCACTCGCCTTGCAGGGTTGTCACATCCTCGCCTACTTCAAAGTTACGTCGCCTATAAAATTTGCTTGTTACATTCGGCCATCCTGCAACAGTGGGTCATAGTTGCGCCATCCAGTTTAATCCTCGCCATCATTTCTCAAAGCAGCTGAGCCCAATTATGCACCCTAGGGAACGCCATCCTAAGAGCCGCCTTCCAGTCTTCCTATGAGAGGTCATATTTATCGAGCCGATTAAACCAGCATCTTGCTGCACCTTGCAATTTCGCTTGCATAAAATACACTCTCTCATAGTCTGGGTTAGTTTGGGTTAGAGGCTCTAACCGTTAGACCATTCATGAATATTGCCATTTAACAGCTTATGCACCATGGGGACTGTTTCCATCGCCGATTCGCCTTCGCTGTGGTCATCCTCGCTCAATTCAGGCTTATAATCGAGCTTTGACTCCTCACTTCTGCCTTTCTCCATAGGCACAATCACTAGAAAAACGTCTTTTACGTAACAATAAATACAGTTTTAATACGCCACAATTCCTAGAATAATAACCGACACACGCACTTATCGTAACTTTATCAAAAATTGTCAAATATCTATCTACTGTCAGAGATAGCAAAAAACGCCCGCCAATTGTTAGATTTTTTCTTCTGACGCCGCCACCCACAAAGGAAAACACTTTAACGTGATTCAACTTGTCGAGAATCGCGTTTTTCACCGTTCTTTACAACAATTAACACAATCCGTAGGTTATCCGACTTCTAATCTGTAAACAACATTTTTCACTAACACGTTTTATTTCGCCTATATTATTACAGCCACTAATATTCTTCACATTAAACCTTAAACCTCAACAACTACAGTCATCATAATTACAGAACTTCAATTAGGCATTGCAGGGTTGTCACGTCCTCGTATATTTTCAAGTTACGTCGCTTGTTATAATATAAATATAGGGTGTCCGGAGATATCCTTCGAATAATTTTAGGGTTGATTTCTCCTAAGAAATCAAGAAATATTTTTCATAAGAACATAGGTCCGCAAATGCATAATTTTTGGGATACTAATCTCGATTAAAGACGCTGGGCGATATAGGAATAATCAAAATGTTTCGGTGCATAATTTAAGATGTTTATAATACCGATGTAACCCTTTGCTTTCCTGATTTCTTTCACATAAATTGCTAATGTTAGAGCACAAATTAAAATACTGATTATATCTATGTAGGAGTAATTAAATCAGAAAACATAACAGTTATGTCTAGTATTTTCAATAGGCCTAAGTTTCTTGCGTGTGTTGTAAGATCTGCTGCGAATTTTGCTTTCCCTTGGTTGTATTGGTTTTCGGGTACAAATCAATATTTATAATATAAAGATCCAAGCTTCCTCCTTCTCGTCTTCTGAACTTATTTAGTTTTCCCAGAGGAAACGGGGTAGGTTAATTCTTTACTCTTTGGACTATCTTTTACTTTTGTAATATTACAAGACGGTTTGACCGGCTTATTAGCAAAATCGACGGTTTAAATTTTACTAAAATCGTTTTATAATCGACGAGTTTTCCATCTATTACGTTCGAAAAATAAAGAATACGTGTTGCGAAACAAACAGCATTCATAAGTTTATATTGTCATAAATAATTTTCATAAACTCAAAAATTTTGCGCCATATTTTAGCATTATCGGGCATTTTTTAATTTAATCGGGTTTTACGCCGTGCGGTTATATTGCATAAGCACCATTAAAAATATTAAATGTTTATAAATGAGGTGGTGAGATATTTTGTCTTGAAAGTAAGAGTTGCTACTTAAATATTAAATAAAACGACACCATAAATGAAATACCGAAATCGCTAAATGTATAATATATTTGTATAATCAATGATCAGCAATGATTTAATAATGATAACTACTTAAGTATTCCATAGTTATATATTATTTAAATCCCGAAGATATGATCTTGAAAGAAGACAAACCTAGCTCTCAACATGAAGCCAGTTACTAAATGAGTTATTTATATCCCTACTGGAACGTCTGTGAGGCTTCAAATTGATTGAAAGGTAGATGGCACTATGCAACAGTAAAAGAAGATATACAATAAAAAATCTGTTAAAGTCCTGTCCCTTTCATAAGTGATAAAATATGATATTATGCCAAAAAAAATAAAAAGATATAATAGGACAATTTCTGAAAGCTATTAATCATACAAACATACCACACGTCTTTAAAAATATAAAAATATAAGACACATGTTGAAACATTCTCGTAATATATTGCCTATTATTCTCACTGATGTCTGCCAGGGCAGAATAATCCTGTATATAATGTATGTATATACATATATACAAAAGCCCCATTACAAAGATTAAATATTTATAAATGAGATGGTAAGATATTTTTTCTTGAAAGAGGGAGTGAACAATTATTTCCTGAATAAAATTACACGATAATCAAAACACTACATATAAGTTAAGTTAATTATTTCACCGATTCATAAGTATAATATTTTCGTATGATCAACAATTATTCAGTTTTAATAGCTATATTATTTCAATCCCAAGAGAGGATCTTGGATTAAAACATACTCACTACTTGAGTATTGTGCAGAATAGTATATATTCGATACATTTGTGTCTGATATTTTCAAGTATTTTGAGTATCAGATACGGCTTTCAAAAATTATCAGAGACCTACTCGGATGTAGGATTATTTCGATACACCCGAGTGTCTATGATGAATATAAAAAACAGGGTGTGTGTCCACACGAGAGAAGTAAAAACAATGCGGGATTAGTATTATGAAATACAAGTATTTTATTGTGTTCTATAATCAAAAATTTATAAACTTTACAATATATTGTCACGTTTTAAAAACAATAACGCCGTTTATTTAGAGAAGAGTTAATGAGGAAACATTAACAATGTCTATTGGTCAGAAACTGGTGCGCATGGTCTCTCGATTGAGGTATATTTTTCAATTATTTATAGGTTTTTGGTCACTGTTTTATCAATATAGTATTTCTTAAGAGTTGTGTTGTGTTTCATTTTAGCTTCGTTTTTGTATTAAATATACTCAGAGTTCATACTACACTTGAACTATTTGACAGGTTGTACTTTGAAAATTATCTTTCGAGAACTTTGGCAAATTTATAATAGATGCGACGTTTACTACTGTGGGTAGGTAACCCTTCAGTTTCACGAACATGTGCACTGGAAGACTCAGTTTTGGGTAAGGAAAAAGGATAGGATAGAACACAGCGAACCTGTGCTCTGCCGGAAACTGGTTTTTAGGTGAGACGCAAAGTCTCCTGAAATGATGGTTCGATTGCGTATTTATAAAATAAAATGTGCCGATCGTTGCTCGCTTAAGATTCATAATCGCTCTAATGACTGCTCGCTTTGTTTATAATTTGGCTTTAATGTATACATAATATTTTCCAAGTTCAAGTTCAAACTTAGAATAAGGTGATATTTATTTAGTAGTTTAGGCATTTAAGTAGTTCACAATGTACATACAATTATAATAGTGTATCAATTACTCAGGTAAGTTTTGCCTTGATTGATCGTCTTCATCTGTATCATACTCAAAGAATGAAATAATAGATTTATGGTCAGTGAAATATGGGATGAACCGAGTTCTGCCGAATGGGTTATAGCTGAATAATTAGCAGCTTTTCCAGACTGAAAATCAAAACAATTACCAATTTTTAGTCTAATCAATGAGATCTTATTGGTATGTATGCTCATATCCTCCTTTTTAATGCACAAAGGTCTATTTGCTCCAAATTATTCGGTTTTTCAACAATAAAATATTACGTGGTGACATGCCATGGCAAAATATGAAATAACCAAAAGTTCAAATTCAACTAGCTCACACTGTATAATAAGCATCATAATTTCTAAAATGTTTTTTGGTATAGATTTTAGCGGAGATTCTAGCCAAGTAATCGGGTTTTCAAGAAAAAAAACTTTTCGAGAAAAAAGAAATAATTTTTTGACCAAGAAATCGACGTTTTTTACATTTTTCCTGAAAAACCAATTTTCCGACAACCGAGAGTCTTTCTTCTCCATGAATTGGGATTCCTAATAATACAAACATCAAAAGTGACAAGATGGCCGTCCAACTTTTGATCGCGACTTGAATAAATTAATGTTTTTCATTAAAAAGCGTGCAAAATAGCACTCTTTGCCCAGTTTTGTTTGCCTTTAAATGGACGTTTTAAAGCATGAATTTGTGCGATGCGACGCGACGTGTAGCTTTTTTGTATTTCGTGAGTTATTTCCTATAAATATTTTTTATAAACTTTATATCAAAGTAACGATGGTCTTGCGGTGTATGCAAAATCTCCAGCTATTATCATCCAAACCTGAGTTTCCACAAGTAAGTAAAAGTAAATGAAACACAGTAGTACAGTTGGCATCATTTTGTGATGTGATTAATTAATATTTTATAATACTTACCTCTGTATGTGATATTAATGGATAATCTGATATGTTTGCAGTCATTTACCAACCTCTATTAAATAATTTTTGAAGTGAATACTTCTTTGGTTTCATGACAGTGGTTTTTCAAGGACACGGAAAAATTTCGTGACGCAGCAAAATAACTATTTTGTATTAACTAACCTTCAGAACCCATATCTAACCCAATCTAACCCACACACTATAAATAAAACATAGATATATTTTAAATAATGCACCGGAATAAATACCATCATTTAAAATTAAACGTATTTACTTTATTAAAATTATTATTATGATGGACTCACATTTTCAAAGTCTTCGCCTATGAACTGTCCCTGCTTTCGCTCAGGCGGACGCGGGCAACACTACATTTAGTAGTGGGGACCAAAAACAAATGTCTTTGGTAGGGACGAAGTCTGCTCACGGCGCGCGGCGAGGATTCGGTCGGGGTAAAAGTTTGTACACGATACATAAAAATATAAGGAGGCGGAACAATCTTTTTGTTGATATTTGATGCAAGATTTCGGATTTTTATGAATGAGTTGTCGGGTTTCTTTAGGTTAAATGTTTTTGGGTTGCGCCCCCGGAGCGAGTGGAGGGAGATGCGTGAAGTGAAATATTTAAACGATTACACTGGGCTGCTGCCAAATGCGCAGGTCGCAAATTTCGCATACGTAGACGCGAGTTGACTGATGTCACACAACTACAACTATACCACTAAGGAGTAAGTACGACTCACGTCTACGTCCACTCAATCTTCGACCTTCGGACTTGCGCATTTGGCAGCAGATTACTGCTATCGTTCTAATATTTCACTCCCGTATGGTCCTTCGCTAGCTTCGCCCGTTCTGGGAGCGCAACCAAACAAAACTAACCCATGGCACGCCCAAAATTAGGAAAAAAACAAGAATAAAACATATTTGAAAAAATATATGAATTAGCACGTCACGTACGCATGCGTGAAGGCGCATAACTATTAGATTAGTTTATCTATACGCGAATGTAAGATGTAAGCACGAAATCAAAATCACTAAAATCAGTTTATTATGTCCGTATTGGAATGGCAAATGAGTCAAATACTACATCTAGCGCCATCTGTGGATCATCAAATTGATAGCAAATGTCACTGTGCAATAATTGTATATAGAGAAAGATAAATAAAAACATAAAATAATTAAATTCAAAACTGTATAAAAAATAGCATGTCCCTATCAAGTCCCAGATTACATCATTTTACATGCATAGGAAAATTAAGGAGTAATATCCAATTGGATATGTGGTATAGTCAACAGGACGGGTAATAAGTTTCGAGAAGAATGCGATAAAAAAATTTTATTTCACTCAGCCCCTATCAAAACAGTTAAAAACAAAACTACTGCTACTGACGGCCTTCGCTGTCACCTGTTTTTGTAGAGTTTTCTCCTCTGCCCCTCAGCCGTCGAACTGCATCAGCGGCAAGTCCGACTGTATCTACATTCTACACAGCTATTCCATGAAAAAATATTTGTCTCGAAAAAAAAACATACGTTTTTTTACCTATAATTTTTTTATTCTTCCTTAAAGACCATTTTAACGACACTTTTCGAGTTTTTCTCCTACAAATTCCCTATCGAACTGTTGTCTCAGTTTTCTCGATCCTCGATACTTTTTCGAGCTACTATAACTCAAATTGACCCCATTTTTAAATCTATACGCCCCGAAAAAAATATTGCCATGTTTGCATTCTCTCTCATTTTAATAGGGTTTGGAAGTAGGTACAGTCTTGTGTATTAAAGCAAAATTTAAAAAATCGCACATGTGATGTAATAACTCAGAAACAAAAAATCAGATCGCCAAACACAAACGCCGATGGTCGTCCCTCAAGTATTAGACCTAGAAAGGTGCCAAATCTTAAATTTCCACTCGCAGCCGTTTTCGAGGAAAAATGAGTAGGTAAAGTAAAAATCACCTGAATGAGCGTTACATGACGGCTCAGTTTCAGTTGCTACCCAGGAAAAAGCGTGCTGAACGAGCCTAAAGAAGTTGTTACTTCAGAAGGAAATTATTCGGATATTTTCTGTGGTTAATTTAATTAATTCATAACCAAACAAGCATAATCAAGTTCACGTCTTTGATAATATCCATGGACCCTTAATAACTGTTTTATGAAAACATAAAATAGATGCCGAAAATATAAAATTCTTATATCTTGCGAATTCTTCTTACTGAAGTCTGCTGGGGCAAAATAATATCCTGGAGATATTTTCAGATATTTCTAACACTTTTAAGCGTGCTGGTGGAATCATTCATGCATGGTTTACCGCGATCAATACAAGATGGGTATTAGGCATTAAACTGTTAAATCCCTTTTAGTTCAGGTAATTTAAACTGGGTTATGAAAATAGAGCGGATGAATTTTATATGTTATTGCTGTCTTGTCTTAATTTATTTGGAGGGTTTATAAAGATGAGGTATGGTTTTTATATCGCCCAATTATTGATAGTGTTCTATATATATTATACATTCACTTTAGGAATTGGAAGAATATTTCAAGGTGATGGAATCGATTGTTATGTATCTACATGCTATATAGAATTTAGAAGGGAAAATAACTGTGTTGGTCAATTAGGGCAATAATTAATTACCAAGAATAGAAATATCCAATCTATACGGTTTTTACTGAACATATTGCTGTCGAAGTGGCGATAGCGGTGGTGTTTTGACCATGACAGAGGATAAGTTACCACAAAAGTGGGGTAATTATTGAATAAGTTTCTTATACAATATATTATAAAAATTATGAAGAGTCGCATTTGCAGGGCATTTTTTCATGCTACCAACGACCATGTAAACTGAAAGTGGACTGTGGAAAAATATAAATCTAATGCAAGCGCTATTAATATGCATATAACGAGGGCTCAGCAACATTCTGCATTGCATTTGCAGTGTATATGCGATTCCATATTTTACTTTCAATGCATTATTTTTTATATAAGTAAGAGTATTTTGAAATTTTTATCAATGTACGATTATTCGAAATGCCTTTTTCGGTTCAAGATTTCAGGATATATTAACAAAAAAACATACATAATTATAATGGAAAATATTCAAAGATATTTCCTTGAAAAATCAACTTATATAATATATTATAACAAATAACATTATATTAAGGATTTGCAGGGCATTCTTTCATGCTACCAACAAGAGCTTAAAACTGATCTAAGCGGAAAGTGGATTTGTTTGAAAAATATAAACCAAATACAAGGACTATCTACGTACCTATAACAAGACCCGCAAAATTCTTCATTGCATTTTCAATATATATGCGATTCCTTATTTTACTTTCAATCCATTATTTTTTACATAATTGAGACTATTTTGAAACTACTTTCAATTTGTGATTATTCAATGATCCCATTTCGTTTTCAAATTTTAGGATATAACAAAAAAAAACCTATGCAATTATAACGGAAAATATTCAAAATAATATTTCTTGGGAAAAAGAACTTTATTTTCGCATAGTGTCCCGAAAAACGAACCAAATAGTAGCTAGTAGAATATTAAAAGCGTAATAAGCAGTGCTTAATTAAAGTTCACAACTTCGTTTTACAGGCTTGCCGAGACCGTAACATAAAAAAGCTTTTATTCTCTTTGGAAGAAACTTTCTTGAATTGGTTAGTTGGCTCTAAATTATAGTCTAGTTGATTATGAATTACTTCTATTTAGTTCGAGAAAAAGAAAGTTTAGCGTGTTTTGTGAATTATTCAAGTTCGGTTGAGTTTGGTAAAATTTGATAATTAGAATCGGAGAAAACGATTATATTATATTATATTATATTATATTATATTATATTATATATATATATATATATATATTGAAACAGACCGACCCTAGGTATGCAAATTAACAAAGAAAAGTTCTAAAATAATTAAATTCACCGGCAAAATTAGAATACACTCGGTATTATAAAAAGCTTTAAAAACGCACTTTTGCAAGCAAATCCCGAGACGCAGGTAAAGAGAGGGTCGAGTCAAGCCTTGGAGATACGCGGCGCACTTATTTACGTCTCTTTTTAATACATTTTCCTAATGTGTGAGATCGGAATTTTAATAGCCTCTTGTCGCACTCACACATCAAATGGGGACATTTGCCTATAAAAACGCCACCGCAAAACGAGATCGTCAGAAAGAAATCCACTCGCGAAAGCTTGAGACTGGTTAAAAGAGTAAGAAAAACCCACTCGCTTTGCAAAAAGCTTGAGACTGGTTAAAAGGGCAAAATAAATCCACTCGCTTTGTTAAAAGCTTGAGACTGGTTAAAATTTCCACCTATTTTCAATTTCTGTAATTTTGGCTAGAGACTGGTGTCCGATTCCACTCGCCAAAACTCTTATTCAAAGTTTCCCATATTCTGATATCCAATTAGATTCAAAGTTTCTCACACCGCTTATATAAATTTGCAAAGATATTGAGCTTATCAGTAATTTTCCTGAGCCAAATGAAATTAAGAACAAATCCTAAAACCTCAGCCATAGGCGCAACTCGCAGGGGAGTCCAGACGGCTTCTTTACAGATAAGTAAATTATTTGGGTTCACTTAAATTCATTACGATTTAATATTTAGACATCATTTTAAGGGACGGTCGTACTTTCAAAACCTCATGCTATAGGGTGATCAGATTCTCGTAAGTTGCGCGGTTTTAGTTGGATTTCGGACGGGGAGGTGATTGTGACCCAAGATGTTCAAGTAAAATTAAACTCTCTTATATCCGAATAACAAGTTGGGCTAATAGTGTTAAGATTCTTAAACAAAGGGTACAATAGTCCTACGGGACGCGAAAAGAGCCTGCGGGATAAGAAAAGATCCTACGGGACAACCCCCCAAAAGAACCTTATGACGTAATTCCGTGGGGGTATCTAAAAATATATATATTATACGTCTTGGTCAGATCTTATCAGCTACGCTCTCAGCTTGTTACTAATTATCTTTAGTATGTGCATGTATACGAGGTGGTATGCATATTATTATATTTTCCGTATGAGTAATGTGAATGTATCGAGCGTAGAGCACAGTGTAAGGGCGCATACTTTGGATTTGTTTATTAAGCGGTCACGGTTTACTCCTTGGTTCGGGGCCTGATTGAAATATCGTAACTTAATTCTCGCAAATAATATGTTCTTTCTTATGTATATGTTTCCTTTAATAGGTAAATTCATTTAATGTTGTATTCCAGTTTTTTATAGATTAAAGGTTATTTTCTATAAATTAATCCGGCGTTTTCATTAAACTGTACAAGTAAAGAAAAATAGAAATATAAAGAATGGCCATTTGTGTTTTATTGCCAGTATTGACTGGTCACTTAAAGAATTGTAATTATTCGGGATAATCATTTCACAAACATCTACTTTAGAACCTACTACAAAACAACGTCAATTAAACAGGGTCTTAGCCGACAGTAATAATATTTATTATTATTATTGTTACGATCATGTCCAATAAAGTTGCTGGCTTTTGGGTGCAAAAAGGTGTACCCGGGGTCAGGGGCGTTTCAAT
>MU182562.1:102204-121170 GCA_016904865.1 Pissodes strobi | reverse complement strand
CTACATATGGTAAACTTTTTTATTATTCATTTTAAGAAAAAAAGTTACTCTTCATAAAATGCTCTGCTTGTTGCCAAAACACAGTTGCATAATTCAAATTTGAGATGGCATATACAGGGTGCTCAAAAAATTAAAAAATCAAAACTAATTCAGGAGAGAAGTACCGTTAATTTTTATTTTATAGTAAAAATAAATAGTACAGGTGTAAGGTGGAAATATAAAGTCCCTAATTGAAAGTGTCAAAGCACACGGGCTTAAATAGCAAAGAAAGTCACAGCAAAAACTTAGGTGTCGGAGAGCTTAAGAATATATGGATTGAAATAGCAGTCGTGGTACTCATTGAGGAGGTCAAGGCAAATATTTTAGTACCGTAAATGCTTAGGACAGTAAAGAGGATGCAAATTCCAGGTAAAATAATTAAAGAAAAATGTAAGCAAGAAGTTCTTTTGTAAGGTGTGTATTAAGAAGAAGTATACATAGATAAGAAGATAATGAAAAGGTAGTGGATTATTTCGAAACATAGATACATAGAATAAAGTGCAACTTAAGTAAGTAAGCTAGAATAAGGATACCTAAGATATGGAATTTTAATAGAACGAAAAGAGAATAAAATAAGTATAGGAAAACATGTATGAATAGATGTGATATTACGGAAAGAAGGAATAGGTAAAGACGCAATAAGAAATTGTAAATAATAAAAGTAACCTTACCAAACCTGCCAAATAAAATGTTTAGTCAAAATATGCTGAAAATATAAATAATGAACGAAACAATGTGGCAAATCTCGATGGTAATGGTCAGAAAATCTAGGGCAGCAGGACAGTCAACACTGTCTAGATTCAACACTGAAAACCAATGATCAGCAATCCACTAGCATGGAGAAAGCACAGGAGGAGACAGCAAGAGCATTAAAAATTATCAAAGAAAAATGAACACGTAACGTTAAAAAATGTGTGATAGGCGAGGCGATCCAAAGTAGAGAGGAAGATATAGCGTAAGTACAGATAGAAGGAGAGGGTTACATGGTGGTACGTCAAGGCTAATTTTTTGTCGTCCCGTTCCAAATTCAAGCCACGTTTGGGATAACCATCTTTTATTTTCACTCTTTCTCGTCATCCGCGCCGAACTCGCCTACCTTTTTTGACAAAAATCAATCGTTGAAGGGGCTGGGGCTTAATTAATAGTATGTTCTACCATTCGTATCAGCGAACTTGCATAAAATAAATATATTATTTTATTTATGAAAACCTATGCAACATTCAAAAAACACTGTTTTATATTTAAAAACAGTGCTAAAATATGGAGAAGCAGAGGGAGAGAGTTGCGCATTGTGCTGTGGAGGCCTGTAGGCTATTCCCTGTTTCTGTTTTGCGCGGAGGATATTCACTATTTTTTTTTTATATAAAACAGATATTATTAAACATTTAGTCAATTTTTTCTTTCTAGTGCATTTCATTAACGCTTTATTAACAAAAATTCATATTGTTCAATAATAAAGTTTCTAAATGATAAAATTGTGCCGTGCAAAATATTTGAAACTAACATAAAAATCGAAAAACATTAAAATTATGATTTTCAAGTTGATTGAGAAGTAAAACGGCTTGGCATCTACCTATAAGAACTCGGTAAGCTGTTTCAAACAAGATTTATAAATTTATAAAGTAGGCCTTTGAATAACATTGATAAAACCTTTATCAAATCTGCTAGGAGTTAACCTCATTGCTCATGTTAAATCGGCGCCTATGACTTTTTAGTATGTTGATGTTGACGTCTAAGGTTATAGCTTCAAAATATTTTTAGTGCTTTAATTCGGCAATGAAATTAACTTTGTATCTCTTGGCGTGTAGAATTCATATCTATTTATAGAAGAAAAGAACACTAACTACTCCCAGTTTCTACTTCTATCTCATAAAACCAATTTCTGATAAATTGATATTTACTTGATGCATTAATTTAATTCTCAAATAATAGTATTTCTCATAGCGAAGACCCACCAGGAATTTTATTGCAACGATGAAATTGTAATTGAAATGAATGAAAGCTCAAGGTTTTTTCATTGAAGGATTACTATTAGACAATATTAAGATGTACTTCCTTTTAGTAGTTAATATCTCCGAAAAATTAAATTCGCCCATCACACTAACTGCGCTCAGTGGCGCACAGTCTTTTGAAATGGGAAAAATAGGGGACATCTCAGTATAGAGTCAAAATAAAAAAACAATATTTTTTTCATAGTCACTAGTTGGCAGGGTCTTAAGCTATGTCGGGACATATCAGTTTTTTTACAACTTCTGGTTTGCAATAAATTCAATTCAAACTTGCTTTTCCGTAATTTACAACGTTTTAGGCAAAAAAAACTTTTCCTTTTTTCAGAAATTTTATGATTAAAAAGTATTGGCTATTTGAAACTTGTTTTTATATACAATATTACTAAGTCATTGACAATATATTTCTGTTTATTTTTTTCTTTTGTAAAAGTACAGTAAATATATGTAAAATATATATTTTTTTCGCTTCGGTCTTTTTTCCAACAAAGTTAATGTTTATTTTGACCTATTAGAAAATTTCAAAATATGTCTAGGTTGATAAATGTCTTGTTTGATAAAGCCCCCCTTCAATTTGCTAATATTGTTTTTATTTTACATGCTGCGGTGGTATTTTAAGTACATTATGAGTAACTATCATTTTTGGCAAAAGTCATATTTAAATCATCTTAGGGAAATTTATACTATCTATGAAATTGTTTACTTATGCTTATGTTTTTTTTGTTATGTTAACAATAAATGGGTTTCTTATCGTTAAATTCCCGTAAATGGCAGTAGAATATTTTATTTTGAAATATTAATTATTAAAAAAAAAAGAATCTACGTCGTTGGATCTACCGTTTTTTTGGCCAGAAACTGTTAAAAATGAGTATTTGTCGCAACAAGCCTTACCTAAGAACAGCAATCCTAAACCAAAGCAATAAACACCATTTAATGGTTTGAGTACGAAACAGAGAAAAAGGTAAACGTGTAGCCTAACTCATTAGAATACCCTTAAAGAGGAGTTGGCATTTGCTGCAAAATTAAGATCAAAAGTGGAATGTCGAAAAGAGCTCTCTAAAATTATTGATCATCTTTTAGAAAATGATGATGATGTTGTCATCCGCTACAGAAATATATTGCTATTACAGTGAAATTGGTAAAGACAGCTCAAAGAATTCTTAAAACTTGCAACTTAAAAGTAGAATCCAATTCAGAATTAATTTTAGCTCCTAAATGGGAATTTCATGGTGCATCTAGTCCGAGCTTATAAACAAAAACTTTTAATCTATGATGCTTTAGAATAGCACGAATCCTTAGTATTTATGGAAAGCTGTGTACCTTATCATTGAAAAATGGATAATACAACTATATTGGAAAATGCAGCACCCTCACCACCGCAATATTGTAGATCAATAATATTTGAGTTTACCAACGAATCAGCTGATACGGTTACTCATCCATTAAAAGAAGTGCAAACCGAAATCGAAAATTTAATTCCAACATATTGCGGTAGAGATATCTTTATTAAGCATGGTCTTGAGTTGGCTGATGATTCGTACCATAATTTCGGAAACATCATCTTCATCCATGTGTCCCATTTGTCTTACCAAACCGTCAGAAATGAATAATATTTTAGAGGTATACTTACATTGTGTCCGGAAATACCGTTCGAATAATTTCAGGAGTGATTCTATATAAGATAACATGAAATTGTTTTCATATGAATCTTGGTCCGGAAATTACAGAGTGTCAAACTTTTTTAAAAATCGGTTTTTTATTAATATCTTAAATATCCTCTTACCGATTTTGTTGAAATTTGGTAGTGTTATTTATATTAATAAGAGGCTCATTTGGCCTTAATTAGATTAAAAATATAAAGTCCAGTGGCGCCCCGGGGGCATCATACCAAATATTATTGCCAAAAAAATGTGCGCCACTGACTTTTTTAAACATTTTTATATTTTTTTCATATTAAGCAACTAAAAGCCCAACATTTTTGCTTCTTGAATTGTTTTCCTATCTTGCTTCGTATTCGAGAAAAAAATCAAAACCATGTAATAAACACATTTCCAAACCTTTTTAAACAAAATCGGTTTTCCTAATGTGCTAAATATCTATTGACCGATTCTGTTGAAATTTTGTAGTCCTGGCTGTTATAATATGGGGCTCATTTAGCCTTAATTAGATTAAAAATATGAAGTCCAGTGGTGTCTCGGGAAGCATCATACCGAATATTATTGACAAAAGGTGTGCGCCACAAAATTTTAATTTTATTGGTATTAAACAATTAAAAATACAACATTTTTGTTTCTTGAATTCTGTCCGTATATTGTTTCATTTTCGAGAAAAAAAAATAAATTTATTACATCTGTTTAGGGCAACAACTTCTACATCAAACGCTGGTGGGTAATCATTATTTTTCTGGAAACCAATGGTTTATTCTATTTATAGAAATTTCTATATTTAGAGCAACAAATTCTACATCAAACGATGGTGGGTATCCATTATTTTTCTGGAAATCTATGGTTTATCCTATTCATAGAAATTGCTATAATAAATTATTGCAGCCGTTAATTTTTTTCTCCTTTTTGTTTCATCGCGGGATATAATAAAAATTTAATTTTTTCTCTGTTACTGAAAATTTCATGGGAATTTTCGTCGGCCCACATGGTTTTCATGAAAATTAACAACGCGTTGGCTCATAAATCCTGCTTCGTCTATAAACGGGAAAAACACTTTATCGATAAAGGAACGGCCATGATGATAACTTGTATATGTAATAACTTAATATATCAATTTCTATGACCATTGATTTCCAGAAAAATAATGGCTACCCACCAGCTTTTGATTTAGGATTTGTTGCCCTAAAGAAATAAATACAATAAACTGGTTTAAACTTTTTCCTCGATAGCAAGATACGAAAACAGTTCCGTGTTATATTTTTAGTTGCTTAATACGAAAAAATATAAAATATTTTAAAAAGTCAGTGGCGTACATTTTTTGTCAATAATATTCGGTATGATGACCCCGGGACGCCACCACACTATATATTTCTAATCTAATTAAGGTTAAATGATCCCCTTTATACTATAGATAACACTACCAAATTTCAACAAAATAAGTAAAAGAATATTTAAGATTTTAATAAAAAAACAGGCTTTTAAGAAAAAAGAAAAAACACCCTGTATCTTGGAAACTATGCATTTCCGGACCCAGGTTCATAAGTTGAAAAATATTTCATGTTTTCTTATGTGGAATCCCTCCTGAAATTATCCGGACACCCTGTATAAAGAAACTTTTAAAAAAGGATGTTTATAAGTACGGACTCTCAGCCCCTCATATGTGAATTCTATGTATGGGATGATTACTTCATATTGCATACAGCATAAATTCCTAGGCATTGTCGACAAAGGGAGAAAACAAAAACTTTAAACGATGAAGGAAACAAAGACATTCAAAAGCCCTTTAGAAATGAGCTGGGATTATTCAGATCCTTTAATTTCATCAATCAGACCCAAACAAAACTGTAAAAACATGTGTACTATATTTAGAGGCACAGGAACTGTTAGATATGGGACAAGAAATGGAAGAGGATGTTGACATTGTTGACTCAGATTAGAAAAGAAATATTTCTGGATTTTTCTAGGAAGTCAAATAGTATATTATTCAATGAGTATGTAATGGCCATTTCATGCGAGTAGAATACTATACTTTTTCTACGATCATTATACGGGGCCGATCAAAAAAGAGAGTCATAGCCAAGATTAAATACAATTTTGATAGGCAATTTTGACAAAATATAATACTCAACTTAACATGAAATAATATTAATAATATTAAAATACTTTAGTTAGAATTTATCAACTACATACAATAATAAATAGTGTGATAACAAAATTAACGGAATGACGGAGATTTAATCTGCTAATTACCAATGTTCTATCTAATCTACAGAATCTACACCACACACGCCTGACTCTCCCTACGACAAAATATTTGTCTTTCTATAGGTAGATGCGGGTTCATTGGGAATACAATTTAAAATTATTGGGGATTATACAGGGTGTGACAGAAAAAAATTCCTATCAAACATACAATTTTTTAAATAGAACTTTCCATATTTTAATTTATTTCTGAATTCTATAGATCAAATAAAGGTAAAGGTTATATTTCCTATGACAAGCATCAATGGTTTTTGAGAAATTAATGAATTTGTAAAATTGCACGAAGCTAGTATTGTGCCTAGAATACTGCTGTTACATACACACTACTAAATACGATATTAAATGAAAAGGTCAAACACAAAACAAAATATATTTTAAATTAAAGAAATATATACAGGGTTGTAAATCAATCTTGTACAAAATTGGCCACTTTTAAAGTCGGTTAACTTGTTTATTTTAAATGGCACACTGTGTATGTAATGATATAATATTGTACAATATTTTAATGTTCCTCTTTAAGTTTTATATATTTTGTAATACTGTATTTAATGTGTGTGCGTAATAACAGTGTTTTAGACACAGTTGTTTTTTTTTATTTTCGTGCAGTTTTACAAATTTAAATATATCAAAAACCATTGGTGATGGCGCGATGGGTATGGGAATCAAAATGGAAACTTATCTTTATTTAATCCCTACAATTCAGAAATGACATAAAATGTGGGGTGTTCCATTAAAAAAAATTGTATGTTTTATATTAATCTTTTTTTTAGTGCCCTGTAAAACCCTAATAATTCTAAATTGTACTCCCAATGATCTCTCATATTTAAAGAATATTTTGGCGATTTCCATAGAGAGTTCGAGGCGTATGAGGTTCGCCAGCATGTATACAACATTTAACAATTTTAAATTCAATTAATGTTTTAATTATTTATTTATGTGATTTTTACAAAAAATAATTGTAATATTCGAACAATTTGTAAAATTTTGTGTAGAAGCCTTATTTACATCGAAACTATGTTTTCGTTATTGGTCGATCTATTATGTACAGGATTATTCATTATATTTTGAGACCCACCTGCAGTCGTAATTACAGGTAATAAAAAAAAACTTAAATTCAAAAGTTGAATGATTTTTTATACATTATCTTTTAGAAATGTCAAAAGAAAAAAAATTGCCTGTCAAATGTCAAAAAACCGCATAACCTTAATTTTTTTAAGTGGAACACTGTATATTATTGCATATTTGGATTGTGCGAAAAAGTTTAGACACTTTTTCATGAATATTATACCTATCTGTAACGGTTTTTGAAATATTGACAGTTGAAAATCGACCATTTACCAAGTTTGACAGCTTGTAAAATCTAAACGGCTCAAGATAGAACAAAACGGTTTGCACTTTCCTATGTTGGTTTTTCATAAGCTATCGTATGACACTAAGTTTAGATTTAACCAGAGGTAAAAAAATCCCGGATAAATTTAACCCCTGGTTAAATAAAGAGTTAGTGTCATACGATAGCTTATGAAAATCCCACATAGGGAAGTGCAAACAGTTTTGTTTTATCTTTAGCCGTTTAGATTTTACAAGCTGTCAAACTTGAACTGTCAATATAGGAGATTATTCATGAAATATGTCTACACTTTTTCACACAATCCAAATATGTAATAATATACAGGGTGTTCCATTTAAAAAAATTAAGGTTATGCGGTTTTTTGACATTTGACAGGCAATTTTTTCCGTTTGACGTTTCTAAAAGATAATATATTAAAAACCATACAACTTTTGAATTTAAGTTTTTTTTTGTATTACCTTTAATTACGGCTGCAGTATAATGAATAACCCTATACATAAGTACTTGTAGATGTACTTGCGCCTGGTGCGCCTCCTTTGACCGACTGCAAAATTTTATCACCGATATTCTTCTTATTATTAAGCGAATTGTCCATATATCCTTCCTCCACCGATGTCGATTTCCAACCTCCATGTCTTTGTAAAGTAGTGATGTCTCTCCCTGCAACAACTAGTAATGTTGCAGACGATCTTCGGAAACAGTGGCCCGTGTATTGTTCTGGATTTGATAGGTTTAAAAAGGAAGCTATTTCCTTTCCCATGGCTCCAAATTTGTTTATACCAATTTTCTGAGCAGTACACTTTCCTTTTTGATAATTAAAAAAAAAGAGATGTGGAGTCGATGTTAGTTGGGCGTATATTAATATATTTTTTACAAATATCATAGAATTGCCCGTGAATTGTAAATGTTCGCACTATTTTGGTTTTGGTCTTAGGAATAGTTATTAATAGAGCAGATCCAAGGTTTTGGACATCTTTAATATCCATTAGGTGCAGCTGGTTTGTTCGGCAAGCACCCATTATGCCCATAATTAATGCAACCAGAAAACAAGAAGAGCTTGTTTAAGAATAGAGAATACGTACAGGGATCTACCATGAATGGACACTCCCCTTAACTGTCTTATTTTACAGTTTAGAGAAAAATGGTTAATACAAAAGTTGTAAGGTTTCACTTGAATTTTTTTGAGGACAAATCTTTTTGTCATACGTTCCGAAAAATAGCTATTTTACGGACTCATTTGAGTCCGTAAAATGCTTCTTTTTAGGCCTAGTCCCTAAAAGTCGTCATGGCAACTTTTACGGACTATTCCAAAATTCCTGAATATGTCTAAAGTCAAATATCGAATGACATGACAAAATTGTCAAATAGTTGCTACGAGATCAAATTCTAAGCTAACTTTGTCGTACATTATGATTTCAAAAATTATGGTAAATATGCAAATTTAGGCGTTCTGAAGAATTGCAAAAAGCGTGTAAATAAAAATTAAATTTTGGGAGCGTATGACAAAAAATAGTGTTTGTCACACGTACCTAAATGAAGTTTTTCAGGACTCATCTGCTATTCCGGATACAGCAATGATTCATCCTGAAAAACTCCATTTTAGGTACTTGTAACAAAAATAACTATTTTATAAAGAGTGTTTAAAAAACCGATCCATATTTTTTTAAATAGAACACTCTGTATATTGTATTATCAATTTAATGAGATTTTCTTCCTGATTCCTGAAGTTTATGTATTATTATTTACTTATTTTTATTTATTTACTATTTTATTTTTTAGTATTATTTTGGAAAAAATCTCAAATTTCCGTAGTTAATTTTGACTTTATGATTTTAATGATTGACATTGTCATAGTCAAAACTGTGCTACCAATAAAGCCAAAGAGGTGATACAACCGAGGTGGAAAATAAGACTGATGGGAATAAATACACGAAAAATATCAAATATGTACCTATTGGCAAAAATATTAGAGAAAAGAATTATAAACTATATAGATATTTGGAATCAGGAGGAAAATCTCTTTGGAATCCAGGGTGTTCTATTTAAAAAAATGAATCATTGTGACGTTGCGGTTTTTTGAGAGACCCTGTATAAATAAGGATTGGTCACCAAGACAATTCAAGTGAAACTCTACAACTTTAGTATTTGAAGACCCTGATGCAAGAAGGGGATAGGTAACAATAGGTGAATTTTTCAGGGGAAGCAAAAACAGTTTTCATTTTAAATTTTATATTTATGGTGGTCATGAAGTAAGGTCAAACTAGTAAAACATATATAAATGATTTTAACATCATTCTACAGCCAAATAATAATGCTATTCAGCAAAAAAAAAATGTGGTGCAATAATGGGATAAGTTTAAGAGTTTTTATAATATAATTTACAACAAGGGGAAAAGGGGATAAGTTACATTCAAAACATTTTCAGCAGAAAAACTTTATTATCAATTATGAACGAACAAGAAAAATGAATATAAACTAAAGTGAATAATTTTTTTCCTAACCAAATTTCAAAAATAACCACCACATAAACACAATAAAAATAAAGATGTCATAGAAATTATTACCGTATACTTACATGTGTGATTCCTTATTAATTTTGGATTGCCTTCAATTTTGCGGCGTCGAGTAGGTCTGCGATACTTGGATCAAACTTGACAAATAAGAGTATTGTTTTTCTTGATTTGAAAGATTAATAAAAGCCGGTATTATCTCTTGCTTTTCGGATTCTGAGAATTTTTCATCATCGCCTTGTTTTCTTTCTGGCACCAGCTTTCCCGTTGACACATATTTATAAGCTTCACCTCTAGCTCTTTTCTGCACATTTCTTGTCCAGCCCTCCGATTTTTTTATTTTCTTTCTTCCACGTTTCGAATCAACGCGCTTCTGCTCTTCATCCAAATTATTTTAAGACGCACTAGATGACTGTTCATTAGTTGAAGGCAGAAACTCACTACCTGAACTTTGAAATGGTTCACATAACTCATCCTCACTGCTTGAATTCATAATAATATCATATATTCTTTTAAATAATTAAAAAGTCCTCAATTTTTACTAGCCTATTTTCACTGCCCAACGGTTGTTGGGCAACCACGTGACTTGAGTCTTGTGCACTCTACAGCTCACCTGATCGCGTATACAATATGACGGGTGCAGTAGTGGGACATAGTTGGTGGAATTACCCAAATATAAAAAAATAATAAAAAAATTGGTGCAGGAACGGGATAAGTTACGCATATCTTATACCATTATTGCACCAGACCATACTAGGGGATATCAATATCTATTACTCGTACGTATCCCATACTTGTACCAGGCAAGAAGGTCAACTTTTTAAACCTAAATAAGCAGTTATCTCACTCAGGGTCTTCATTTACCATTATACTTATTTATACCGTGGCCTGTACCTACCTCGATTTTGCTGAACAAGATAAAAAACTAATATATATTTTTTTCTTAGTAGAAACTACAAATAAGTTATGGTATCAATCAAATATCAAAAATATAAAATAAAAAAAAAACAATGTAAGGAGGCGAAGATTGCACTTACAAGCAACGCGATGTCGCGAAAACCTAACTACAATTTCAACACGTTAACCAAACGCGCCATGTGGGAAGATAAATTGGATGTACTTCAGCAGGAATAAATGTTAAGAAATTAAATATTAGAAAGATTTTAAGCCCCTTGTTTCAGCATGTCGTCATGGTTATCGTTATTATGAGCATGCGCAGTACTAAAATGTCATCACCTTGACTTTATTAACGATAACGGTTTCCGTTAATTACGAAGAAATAAGGAAGGTGTTATCGTAATCGTTGTGGTTATTTCATGGACTGCAATGTCGCCAATGCGCTTAGAAGTTACTAACATTCTTTTGAGTTTGGCGAAATTTGACTGATTATTCGATGACAAATTTGAAAACGTATAGAAATTATATTTTTATTAGTTAGATTGGAATATTTATAAATTACTTCAAACATAGGTTTTGCATTTTTAAACGTTGTAGGGCATTATTATTTCTTGGAATTAATAATACTATAACAATAATACTTCTAATTTGCTGTGGAATTCTCAGTTGTCCTGCTAATCGATAAATATGTTCTTTTTTAATCCTAAAATAAAGTGTTGCCTCAGTGTCTTTAAAGTTATTCAAATCGAATTCTGCCTGAACCTGCCTCATATCATCCTCCTGCTTCAGAGGATTGTTTCGAAAAATATCATTCAGGATAATACCTCTGATTAAATTGTGGTTGGCTCCATTAGGATCATATCTTCGAATTATATTTTCTAAAGCTAATTCCATTTTGGCCAACGAAGCTGGATAGATGGATAGCACGGAAATCTAAGATTAGTTTGTCTGGATGGTGTTAATATATTCATACTATACAAATACACAAATGTCATTTGTGACATTTTTCATTGCCGTTATTTTTAAGAGAATTTTTGACGTTCGTGTTAAGGGGTTTGAAATCTCTTTTTCATAATACCTCTCTGAAAACTATCATTTTCGACGTCTCTGTAGAGCAAAGAAAGTAAGTCTTTTCGGTCCGGGCACGGGAAAAGTTTTCCCGGTCCCTAATTAGGGAGCGGGAAAAGTTTTCCCGCTCTCTGATTTTATGTGCTAAATTTGCAGTTATTTAGTCACAGAATAAGCATAAAGCATAATAAATTGGGTTAAAATTATACAGCGATGCAGTCTACAAGATTAATCTAGTACATTTTAGCGTCAATAGTCTAATTTTAAGTAAAATTATTTCATTTATTCTGACATTACTTGTCACAAATACTTCATAAATAACTGTCTTGCTTGTCTTGCAAGTTTGACGTTTGCTTTCATTCGAATACAAAATGGATTATGACATGATTTTGGATACGTAAAATTATAATAATTTTATGTTTATGTCTTGATTTCAGAGAGGTATTATGAAAAATATCGTTCATTACACGTCCAGAAACAGCTTTTCCTGTGCTTGCACGACTTCCGGTGTTCGGCTACGCCTCACACCAGAAAGTGTCGTGCGCACACCGGAAAAGCCTAGTTTCCGGACTGGTAATGAAATATACTATTATGAAAGGCATCGTAATCGTTATCGGTAATAACGTTAACTATAACACTGACCAAAAATGCTGTTATTTTTAGATGGCTTAAAAACTCTCTATTATCACCGTTTCCCTTTTATGTATTTACATTTAAATAAATAATACATCATTATACTTATTACAAATACTATATAAAAACTAACTTCCTTACCTTTGTTGCAAGATATATAAGGTCATCTCCTCTGCTTCATTTATAAATTTATTAATTTCATCTGGAGTGAATGTTTTGGACTTTTTGCTTGATATCCCTCAGATTTATGTTTTAAAAAACTGCGCAACTTTAAGTAATTTTCTATATTAATGTTGTTATTTATATTGTATTTTTCTGAAAGTTCTCCAAAATAAGCTAATAGCACATTTTCAGAAAAAGAATTGACGTTTTTGCGGGCTCGCCAATCCATAAAAGTGCTATACACCATTTCGTACTTTTTCCTGGAGTTTTCGGGCAAAACTTATAAATGCTTTATAGCTATATCTGCAGCATTTAAAACTTCTGGGGGCGTACACATTTCTACTTCATTTTCGGAATCGAATTCCATTATTATTATTATTATTAAATTTCTAAACGCGCAGTCGCAATTTGTTAAAACCAGTGACTTCTTTAATATTACTCATGCATTTCTAAAAATCACTAATTTAGGAACAAATTGGTTATTATTTAATCGAACTTACTCAATAACTGCTTATTAATACGGAATTAAAACGCAATTGGAGACGCAATTTTAAAAAAATTATTATTGTTGACAGTGTCCACTGATAGCTTTATGTTACATTACTATAGCAACAACCTGTGCCTATTCACCGACACCGGTCTATGCCGCCTTGCGAACCCACTTATCCCTAATAACAATTATTATTACTATTAAAAAGAGATGTTTTTGCATTAATTTGTCGACATTTGAAGAAAAAACAGCATATTTTATTTGGAGGAAAAGTTATTTTTCATGGCTTGCTCTCTATTACCAGCCTCACTCCGTACGGCTGTTAAACACGAGCGCGCTACGAAAAGTATCACTTTTCCTCCATATAAATAACACACTATTTTTTTTATTGGTGGGGCGTGCGTTTAGAACTAGGTACTTTTTTAGTTTTTAAATAATATTAATCCACTCTCTAGTAACAAATATACTTTAAAAGAAAAATATTTCTCTGTTTCGTTACGCTGTGTGGCGTGATCGCGTAGCGAAAATTATTTTGGGGAAGTGACCTGTCAGAAAGGGCCACCAAACTTCCTAGCAAGTTATCTCTAGCGATGGCACATGTTGCGATCTTTCATTGAAATTAAATCACTCAAGGTTTAATTGGCCTAGTAAAATAAATTGAAAAATATATATTTGACACCGGATTTTTTGACGACATTGTATGTAGAGAAGACTAGAAGAAGCAATTAATACTATGTTATGATCCCTTTTTATGAAGCGCCAATTTCCTGATCGAATATACCTATATTACCTTGATATCGGCGAATTGGGTCCTGCTTATACAATATACAAAAACTGTATATTAACGACTTGGATTTGTTAAATATTTGCTTTAATATTATTATCTTTCGCGTTTTATTGACATTGATGTTCTGATAATACATTATTGCCGTTAACGTTTATGCCTATTTTTATATTATTAAACAATAGACCTAGGTTTTGGTAAATTATCGACAGGCGTCAGTATATCAATCAACTACAGTTATAGCGAAACAGCTGATAAGGACCATTATATTATATTTTCTAATATGGAACACAGGGGGCTTAGTTGAAAGCCATCGGAAATTTTATATTTAACATAATGATGATCTCAACAAAATATTCGCATGAGTGAAATTAAGTCCTTATAGCTGATTAATTAAAAGTCAGTTTTCAGCTTGTTTGGACTTTATTGATAAGCTTTTAAATCAAATGCCAACGTTTGGATGTATTCCGCATCATTCTCAAGGCTAAAAAAGGCACCAAGAACGTTATACGCATTTCAACACCGTTCACAGACAGTTTCAAGAAAACAGTGCAGGAATTATACTAACAACCGACATACAACGTAACAACTTAGAGAACTAATAAATAACACAACATAGAAATGATCAATTAAAAGCAATAAAAGCATTAAAACATTGATAAAAAAAACATTAAGGACGCTGTGTACTTATATTATAGTAAAATACCCTCGAAAATACCTTACCCAGACTATTCGAGCTACGGATCGCATTAATTTAAACGATCTATACTTTTTGTAAAAAAATGCCAGTACGGCACTACTACTTGCCGAGATGTTTGGTACTGATTCTCTTTTTCTCTTATCGATTTACATTCGAATTTAAGCTTGAATTAATATAGGAAGTGGTAATCCCAAACCAACAATATATTTTTGGTTTATTGCAACAAAGAAAATGAAAAGTAGGAGGTTAATATAGAAAAAGGGTAGTTTATGGGTAGTTTATTGATTAGGAAACGACTTGATTGTAAATTATTGCAGGACGATTAGGCATAATTGTCTATAATATTACAATAAATGGCACTTAAGTTTTTTGGGTCTTTATTAAGGTTTATATAGGGTTAATTAGTAGTTACATGGCACATTCTCAAGAAAAGTCTTTGATGGAAGTTAGTTAGGGTGACTATCTAAGATAGTGGATAACGGGAAGTCAAAATGGTGTCCTTTCAAAATGGGGCTTTGATAGTCCTGTTTTTGGATTGTCTGATTTTGCAATATTACAGTCCCTTCTCTGTTTTGAAATACGATTTTTTAGATATTGTTTTGTTTGTCTGCGTTGTCACCAGTGTTTATATTTCTGCGGGGTTGTTGGTTTAAAATACGGTTGATGAAACCTATGGGGTAGTTATTTGCATATAGGGTACTTTTTACTAGGTCTATATTTTGTTTCCAAAACTGTTCATCTGATAGTTTAAAAATTTTGTTTTGGAGTTGTTCAGTTATATTGACTTTTTGGTGAAGTGGATGCGCCGATTGGTAATTAAGTATTCGATTCGAACTGGTTGGCTTTTTGTATAAGTTCAAAATTATTTTGTTGTTACTTTGTATGAGTAATAGAGCCAAAAATGGTAGCAAGTTGTCTTTTTGAACTTCGTAAGTAAATTCTAAGTTGTACCAAAGGTTTGTTGGTAGTATTGACCTTCATAAACAAAGAAACTGCTTTTAAAAGTAAATTTCATGAGTGAGTAAAAATCTTCTTTGTTTATCTTTGTGTGTTTGGATATTTCTGTCCAATGCAAATCGATAATATTCATACCTTGACCTCAAAGGAAACCAACTCATAATATTCGGGTAGGTTTACATTTTTTAATTTATCAGCTACTCCATAAGAATTTTTAATATTATGATGAAATTAAGGAGACAATTTGTTTAGTATTTCATGCAGATATATTGATATTTTATATCCAGAACTGTTGACACAAGAAACTATAGGTCTCAAAGGTCTGTTAGTTTTATGTAGCTTAGGAGGGCCATACATTTATGTAAGATTTTAGTTTTTTTTTGCCTCCTTATCATCGATGTACTTTTTTGTTTTGAAGAATTTTGACTAAATTATTACTTTGTGTTTGGTGTTTGCTAGTTGGATCCCGTGCAAGTTTACAGTATGTAACATTGTCAAGCAATAATTCATTCATTTTATCTTGGTATTCCTTTTTTGTAATGATTGCAGTATTGTTATCTTTATCTGATGCCAACACCAATAGATTTAGGTGTTCTTTAAGAAATTTATTTTTTATCTTCTAGTTTTTTGCTAGTCATCCAGTTTGTTTTTATTTTTGATTTTTTTTTTGTAGAAAATTAGTAACAATATTTGTACATTGGGACCTACACGAATCCTTGTCAACAATCTCGGTATTATTAGATATACTGTGATTTATGTCAGTTATGAAATATGGAAAGTTCCCTATTTTCGAAGTTTACTGAGAATTTTGGACCTAATTTTAAAATATTCATAGCGAATAATAATATCCGTATTATTCACTATCCAATTATTATCAGATTTATAAAACGCGTTATTTTTTTATTAGTGAATTTTTGTTTCTATACATTAACCTATTAATTTTGTTTATGAGTTTGCATTTTGAACATGCATACATGTGGTTATATCTAGTTTTTATACTTTTTTTTAAGTCGTAAGTTATATTAGTAGGTACTTTATTGAGAGCCAAAATTTTAGGATTGTTGATGGACTTCTTAAGGTTAGTTATACTAAAAATTATTATTTTGATTTCCAGGTTAAGACACCATTTTCACTTTCAGTCATCCACTATCTTAGATAGTCATCCTAACTTCTATCAAAGACTTTTCTGAGAAATGTGCCATATAACTACTAATAAACTCAATATAAATCATAATAAAGACACACAAAACTTAAGTGCCATTTATTGTAATATTTTAAACAATTATGCTTAATCGCCCTGCAATAATTTACAATCAAGTCGTTTCCTAATCAATGAACTACCCATAAACTATCCTTTTCTATATTAACCTCTTACTTTTCGTTTTCTTTGCTGCAATAATCCAAAAATATAGTGTTGGTTGGGATTACCACTTCCTATATTATTTCAAGCTTAAATTCGAATGCAAATCGATAAGAGAAAAAGAGAACCAGTACCAAACATCTCGGCAAGTAGTAGTACCGTACAGGCACTTTTTTTACAAAAAGTATAGATGTCTAAATTAATGCGATCCGTAGCTCGAATAATCTGGGTAAGATATTTTACTATAATATAAATACACAGCGCGCAGCGTCCTTAATGCTTTTTTTTATCCATGTTTTACTGTTTTTATTGCTTTTAATTGATCAATATGTAGTGTTATTTATTAGTTGTCTAAGTTGTTACGTTGTATGTCATTTGTTAGTATAATTCCTGCTCTGTTTTCTTGAAATTGTCTAAATGTTGAACGGTGTTGAAATGCGTATAACGTTCTTTGTCCCTTTTTTAGCTTTGAGACTGATGCGGAATGCATCGAAACGTTGACATTTGATTTAAAAGTTTACCAATAAAGTCCAAACAAGCTGAAAACTGACTTTTAATAATTAACATATTTCTTGACGAAAACTACATTACATAACTTATAGCTCATGATTATATTATTATGTCTGTTGAATAATAATTTTCCCAATAAGTTTTATGCTGCAAGAAAAGGCAAAATGGTTAAGAAAGGTGTGATACCTATTACCTACACGATTTTGCTTATGCAAACGAAATTTAGGAAGCAAAGCTTTAAAAATATTCTTATTTGTTATACCTATAGTATAAATCAAAATGCAACAAAATCCACAGTAGGGTTTTTGAACCAATTTGCATATGCATACATACGTTTCGCTATCGCAAATTTTCAGTGATTAATTGTTGTTTGGGTTGGTTAAAAAACAAACTAAGAAAACCGGTCAAAGCAGAACGACTGATGAAGAAATCAAATTTAGGTTAAATGTATTAATAAACGCATGCAAAGTTATATATACATATTCAGATGCAGAACCTTTTAAATAATTTTTTAAAGATATTTAATTAAAATCGACTCATTTGCAAATAAATTAAAATTTGATGGAATGATTAATCATATTTCAGAAAATTATATATTCATTGAATCAAAATAGTTAATCATTCCACAGGTGCAATGAGGATACTTAAAGTACAATATTATCAATGAAAGCATTACAAAATACGGAATATTCAGGGCCAATAAGCTCAATATTTTATACGATACATTAAATCCCTAGAAACAAAATGGAACAGCTAAAGATTCCTGTTTAAAAAAAAAATAAGAACGGAGATATATGAAATTTTTGTACAGATATTTGGCTTTAAACTGGAGAAAAAAAGTACTCCAACTTGTAACTTTAATGGTCATTTCAATAGGGAAAAATGGGTGTAGGAGTTGGATTTTTTGCTGTTGAATCGTTAAAGATTTGGGTAATCAGCAAATAATCAGACACATCAATGTTGACTGTAAAACAAGAGCACCAAAATATAGGTAATGCAGCGGTTTATTGACCAACAGACGATGAGATTTTTAGAGATTTCAAAACACTGCTGTAGAGTGTTGGTTCTGCGAGACACCCAAGTATTTTTCTGGGGGATATGAATCTCGACCTTTTGAGCATGAACAATAATAACTCGCGCAAGTATACTAGAAAGTTACAATCATACAGATTGAACATCTAGAATACGGCGCAACATATCTGGCTCTCAGATAACCCATCCCTTATTGACCGTATATTATCAAATATGGACGCACATGAGACAGTTGTATATCTCATTAGATATTCCCTATCAGATAATCGTTTGCAAATGGTATTTGTAAAATGCCGGAAAAAATATATTGTGTGCACTCCAAGACACGCTGACGTGGAGATGATAAGGACACATATGTGCAGTTTAAACCAACAATCTGATTTTTTGAGAAATGATGCGATACTGTACAACAGGATGAAGTTGGTGTTTCATAACTTGCACACAATTGTTGTAAAAGAAGTAATTACAATACGCGGAAAGCAGTGGATACAGCAAATAATTTTGTCATTAATACGTGAAAGGAAACATAATTATATATATATAT
>MU182562.1:37468-91429 GCA_016904865.1 Pissodes strobi | reverse complement strand
ACTAATCCCTAGTATTATTATTCAACGATATTTCACAAGGATCCTACCGCAGAAACTATTCATTGAATACATTTTAAAATTAAACAATAAAGATTTGTCAGATTGAATAGTATAGTAATACTCCCTTTGTTTAGTGCTACGAGCAGTTTCAAAACGCAAAAAAACATTTTAACTCGATTATCTCAGAAACGGCTGCTCGAAGCGACATCTACTGCGTATGCCACGAAATAAAAAAACTCAACCACACAATTCATAAAAAAGTATGACGCTTTAGATGTAGGTGAAGTGCTGCTTGTGTCACTATCTGCAATATACATCAAAACTATGATTAGATATTTAATTCATTTATCCTAAAAAAGTAAGAAATTTATCACCCGGTATTTCGGAATCTATCAACTTTGGACTAAGTTAAATTAGACTGGATCCTCATATTTTAACCTCAGGAATTTGTATGTTTTGTACAGACATTTAAGAGACACCCTAGGCTCTGATTTTTTAAGACAATATATTTGTATGTTTGAAACAAAATAGATTTGTCCCCGTTTTGAATATATTTCGATGTTCGATGCCTCTAAACTTTTTTTAACACGCTCTATGATTCCTCGAAAAACAAACGTTTAAAATGTTAAAGCCAGTTTTAACTTCTAAAACATCTTTGGTATTTACCTACAATTTACTATAAAAATCGATACACTGAAAAAAGATATAAGACTTTTACCAAAGTAATGACACTTAACAATGCTATCTTAAAATTATTTTTAAACACCAAAATACTTTCTGAAACTCTTTATGGTACATGACCCAGAGTAGTTAATATTAATTGAGCACCCGTTTGACACATGATGGGAATGCAATCTATTTGATAATGAAACACATTCCCTTTATTGTATTAAGTTATACAATGGCTTTGACATCGACATTAATAA
Organism: Pissodes strobi; assembly: GCA_016904865.1. Taxonomy (NCBI): domain Eukaryota; kingdom Metazoa; phylum Arthropoda; class Insecta; order Coleoptera; family Curculionidae; genus Pissodes; species Pissodes strobi. Next base: position 90,503 of record MU182562.1, on the reverse strand, counting down.
GGAATTAGCTGAACATGAAACGTTGAACAGAGAGATCCCGCCGGTTTGCGGAAAATTGTGAGATAATTTGTAGCAGAATAGTATATTTCTTAACAGATGATCTTCGTTATTAGTTAAATAATTATAAAGACTGGACAATGTTTGCAATAATTAAGTTAAACAGTTGATGCCCTGGAACAAAGAATATTATTAATGCTAATCAGTGAAGCAATATTTAGTTATGACGATAACGTAATGGTTCATAAAATGTGGTACTTCCCCATGCCCATATAATATTAACCTAATAGTTTCCTGTTGGACGTCCATTGTATATTTTGATTATAGTCCCAACGTTGTAATCAGATATATCTCTGATCAGTTTGAAATGCATGCAAAAACCTAAAGTTGAAGGTAAATTTTCCTGTTACATTTAAAAAACGCTGAACCAAAACATAAATGGTTTTTATGTCCTTTTCTATATTCATGTCGATTATATTACTAATTGCAAGTATACACAAATTAATAGTTATTTTGCTTCGAACGGTCGTATAAACTTTTATTAAGGAAACAGTTTACATAGTAAATTACTGTTCGCAATTACCTATCACGAATTGTTTAATTTCAACTTTTATTTGATCTTTGGAAAATTTTTCGTATAAACTAAATACGTATTAAATAAAATCTCTATTTTATTTTGGAATAAAATCTAAACATTTGTAAATGCCACAAATTGTTCTGATTTATTAGTACAGTTTTCTAATTACGAAAGATATAACCGAATTAATTAAATTATTTTTATTTTAAATTAAAATAACTCTCATCGACAATTTTTATAACTTTGAAATGAGGAACAATATTTTTTGCAGTTTAAATAAATAACGTTGGTAAAATTGCTTTATTTTGAGGTGTTTTTTTTGTTTATTTTAATAGATTCAAAGATAATACAAGAAGATAGCTCAATTTTCTCCTAATAAACCCTGTAGGTAGATTTTAAAATGTAAATTTGTTCGTTATATTTTGACGATATCTACATAGCTTACGGTAAGCTGTAAGTGCTAGAAAAAAAATTGTAAGTGCGGCTTTTGCACTTACAATTTAAATTTTGAGAGAAAAAATAGAATTTAATATACAGGGTGAGTAAACAAGCATTGTATACTAAATACACTAACAAAATCTACACTACTATATTTTGCTACCTACATGCAGCGTTTATTTTTTTACATATCGAAACATCGTAACTACCAAAGTTGTCATGAACCAACAGGATTTTTATCAGGAAAAATAGAAGAGCGTCAGAAAACTTTTAAAAATATGAATTTCTGTTTCTTTTACGTGGTTTGTTTATTGGATAGTTCGTTCTTTTCTGATTTCAAATAGTCATGGTTTGATACCTATCTCTTTAAAACTAACAGAGAAAAATAAGAAAAACCATTTTATATCATAACATTAATGCTTTAGAAAGAGAGCGATATAAAACAGTAAGTGTGCTTGTGGACAACACACACTAAAATAAACAGATAATAGTCTACAAGCCTGCATAATGTATTAGGTATGCGCGTAACGCACGCTTGTCGACAAGCTTTAAACTAAAATATATCGAAGATCCCCTAGCACGTTGTATATGGCTTAGTCTCTATCACTATAAAGGCGCTCGCTTCGGAACGCAAAATAAACTTTTATTAAATGTAATTTCATTATTTAGTGAGCTCCCATTAAATTATATGCTTACGCATCATTTGACTAGATGTGATGACATCTTCTTCTGACAGTTTTAAAATTAGCCATTAGGCCTACTTGTAGGAGGTATTGTTTGGATGCAATCGCGACTCTTCTAATAAATTAACATGATTCAGTGAACTCCGCTTTATAAGCCAATTTTTACACCCAAATCTACGTTTCCTTTTAGGTGTTTTACTTGTGGTTGCGCAAAGAGCAAGAAACACTAATGCTTTAATCTTCCATGACCAAGACCGTATCGAGGCACTGTAACCTCGCTAAACTTTCGATCAAGGGTTAAAGATGGACGCAAATCCCATTTTTACACTAAATATAATATGTTGGCCATGATTTTGCCGCTAGAAAATAATTTTTATGGTTTTTAACCAATAGGCTTCTTCAAGCTTTCTTGGTACGATATTAGTACATATTTCAAAATTATGCATTTTAAAAATTTATTTATCTACTTTATAAAAAACCGTTTCTAATTTATTTTTAAAGGTGTATTTACAGCCATAATTAATGGGTCATGCCAAAATATTAATATTAGGAAATACTTTAAGTTACAAATTCGTAAATTCAGTGTATCAGTTAATAAAATCGTTACAAAGGGCATCTATAAGGGAACCGCACAATTTAAGGGCGAGTCTTCACCAGCGATGCAAAATATTTCCAGATTTATCACAAATGGGTGGAAACTTGACATATTTTTAGTAAAGCGTTTATGTTGCCAACGAGAAGAAACATACGACCTTAAGGACATCGATGTCATGGGTTCATATTAAGCACAGATGGAGCAACCAAATTGATTTTCTGCAGATCAACTATCTAACGGCAGACAATTTTATAGTATTAGACTTCAACGTACATAACATCGACTGGTTGAAACACTCCAACAAAAATGACGATGAAGGACGAGAAGCCGAGATTTTTGCTAGAAGTCACGGACTTACTCAGCTGGTTGACTAACCTACCAAGATCTCTGAACGTCAAAAAGACTTTGCTAGCCTCCTGGATCTCTTCTTAATAACTACTCCTGATCTCTATACCGTAACTGTCCAACCTCCGTTGGGCTCATCAGATCACAGTCTTATCTCCGCAACCTGCGAACTTCTTTCGAAGCACAAGAACCAGAAGTACCCCGGAAGGCACTGTTTCAGATTCGATCTTGGTCGATTTTCTAAACAAACAGAGATGTGCTCGTAGGCACTGTAATTAACCATACGGGCTAGTTCTAAAGTAACCTTGTAAATAAAACACAGACCTTTATCATTATGTGAGTATTTTAATAAGTTATTTTACTTGAAAACAACTGAAAGCTCATAAATAAACAAAATATAAATATTAAATCAATGTACGTAGTCAGTGTTACGATATGAACAATATCAGTCGAGGCAAAGTATCGACCTTGCAGAATATGACAAGAATAATACTCTTAAGAACTAAAGCATTGCATAAACGGTTGTAATACTAATCAAGTATATGATTATAAACGCTATCTTGCAGCTAAGTACAGTTAAATGTCTGTTTAAAGTTCCTGTCTGTAACAGCTTAGTGTGGGCTCGATTAGCTGAGATAACTTTGAGGTGAAATACAGCAATGTACAAGCAATAATAACAGGATAAATATTACCTTAATGTCCACCTATAAGCTACAGTATGTTCACAATTGACGAGCAACGTTCAATGTTCAGCTGTTTATCTTCCAGCACAGGGAAGGTCACTTTAAACACTTATTAAGTCTCTGTTGTAGCTTCTATGTACAATGTGGTTCAATTTCTTGCAAATAAGAATGATTTGTATGTGGTAGTGTCAGATGGTCTGGAGCCATATATGCATATGGCATGACGTGGCTGCCTTTGTGAATGCGGTTTTTATACATGCATAAATGGTTGTAAAACCCGCTATGCAAGTCGCAAAGGAAAGCTGAAATCCGCGTACGAGATATAGCAATGTTGAGAACCCATGGACAAGACCAACGGGAACGCTAGTACAGCGATGGTACCGTGATTGAGATGTTGAGAGAATGATTGTAAACATGTGAGTTTACTTACTTGAGATTCGAGACAGGACTCGATTAATATTGAGAACTCATGAACAAGACCAATGGGAATGCTAGTGCAGCGATGGTACTGCGTTTGAGAGAACTTAATATTGAGAACCCATGGACAAGACCAATGGGAACGCTAGTACAGCGATGGTACCGGGTTTGAGAGAAACGTGTGTGTTTACTTACTTGGGTTTCGAGACAAGACTCGATTGTGGAACTCCCATGGACAAGACCAATGGGGACGCCAGTACAGCGATGGTACAGCGTCATACATGTGAGAGTAATGGCAGACAGGGTGCCGATAAATACCTTTTTTTAGGTTTGAGACGACGACGAACGTGGCTGGATACTACAATTCACTTGAGTATAGAACTAGAGGGATTATGAGGTCTCAAAACGTGAAAACTTTCCCGGCACGGCGACTTGGCGCCATGCCGGCGGGAAAAGCGCCCTTAGCGCGTGCTATTTGGTTGGGATTCAAGATGCAACTTACTACTAGAACGTAAGAACTAGATGAACTCGAAGGAGTTGTCAACGTCCCTTGTCACCGCCCCTTCTGGCGGGATAATCAACATCCTCTGGAAATAGAAAGGGCAATAATGTAAGTATAGAGATATTGTGTAAAAACTTAGCATGACCACTTTTCTAAATTAATATTATGAATTCTAACACAAATCTGGTTGAAATCTGCTGACTAGTTCTCATGAAATTCGATTATTAAAAATAGGAACCTAAAACTTCCTAGCTATAATGCTAGGAAGTTTTAGGTTGGGTGAAGTGGCTATACTCGCTGTTAGTCGACTCGGCGTAGGATACGCGACCGGGTTCAGATGAGTAAACGTGGTTACAACAGATGGCGCTATTAATATCGCCGGGATACAGCGGCTTTTTGTAGAAAGCGCTGTGATTGGTCAGATGCCTTTCGAGGCCGCTTTGCTTTTAGCTTTCTAGACTGGCTGAAGCAGTGGATAAACGTTGTAACAAGAGATGGCGTTAGTAGTATCACCATGGATTTTAATTTCGTTAGAATGCGAGGACAGTGGCGTGGAATGTTAAAATTGTACAAAATTAAACCGCTAGATTTAAAAGGTGTTCAAAATAGTTTTTGAACAGGTACTATAAATTTACAAAGTGGCGTGATTTTCGCAAGTTGTATTTTTCTTTTCCCTGGAAAGATGTCTGCTTTTGGAATCAAATCACCTCTGAATTTGCTGATAAGATAGCCAAAGTTATCCTAGCTGGTATGGAAGCTTTCATCCCCTCTTCTATAAAACGTATCTCAAACAATAAACGATAATTTGGGCAAAACTGCTCAAGAACGTTCAATGCTAAAAATGCCGTCTGCCGTAAATGGCGCCGAGATCCGCCAGCTGAAAATTAAAATATATTCATCACTACTGGAAACCAGTGACAGCGGACCATTGACGAGAGCAATAAGGGATATAACGAGCAGCTCAATAACAATCTTCTCAACTGTCCTAACGGATCAAAATCCCAAAATCCCTTTGGTCAGTTGCTAAGGCTGTCAATCAGGGTTTCTCAAAGACTTCAATTCTACCACTGACCAAAGATGATGGCTCGATAACGGAAGCGGCCAAAGAAAAAGCGAGCATTCTTGCCATAATGTTTGCATCAAATTCTACCTTAGATCCTCAAGGAAAGAACTCCCCAATTATCACGAGAGCGAATTCCAATGCAAGGTCTGGTATTTCGTCAACGCGAAGTGAAACGAATACGAAGGCCAGATGGCGTTCCCGCAATAGTGCTTAAGAAATGTGCTGCTGAACTACCAGCTCCCTATCATACCAAATTGCATGCTTTATTTCTAGCTGTAAATGCGCTCAGGTGCAACCAATCTCGAATAAAGGAAAAAACGATTCCAAATAACTACCGTCCAATTGCCTTAGTTTCCATCATGTTCAAAGTCGTGCAGAAACTAATCAAAAACAGCTTTTAAAATATCTCCAATTATCAGACATCATATGCGATGGCGTATCGCTTCCGCAAGCACCTATCAATAGGAGATCTTCTGACTTACGTAACCTACTTGTAAACTAAAGACATCGAGAGCTCGGCAAATCTCATTCAGTGGACCTCGACATATCCAAAGTATTTGATATGGTATGACAGGATGGATTGTTAAGCAGCACTGTTTCTATTTACAGCTTTGCAGGCGGCAGCGCTCATATATCATCAGTCATGCTGGCATGAATGGGGATATGAACAGCATCGTGTAACGGGGTTAGGAAAGCAGTGTCTAGTTTAACGCAGAAAATACTCAAGCAGTAGTCTTCTCCAAAAAAGCAGCACCGCAAGCTCTGACTTGTCAATGACCAAACAATCACCGACTCAGGCATCATCCATAACTTGCTGAGTGTCAACGTAGAAAACAACAAGTTTTGGCGCAACCAAATAACCAAAATCGCCAAAGCAGCAGCACAAAAGCTAGGAGCAAAAAAGTTGTATACACGACATCAGCTCTTAGTGCCCTATAAGGCCCAGAGAAGACCATCTCTGGAATACCGTTCCAATGTGTAGAGCTCGACATCCAAACACTTGCTTAAGATATTGGACTCTATATAGAGGAGCCAAGGCTGTCTTGTGGATGACCCAGCGTTGACTAAAGACCTTGATAGCCTTGAACATCGAAGGAAATTTTCGGATCTGTCTTTTTATTATCGATACTACTACGGTGTTCGAATGAGCTGGCACTTATGATTCTGCTCAGCGCTTCAAGTCCAATGTCCACCATCGTCTCCGCACACGCACCACTCGTTGAGTGGTATATGATTTTCCTTTTCTGTGTGCGCCGATCATAAAAAAGATGTTGTTCAAAACATTTGCATAAACAAGTAAGAGGTTTAGAACCAAACACCATAATATATTACCAAACGTCTAATTGCAAACGTATACAAAAGCTCTTTGAAGAAAACATCACATTGCGAGTGGAATTATATATAATTTAACAGTCAGCTACGATTGGAATAAATGCAAACAAAAGTCGTCGATTGCTAAGCAACCTGAGTATTGCGTCATTGCGAAGAAGCCATCATTAAATTTGTACTAGGCATATACTTAGTTTGATTGCCGCAAGCTTAAGTTTAATCTAAAATGAGTAGATTTGGAAGTGTGTAATTTTAGGAAAATGCAGAGAATGTTTAATTTATGAATAACTCGATATTCCAATCAAATACAACTCGAATCCGACATTTTTCTAGTAAAAGTATTTATCAATCTAACGCGAAAAAATAAAACTCGAATATGTGGATATTTTAGTCGATATGGCACAATTTATTATTATTAATTTTTATTAAATTAAGACAAAAGCATGGTCCTACATGTAAGCGCTTTATATATCCTTTTCTGTATAGTTAAAAATAGGATTATGTAATAATGAATATGCAAACTTCAGTGTCGGAATTAATTTAATATCCATTTAGAGATTTCACTCAGTTTTAAATACCTTTATTAAATAAAATGCAATGCTCTCACTTACAGCCAAAGTAGGTAAAATTACCTAAGTGAAAATAGAGCAACCGTTTTTAGTTTCGCTTCGTTTTTGTCACCAATTATTTCTATAATGTGTACGTTTTCATTTAACCTATTTAAACTGAAAGCTATTATACATATCCAAGAAATAACGTATGTCCCGAAAGTTTTGGCACAAAATATTTAATAAAATATTTTTGTAATACGTAACTTTATTTAAACTTTTATTATTTGCTATAATTAACGGCTTAGTAACTAACAAAATTATTTACTTAAATTAAATGAAAGTGCCCGTGCTGCTCAATTAGGCGCTATTTTCTGTGAACATCACGCATTAGATTCTGGACAACTTGAACATTAATTTCGCCTATCTTTCCAAAAATTCGACGCCGCAGTTGTTCCTCATTTTCGGCTTGCCACCCTCCATCATACACTTTGCGGGATAACAATGCCCAAATATCTTCAATTGGGCGGGCCTGAGGTAGACTAGGGGGGTTATCTTGTCTTGGTAAGAAATGTATGCTATTTTGATGAAGGTAATTTTGAGTTGCTCTTGCATACTGACAGCTTGCTAACTCGGGCCACAACGTAATATTACCTCCATCGTGATGTTGGTGTACAAAATCAACTATTTTATTGAGGCAGTTGTTAATATACCTTTCCGCATCTATCGCTTCCTCCCTAACTCGACCCACATAAGGTCTGGATATCCCTCTAATCGAAATCGAACACCACACTAAAACTTTATCAGCAAATTTTGCTTTTTCCTTATATTTAACATTGTTTGGACACTCTTCTATATTGTCCGTATAAAAACCATCTTTTGATTTCCGAGTTGGCAAGTGTAAAGTATTTTTCACCGCCCAGAATAATGACTTTTTCAATTCAAAAATGTATCTGCCTAAGTTGACGACAGCATCTTGGTATCCGTGCTAATTGATTTACGGTATATTTAGGACACTTTCGTATTTGAAGAACGGAATTGACACGCTAATTTTCTTGTAGAAACCCCGACTCTGTTTTTTGCTCTTCTTACCAACCTGTCCGCTTTTTCTCGCGTAAAACTTCTTGGTCTGCCACTTTTTGGAAGATTTGAACCGGGAATTCCTTCTTCACATTCGCTCTAGTACGGTAAATACTTCTGCGTGAAATATTTTGGTTTTGAAAAATGCGAACTATTTTAGCCTTGGGGATTCGTCCAACCAAATTATAAATACTTTTTTCTTCAACCGTCAGTAAATCCGTCATTACTCGACTGTGTAGGCGGCCGTAAAGTTTGGTTTTTCCTCCGCCGGAGCTTTACTTTTCACTTTTCCGCCGGCGGAGGTAAAAGTGTTGTCATAGCAACATAGATACAATACAAACAGACAACAAAATAAGCGTCAACAACTCAAGATTTATTAAACCACAATTTGTATTTATCACTCAATTTGTGACTGCATTTCTAAAAATCACTAATTTAGGAACAAATTGGTTATTATTTAATCGAACTTACTCAATAACTGCTTATCAATACGGAATTAAAACGCAATCGGAGACGAATCTTAAAAAAATAATTATTGTTGACAGTGTCCACTGACAGCTTTATGTTACATTATATTCACCGACACCGGTCTAAGCAAGGCCACCTACGACCGTGGTCTAAGCCGCCTTGCGAACCCATTTATCTTTAATAATAATTAGATATTATTATTATTAAAAAGAGATGTTTTTGCATTAACTTGTCGACATTTGAAGAAAAAACAGCATATTTTATTTGGAGGAAAAGTTACTTTTCATGGCTTGCTCTCTATTACCAGCCTCACTCCGTTCGGCTGTTAAACACGAGCGCGCCATGAAAAGTATCACTTTTCCTCCATATAAAATAATATACTATTTCGTAATTCTAATTTATAAGACATTTTAATGCAACTGATTTAAAAAAATGACATGTCGAACTAATGTCAAGGAAATAAAAAATTTTTTGTTTCCAAAGCCATCTCGATATATTATCGTTACAACCTATTTTTAGACCCCTAAATTTTGTGCCAAAACTTTCGGAATATACGTTATTTACATCTTACTGAACTGTAACTTTATTTCTAATAAATATACCAGACGACTACTACGAAGATTCAAAATTTAATAATTAATTTTAGGAAAAGTAAAGTAAACTCAAGGTTTCTTTTCACAGCAAAATAGGAGGAAAACGTTACTCTCCTAACTTCCATAACATCGATTTTATGGAAACCTGTCAAACGTTAAAAGCTAATCACAACTCAAAAAATTTTTTCAATTATGAACCTTCTAAATGAAAATATTTTTTGGCGAAATTTTTGCCAAGCTTCTCCCAATTGTATATACACTAAATGAAAATATGCTGGTTCTTAATAATTTACACTAGTCCATGCGTTTGCTGGAAGGTGGTGGTAGCTGCAAACGACATTTCCGATTTTTGAGGTGAATCTTCTTTAGGTACCTGGAGAGTAGGCTGATGAACGTTATAATTGAACGCGAACGTAATGCGACAAAATGTGTAGTGGGGCGAGGCGATGGAAAATAGAGAGGGAGATATATCGCAACCCTCGACTTTGAACCAGAATGTCCACAATTCAGACCAAGGGAGGGATAAACCATCATTTCTCTTCGTTTCTTCCAGGTTACCTGCGCGGAGCTCGCCTATATTTCTCTGACAAGAATCGAACGTTGAACGGGCTAGGTAGTATGTTCTACTATTTGTGTCAGTGAATTTACATAAAATAAAAATAGTTTGTTTTGTGCGGCTGCAAATTTTACCATCACTTTGCCCAATTTTATTCTAAAAGAGAAATCTGTTGACCCGTGCATGTCGTAGAAGATGAGTTAGTACTAAATGAAATTTTCGTCCTCCAATTTTTATTTGCAAGAATTATATGTTTCCTCACAATCCAACTGCTTTTTTTAAAACCCAGAGTGATGTGCATAAAAAGGGAGATTTCAACATTGTAAATATTTCCAAGGTTATTGAATACCCGTTGAAGTCTGAATTTTATACTTATTTTGAAAATGATAACCTGTTCACAAATAGTCAATTTGGCTTCCGAACATTAATGTCAACAATAGAGGTAATGTTGTCTTTATTAGAATATATCGTTGAGAGCTTTGAAAGTGTCAGCATGTGGAAGGAGTTTTATGTGATCTCTCTAAGGTCTTCGACTGGAAGCTGTAAGCTGATCGACATCACCATAACCAACAACAACAATTTGCAGGTCAAGCACGCCGAAAAGATCGCCAAATATCGAGATTTACAAGAGAAAATCCGGCACAATGGGGAATGGAGAGAGTAAGAACGATGCCAATCATTGTGTCATCAACAGAACTCATTCCAAAGAACCTTTTAATAAATATCTAGGAACTCACATTGAGCGAACATCTCTTCAAATTAATGCAGAAAGCAATACTTCTCTACCAAGGACCCGATAACATGGAAAGGGTTCCCTCAGAGCTTAATCCTTTTGATACCCGGGATATCTGGGATACCTAAGTGTATGTTCCCCTAAGAGGAAGTGCGAATGCCGTAAGGCTAAATTAAAATAATAATAATAATAATAATAATAATAATAATAATAATAATAATAATAATAATAATAATAATAATAATAATAATGGGGATATATACAGCATCGTGGAATGGGGTGAGGAAAGCAGTATCCAGTTTAATGCAGAAAAGACTCGACCAGTAGTCGTCTCCAAAAAAGCAAAAACCGCAAGATCTGACTTATCAATGACCAAACAAACACTGACTCTGGCCTCATCCATAACCTTGATGGGTGTCAACGTAGAAAACAACAAGCTAATTGATAGCGTCACGCCATACTATCAGTATAACCCTGAGGCAGTGCTAGAAAATGAAAACCATCGTCCTTACTGAGACAGGAGCATTATTACGGACAGGATTACAACTGCGAATCGACCGGATATCGTTTGAATAGACAAGCTTAATCGAACAACTTGGCTGGTTGATATTGCCATTCCTAACACTAACAATTTACTAAACACAATTGCGAACAAACTTACAAAATATTCAGATCTGGACCATGAAATAAAACAGGAATGGCGCCAACAGAGTGTCATTATAGTCCCACTGGTACTATGGTCCATGGGGATTTTCTCAAAAATGTTACCTGCTCACCTCAAATCACTTGGGCTTCAACCAAACGTTATATGTACCATTCAGAAATCTGTCATCCTATCTACCTGCAATATAGTCAGGAAGATCCTTAACCTACAATAGAGAGAGTCTCTTTACCCGTCGATGACCCTTGAAACCCGCATTCAAAACGAGAATCGAGAGAGACAATAATTATAATAATAATAATATTAATAATATTATATCCTCGGGGGTCAGACGTAAAAATCTGATACGGGAGTGGCAAACCCGAGGTACCCCAGCCGTCAAAGGCTGAACGCCGAGTCCTTGACTACATACCGTAATCACAGGGAGCCCTTCAACAACCCAAAGAAGGCGTGTTTCAGGTAAGTTGGGTGTCCCATGTGACCGGAGGGCTTGCCTTAATTGGCTGGCCTACGTGAAGGAAAATACTATAAAAATCCGAGAGCGAAGTCGCAAAAACCTGCGGGGAACCAGGCACACTCCGCAGTATTAGCGCCCTCCTGCAGTATCCAGGCTCTGCTGTAGGCGACCTATTTTTTTCCTTGGTTATTCGTGGGTCCAAAATGCTAAAACCAAATACCCAAACATAGGGGACGTCTACCCCCCAAAGTGTAGACAACCAACAACCCCTACAGGTGAATGATCCGTTTAAAAAGAGTTCCTCTATTTCGAGGACCCCTACTAAGGGTGGTAGGAACATCGAGCCTGCGCAGAAAAAAATGAATACAGCAATAGAAAATAGTAATATCAGCCAAGAAAAGCAGCTTGAAGCGCGGTTATTGGTGATTAAGAGAGTTGATGGTGGGGATGGATTTCTTCAAAGTTAGTCCATTTGGCATTAATAAAGCCCAGACCGGTTTAGTTGGAGAACTAAAAAAGATTAATAAAACTAGACAAGGTTTACTCGTAGAAACGGCTTCACCAGCTCAGTCTGGTAAGCTCCAAACCATTACTAAGTTTTTAGATTTTCCCGTGTCTGTCTTGTGTCATGAGTCGTTAAATGTATCTTAAGATGTTGTTTTTAGTCGTGAGTTACGTTGCTGTACGGAACAAGAAATTCTGGATGAACTGAAAAGGACAGGAGTCATTGATGTCAGAAGAATTAAAACAAAAATCAATGGCGAACTGCAAGACATTGCCTCGCATATTTTGACTTTTAATAACTCCAAACTCCCAAAATATATAAAAGCCGGGTGTTTAAATCTGCCAGTTAGGCAGTATGTACCACCTCCATTAAGGTGTTACAAATGTCAAAGGTTCGGACATACTTCAGTGAAGTGTGATCAACCACAGATATGTGTGTGTGGAAAACCGCTTCATGAAGGTAAAGTCTGTGGTAGCGAAGCTCTTTGTGTAAACTGCGGCGGCAAACACTCCGCACTATCTCGCAACTGCCCAACCTATAAAAGATTACTTATCTTGAAGCAAAAAAAAGTGGTAGTAAATACTTCAAAGAACATTAGTTATGCTCGTGCAACCGCTGAACCTGAAACAAAAGAACATTTTAATATTAAAAATTTCATAAATGAATTAATACCAACTTTAGTAAAAGAACTCAAATTAGTATTCGTCTCTAAAGTTGAAACGAATCTGCCAGAACGGTGTCGAAGAGAATCGGCTTCTTCGATCGCTTCAGATGTACCGTCTGAAAAAAAGAAAAGGGCAGTTACATTTACTGCAGAGTCGAGCGATGGAGAAGGTTCTGCTTTTGATACAGAATCTCCGATCAAAAACCAAAGGGGGCCAAAGGGGGGGGGGGGGTGGGGAAACCCAGGAAGCCACCTGACAATAATAACTAGTCAAAACATTTAACAGACCTGTGATAAATTAACTGTAATATCTAAAATATGTTTTATAATATTTTCCACTATATTAATTTGTTTGTCTGTTCTTGTATCTGTCCCATATTTACATTTCTGTTTTTACCTAATCAATAACTCCTAAATGTCAAACAAAATTATCCAATGGAACTGTCGAGGATGTGTACAGAATCATTGTCATATCAAATTAATATTACAAGAACACGATCCAATATGCATGGCTATACAAGAAACTCACCTAAGACCAAATCAATCATATTCATTGAAAAATTACTCCATGGTTAGACGCGAGGCAAAAGGTGGTGAGAGGGCGCATGGGGGCGTAGCACTCTTCTTGAGAGACGATGTTATCTTTAATGATCTCCAATAATGGTGTTCGAATCGAGTGAGCTGTTTTTAGTGGTAGAACATGACTGATGCTCAAATATAAAGGTTCTTTGAACCCTGACAATTTGGTTCGCCATTAAAAGGCAATACTTATTCTAGTTTGGGATATAATCAATGAGATGCGTTATTTAAATTTCATGACTTTTTCTGAATTGTTATTGGACTTGATACAAGATACAAGAACTTGTCTTACTGAACACAGGCTCTAAAACAAATTTTAATACAAAATTGAATATTTTTTCAACAATAAACTTAACTATTGCCTCAAGTAGATTACTTTCCAAAGCCTCGTGGAAGACGGAAGATGATCTATAAAATAGTGATCATTTCCCAATCGTTGTGGAGTTCGACGGTCAAAAAATTATTAGGACTGTTGCGATAAGATGGAACACAAAAAAGGCTGATTGGAGCAAGTTTTCTGAAAATTTGCATATTCCCTCAGATAATACAGTGGAGAAGATCACCGAAAGTATCATCGCAGCTGCGACAAAGAGTATACCCAAATCTCCGGGTAGACCCGTGAAAAAAGTGGTTCCGTGGTACAATAAAGAGATTAAAAATGTGATCAAGATTAAAAAACGAGCCTTCAATAGATATAAAAAACATTCCACAATTGACAATCTTATCGTGTTTAAAAAAGTTAGAGCAAATGCTAGAAAAATAATTATTCTTAAAAACAAGAGAAATATCTGGAAAACATACACCTCAACAATAACACGTGATGAACCTCTATCAACAGTGTGGAGAAAGGTAAGAGCAGTGTCGGGCTACTATCCACCAAACGTAATTAATTCAATAGAGACAGAATCAGAGCATATTGAAGAAGATCTAATGAATATAGCGGATATAATGGCGAATTATTTTGAAAGGGTTAGTAGGACGTCGAACTATGATCCAATTTTTTTACAGATTAAAAATCAAAAAGAGGTTACATTAGACTTTGATACGCAAATCGCTCTTGATTATAACTTACCGTTTACCATATTGGAACTAGACGAGACACTCGATAAGTCCAATGTCAGCGCTCGGCTCGGATACCATATCTAACGATATGCTGAAAAACTTGACACCTGAAATGTAAAACACGTTATTGCACATGTATAATCAATTATGGGTAAATAATACTTAAACTGATTCGTGGAAGGAAGCAACGGTGATTCCAATCCTTAAACCCAATAAATCAAGATTGCTACCCTCCAGCTATCGTCCAATTAGCCTCACTTGTTGCATGGGTAAGATACTGGAAAAAATGGTCAATAGGAGGCTCCAGACGTTCCTGGAAAATAATAATTTATTAGTAAACCAGCAATCGGGTTACAGAAGAAAGAGATCCACCGTTGATCACTTGGTCCTCTTGGAACATAATATTCAGGAGGCTTTCAGAAAGCGTGAACATCTAGTCGCAGTATTTTTCGACATAAAGGGAGCGTTTGACATGACGTGGAGACATGGAATTCTTGATAAATTATTTAAATTTGGAATGAGAGGAAGGCTTCCCCTTTTTGTCAAATCGTTCCTGAGTAACATATATTTTAAACTCAGAAATGGTGGTAATTATTCCAGTGTACGAACACTGGAAAATGGTGTCCCACAAGGATCCACGCTTAGTTGCACTTTATTTGCAATATCAATAAATTACATATGTAAGGTAATAGATGAGAATATGCAGTACGGTTAGTATGTAAATGATTTAGCGATATTTAGTAGCGGAAAACCAGTGAGTGGGACACATGACGCGTTGCCTGCAATCAGCAGTGAATCAAATTGTTAGGAATGGGGATGAGATTGGATATGTGTTTTCGAAAGAAAAAACTAAATGTGTTCACTTTTGCAGTCTAGGAAAACCGCACTATGATCCTCTTCTCTACTTGGAAAATAGTTTCATAGAATGCGTGAGTGTGGTAACATTTTTGGGATTAAGTTTGATAGTAAGCTTACTTGGGAAGAACATCTGCCTTCATTAATTGTAAATAAGTGCAAAAAGGCGCTTGATATCCTGAAAGCGCTGGCCAGTACTAAATGGGGTGCAGATCCAAAATCCCTTCTTCTATTGTCCTATCTAGGAATGATTACGGCTGTGCGGCATACTCGTCGGCTAGTAGGGAACAACTAACGAAGCTAGATAAGATAGAGTGTATGGGCACACGATACTGCTTGGGCTCGTTGTCTACAACACCGCTTGTGAGTCTATAATGCGAATCTGTAATGATGCCACTAGGATATAGAAGAAAAATGCTTATACAATCATATCTGACGGGCGTGAAAACTAACCTTAAAAACTCGAATTGCGTATTTCTTTTCTCTAATCATGACGAATATTCAAGAAAGCCTACCATAACTAGGCCACTTGCAGTTCAACACTCGGAATATTTAAAAAGCATCAATGTCGACTTCCCGACGTAGAAGCCCATATTGAAATGAACGATGACACTGTAAAAGGAGAGAATGGCATTGCCGAATGGCAGGACACCTGGAATGCGACAACTACGCTACAACGATAAATATAATTTCATAAACTTACCTAGATCAGATATTGTGCGGGCGCTAAGGCTGCGCTCGGGACATACTAATACAACACATGGCCATCTTTTAAAAGCTGAACCGGCACCAGTGTGTTCCCTATGTTATGTTGAATCGTCTGTGTCTCACATCATTGAAAGCTGTCCAGTGTTTGATGTACATCGTAGCATGCATGGTATTCGTGGACTTACCACTGTAGAATGTCTAAAACAAGAAAGGATAGTAAATACATGAAATTTCTTAAGAGATATAGACATATTATATGCGAAAATCTAGAAAAAGGATGAGCTAATCACCATAGCAGTCGATGCTCAGAGGTGGTTTTTAGTGAGTAGAAATCTGACATAACCAGCTCCATCCCTGGTATCTTCTTGAAAATGTTACTTCACAACAAAAAAAAATCATAATAATAATAATAATAATAATAATAATAATAATAATAATAATAACAATAATAATTATTATTATTAGTATTATTATTACATAATAATCAATAAGGATATAAGGTGCATACTGTATTTTCATATTTTTGGCTGGTTTTGGAAGTGCTGTCGAACCGCTCGCCACTTTCGCTTTCCGGTTGACTCTTACCGTCGCTCTTCTGTCTGCTTTTCGTGTGTTCCGCCCAATCATCATTTTTCCCTAATTATTTTCTAATTTGTATTCTCTAATTTTTTAATAATTTTATGCCAACTAAAGCAATTGTTGTTATATAGAGTTAAGAATTAATTAATGACGGTAATAGTCTATCGACCGTTTAACACATATTTTCATATAATAATAATATATAGTATTTATTTATCGAGGGTTGCCTCGCACATGACTTTTCTTGTATAGGGCATGATGTAAGCGTTTTAATAGTCGAGAGGTCATCCTCTTTGTCATGTCATGTAACAGACAAATAAAAAATTTTTCAATTTGAATTTGAGATTCTCACAAAATTTGTTATTGTAAACTTATCGAAAATTCAATCAAAATCGAAACGCACGTTAGTAGCTGGAAAAGCTAATATTTTTATAAGAACTGTGGTTACTTTGATGGTATCAGTATTTTAGTTCTAAGGCCTATATTTACAGTAATAATGCATAATTTCTTTGCCATTATGGAGCAAAACCAAGGACATTTCCTATTTCACCTAATGGCATATGCATTAGTGGCATGTAAGTATACTTATTTAATTTCAGTCTAGACCGTATGTTGAATTGCTTTTTCAACGAAATCGCGAGGTCATGTTAAATAATTTAAAAATAGAAGATCATAATTCTTGGTTGGCAAACTTAATAATATGGATATATGAATGTAAACTTTATTTACTATTTTTATACCGAAATTTAGAGTTGATAGTATGTATGCAACCTGAGTGACATTTATTACAATAATTAACTATTGACTGAGACAAATTTTAAAATGATTAAATTGATCCAGGTTAAATCATTCATCTATTAGCAAAATTTTAGTCAAGAATAAAAGTTGACAATACACCAAGAATAAATACGTTTTCTATATGGCACCTACGTTCTACCAGATATGGTAGACTAAAAAAATAACTAAAGTATCTAGGAATTGTGTTTTGAGTAACATAAGGCTTATTTGACAACATTTTGTATAGAAGCAAGTAGGTCATAATATTATAGAAAAGCAAAAAATACCAAATTTGACGTAAAGAAACAACAACACTATAAAATCACTTATATTGCGATCAAATACAGAATGTTTAATAATTAAATACTTATATTAAAGGGTGCATGATAGTAGGACAAAAAAATTATATATGCAAAGAACATGCGATCATTATATCACCTAAAAAAATACTCGGACAGCGTCTTCTTTCATGATTACGTGAAACTTAACAGAAAAGTCTGTCTTAAAACTATAAAAGCTGCCAAGGACATTTATTATAATGAGAGGCTGGCTAAATCCGGTAACCTTGCTAAAGAATCATGGGCTATTGTGAACGACTTAAGGAATAACACGTCTTCGTATAGCACAATCGCTAATTCACCTGAAAACCTAAACAATTACTTTGTAAATGTGGCTAAATATTTAATGAACAAGATAAATCTTTCTCAGGATCAACTTTCATATCTCTCTAATGCTAATGTCAATTTACACAGTTTCCTCTTTACGCCTGTCGCATTAGCTGAACTTCGCAGTACAATTAAAGACATTAAAAACAAATCCTCATCTCTGAGAAATGTTCTTAAACCTGCCAGAATGCACATTAAACCATCTTACTACTTTCATTAACAAGTCATTCCGGAATGGGTTTTTTTCCAAACTGTCTCACGACAGCAATAATTCTTCCTTTGCATAAAGAAGGAGATAAAGACCAAGCTTCCCACATTATCAAAGATCATTGAAAGATTGGTTAAAAAAAAGACTTTTATCTTTTCCCTCTAAATATAAAATATTTACTACCCATCAATTTGGATTTTTAAGTACCAAATGCACAAATGATGCTATGTTTTCCCTCTTTAATTATGTAACAACCTGAACAACCATCACTCTACAGCAACAATTTTCTGTGATTTCTCTAAAGCTTTCGATTGTCTAAATCATAATATCTTAATTAACAAATTGCAATACTACGTATTCAGAGGAGTGCCTCTCGAATAGTTTAAGTCGTATCTTAGTAACATAAGTCAGCTTGTGAGGGTGATATCCCACACCAAACGCCCCAAAAAAGCAATCTCTATGATAAAGGGATTTACATCCGACCAAACATGAACATTTCGTCTATTGAATTCAGATTGTTGCTTCACTTGTAAAAACGACAGTATAACAAAAATTTCTTAGATTTTCTTAAAAATATAATAAATACGCTAAACCTATTTCTTCAATCTCTAACTTTCTTCTTTGCCTAGAATCCCTTTTTCTTCTAGTATTCCAGTTGTTTCTATTATGATATTTAATGAATGAGTTTTTCGTCCCCCTTCAATACCAGCTTTATATTGTACTTATCTATTTTATTATTTTTAACTATGATAATATATATGGGAAAAATTAAAATCGCCAAATTGGGGCTCAATTTTTAGGCATGTACACTTTCATATGGCAAACGCTTTAAATTTAACTGGAGTAATTTGCTTTTCTAAAAAAAATACTTTCTCAAAAGAAAACAAAATCCTTTCTTTACCTAACACACGATGCTTCTACATACTCCCTGAAAAGTCCATTTTCCCATTATTTTCGAAACAAAGAAGCAGTTAAAAAGTTTTTATTCTAGAAATTCCTTTTCGAAGTGTCGAATTTAACGTAATAATTCGCAAACGGAAAATCTGATCGAAAAAAAGCCGATTTTTTCGTCGGCGGCCCCTAAATGTTGCCTAAAAGCGTACCAAAGTTCAAATTCCCATCGCAGCGATTTTCGAGAAAAATAGAAGTTTTCACTTTAAAAACTCTGCTCCAGCGGCATAATGCCCTTTTCAGTAGTTGCAAAGAAATATTGCTACCGAAATGAAAACTTTATCTAGAAAAAATGTGATTCTTGTTTGCAGAGGAAAATTACCTTATATAGCAAACTGAATTTCATTTTAAACTTTTGATCGATAACCTTCGCTTTTGTTGAAGGCTCGTTATTTAATGCATCCGATATTATCGTATGTTGACGTTGCCAAGGAAGATCTGCACGTGCTACGAAAATTTTTTAGTCAATATTTTAGTAGCATTTGTTCAGTAGCGGCTCATTGCTAAAGAATTAGTAGAACTTTACTAGTGAATTTAAATAAATGCCTTTCCTGAATCAATACCAAACTGACCCAAGAAGAAATGACAGAGAAGGCAAAAAGAATAATGATTTATAATTGCAATGAATTTATTTTACTTAATAAAATAGCGTTTCGCAACTAACTGAATCGTGTACTTGTAGTGGTTTAAAAGGAATTCAGAAAACCTTTTAACAAAACTCATAAATAAGTGCGGTCGATTAAAATTTACAAAAATTGCTGTTCCAATATTCTTTACCGAGAATAAATTATATTATGATATAACGAGGCTATCTGACTAATAAACTAACTAGAAAATTACACCTTATAGCTGTTTTCCATTTATAAAGGTGCTAGCAAACTGTGTACAGTGTAATTTTTATCAGATATTTATTTCGGATAGGAGAAAATGGAGTAAAAATATTGGTTTTTGCATTACTCTTTTAAAAACGTCAAGCTTAAGACCCGGATGTACACCAAATTCGGCTTAACTTTCTGTAATTGAATCCTCCTATATAAACTGATGCATTGATGTCAAAATGCAATTCGATATGATAGCAATGTATTTTCTATGAAAAAAAAAAACGGACTCCGGCTCAGCAAATATTAGCCTTAGTGCTTTCAGTTATTTTTTTTATAATAGAGGCCACAGGAAATCACTGGAAATAATTTTTAAGTTTGAGGGCTATCCGCTAGGGGGCGCAACGCTCTCTCCAAAACATAACACTGTGATTATCTTCAAAAAGACATAGTAAAGGTATCCTAAAAATACAGTTTTTGTATTATTGATGAGATTATGAAAACAAAATAGTTGGGCACTCTTCAAATACGAAAAAAATAACGAAGGTTCAAACTTGTTATGAACAAATGTCACGTAACTCTTTTGATTTTAACCGATTTCAATGATTGTTACCTCATTTAAAACAATTTTTCCTGTTTAATAAAATGCATATTAAAATAACCAAATTAAATAGTTTTGTCTCCGCTAGGGGGCGCTATGTCAAAAAGTCGACAATTTTTCCATTTTCCTTGAAAATTTTAAGGGTAATGAAGCATTTTTTTCTTAAGTTAGGTGGATAGAAGATAAAAAGTAAAGGAATCTAGTGAACATCGCAAGTCCATATTTTAATCCTAACCCAAGATATATAAATAAAATAATACCATTCTGGGAAAACAATTTTGTCATCTTTTTTGGAATAAAACAAAAAGTAACATGTCTTCTTATTTTTGACTTCAACATAACGTTAGTAGAAATAAGAGTAATTGTTTTTAAAAGTACCTACTTACCAACCAACAATATTAAAAATTCAACTATATAATATGCCAGCCCAGCCCTTTATTTTGGATGCTACCAGATCTCAACAATCGCATCAAGAATATACGCCATGACTGCCGTGAGGTATCATGGATAGAGATTATATAATAAAAGAACTTTTACAAGATTGGCCAGATAACTACGAGAAAATGGCAATATTAATTTTAATATCGAAAAAAAAATGAAAACAGAAAATATACAATAGTTAGGAAAAGCACTATTTTCCATAACGAGCGTATTTCTGCGCAACGAGCGAAGCGAGTTGCGCAAAAGAACGCGAGTTACGAAAAATTGTGTTTCCCAACGTGTTTCACACAACGTTTTTTCTAATTTTGAATAGGAAGTTACTATTTAAATTGAAATAAAAGTACTAAAATGACCCATCCGAGTGTCCCTCGTAGATTCCTTTTAAATCATCTAGTAAGTTCGGAGATGTTCATTTGTTACTTCGGTGCTATGGAAGCAAGTATTGTTTAGTGTCATGTTTTATGAGATAAACCGTCAAAAGAATTGAAAAATAATAATCGTTTTTCTTCTCGTAAATAATTCATTAAATTTGTTTAAAGTAGAAGAATACATATACTGCAATGTCCGATTCAGAGAATGACGTACTGAGTGACATTGAGGAAGCGGCTCAATCTGCGTTATCTACAATTATTCCTAAGAAGTCGAGGAGCAAGTATGATTTGGTCTATGCCAAATTTAGTTTCTGGTGTGAACACAAAAGGATTACCCATTTGAACGAAAAAGTTTTGCTAGCGTATTTTCAAGAAAAAAAAAGAAATGAAGAATTCAACGTTGTGGAGCTTATATTCAATGTTAAGAACCGAACTGTGTCTAAAAAGAAATATATGACATATTGAACATTATACAAATTTACTGGCATTCTTAAAACCTTATTCTCAAGGTTACCAGCCTAAAAAATCGCAAGTTTTAAGTAAAGAAAACATTTCCGAGTTTATGAGAGAAGCTGCCGATAAGCAACATTTAATGACCAAGGTAGCATTAATCATTGGAGTTGCTGGAGCTTGCCAAAAAGGTGAATTAACTTTTCTTCGCGTAGAAAATGTAGTATTTCAGGAGCAGTTTGCTAAAATGACAGTTCCCAAGTATGTCGAGAATTTGCTATAACCGCTGGAGCTTTTGAAGGTATAAATTGCATCAAAATGGTAAAGAAATACGTTCTGCTAAGGCCGTCAAATGTTAAGTATGACAGATTTTTTGTCAAATATTCAAATGAGAAATGTGGAGTGCAACTTGTAGGTATTAATACATTTGCAAATATGCCGAAAATAATTGCCCAGTTTTTAAAGTTACCAAATCCTTGTTTGGGTTACTCTCTTCGCGGATTCTGGCGCCGATTTGTTGATAATCAAACAGCATGGGGGATGGAAGTCTAATACAAACTAACCCAAACTAACCCAAACTAACCCAAACTAACCCAAAGTTCGAGTTTTGAGGTTAATTGACGTAGAACGGACAAAGTGCCTCTACTACTTTCCCAGGTTGAACGTGAAAATAAGGAAATTGAATGTGCAAATAATAAAATTGTACTGCTCGACGCCAAAGGCCCGGTACAGTGTTGCCAAAAGTGGCGCATTTCAGCCGATTTTGTGTAGGACTTGGGTTAGCACTTTTCCTTTTGTTGAGCCCCGGACCGACCGGAGGTCATGCGTGAAGTGAAATATTCATAACCCAAATTTAACCCAAGCTAACCGAAATTGTTTCGCCTAGGCTTGCGTGAAGAAAGCCTTTTTCACGCAAGTGCATACTGGCTTAAACGAGACGAAATTAACCCAAACTAACCAAAGCTAACCCAAACTAACCATATCTAACCCAAACTAACCAAATCTAACCCAAACTAACCCGAAATTGTTTCGCCTAGGCTTGCGTTATCCTTCGCGCAAGTGCATACTGGCTTAAACGAGACGAAACTACCCCAAACTAACCAAAGCTAACCCAAACTAACCAAAGCTAACCCAAACTAACTATATCTAACCCAAACTAACCAAATCTAACCCAAACTAACCCAAGCTAACCGAAATTGTTTCGCCTAGGCTTGCGTGAAGAAAGGCTTGCGCTTCGCGTGCCGGCTTAAACGAGACGAAACTAACCCAAACTAACCTAAACTAACCCAAACTAACTCAAAAAATGAAAATGACTTATTTCCGCAAGAAGTTTTTTCAGGTATTATGTTTAGAAAAATATTTATAATGTAAAACAGAAACATGTTTTCGTGTAACTGATTTCAGTTATTCTAGAGTCGAAAAAATGAAAATCGAAAAAAATTTATGATTTTGCATTTGGGGAGGTTGCTCTATACTAAATAAAAGAATATTTCTTACATAACTCATTTCAGCTAAGCGAAAGTTGATCCCAGATCTTTTCAGTCTCAAATGTCTGGCAACAGTGTGCCTTCTTCCTTGTGACATTTGACAATAAAAGGGGGGATGCTTAGCTTACAATTATAATTACAAATAAACTTTTATTTTGTTTCATGGGGCTATGGGCCGTCTTAAATTAGGACCGGGACAAAACGAAAGCCTCTCGTTCTACGCAAATGTCTCCTGGTTAATATTTTTACCCGAGAATTGATTTTCAGGTGTGTATTGTCTATATTTCTAGTGCTTTTGCGAAGTGGTGCTGAAAATTTGTGTCAAAACTCGAACTTTGGGATCATTTTTTCGGCTCAAATGTGGCGGATCCTCCGATTTTTTTGGCTTAAACTACTCTATAGGACACCCCCTTTCTACTGAAAAGAAAAAAAATCGCGAAATCGTAGATACCTATATGTCACAAGACCCCCAATTAACATATTATCGCCTTTATCCTGAATATCAGTGATTGTGATATTAGTTAGTTCCTCGCGTCGACAGGCACCGGCTAATCCAAATACCGTAGCTACTTTTATGTGTAAATATATCGTCAGGAGCTTCGTTAAAAAATCTTGATATATCGTCGGCCACAAGGCAAAACCATGAATGTGCAAAATTGGCCATTTTTACCTATCTACATTTTTAAGCGCCTCTAAACCAGTTCTTGACAATGCCAAAACCACGAATCTCTCAGCGTCATGCTTTAGGCGGGGATAGGTGCACTGCCTTTGACGTAAGTCAGTTTGCTTCCGACTCTCGCAACGCGTATATCGTGAATGTGACACTTTCGTGGTTTTGGCTTTGCAATAAAAGTGCTAGGGTTCCTGAATGTGGTACATTCGTTGTTTTGGCATTGCGAGTGAATGGTATAGTTTGTAACATTCGTGTGTTAATTTAATACAACATTCGCATTTAGTTTTGTGAATAATAAGGAGCGTGTAGAATATAAGTAGAATATGTATAACAAAATGAAAAACGTAACATCTAGAACACAGAAAATAATGGATTGCGTAACATCTGAACATGAAAAAAAAGAAGAGGACCAAAATGAGACTAAGGTAATAAAACAGTTCAATTAACATTAAAAAAAATGCATTTTAAATTTATTTTTCTCAGGTGGCCACAGATAGAGGAGACATTTGTGAAACTTTCCTTCCAACACCTACTAATATTACAGGTAGATATTTTTTTTTGGTTATGTGAATTATTTTTGAAACCGAGTTATTGTTTTAGATACAATTTCTGGCGCCGATGTTCAAAAAGAAACACTATTTCTCGCCGAAAACCAAAATGTGTCAACTAACAAATCAAAGTTTGATGGGGATGAAAATGATATCTGTGAAGATCATTCTCTTCCATCTTCCAATGTAGCAGGTAGTTTTTTTTTCAAATGTCTTTGGATATTTTTTGACCATGTTATTTTTTTTAGATGAAGGTCCAGCAGATAAAAAAGAAACACTATCTCTTTTTCAAGGACAAAATGTTTTAAAAACTGCATCTGATAGTGATTGTCAGCACGGAGCATCGTCGTCAGATAATTATGACCCTGAAAATGAATCTGACAGTTCAAGTAGCTCTTCTAGTTGCTCCACTTGCTCAAGCACTTCCAGTTCTTCTAAAGACTCAAATCAAGAATCAAGTAGGTTAAATAAATATTAAAGATTACAAAACACTCATTGTTTTTTATTTCAGGCAAACTTCCAATAAAGAGGAAAAAGAAAAATATTGGAACTTGGAAAAAAAATATCCGGAAACAAAAAAGACTTAGAGGAGAGGCATACCTAAGTGTTAAAAATATAGAAAAACCAGCAAGGCCGTTACTACCATCCCCGTGCGCTGGAAAACCGAAACATAAATGCATGGAATCTGTCTCAGAAGGGAATAGGTCAAAAATTTATGGAGAATTTCGACATCTTTCGTCATTAGATGATCAACGAAATTTTATTATTCATCATGTTGAAAAGATACCAAAAAAAAGAACTACCAGAAATCTAAAAAATTCAAGAAGGTTCAACACCTGTAATTATTTTCTTACCGTTGATGGACAAAAAACTAAGGTGTGCCGTGAATTCTTTATGTCCACACTTAATATAACGGATTCATTTATAAGAATAACCTTACAAAAACGATCTTCTAGTGGAACAGTGGAAAAAGACCGCCGTGGTAAACACACCCCTGCTAATAAATTGACTGACGATTCTTTGGAAATAATACGTGATCATATTTTATCATTTCCTGCAGTGGAATCTCACTACTGTAGGTCATCCAGCAAAAAAAAATATTTGGACGCTACCCTTCACTTGTCCATAATGCACAATATGTACAAATCACTATGCAAAGAAAAAAAAATTACCCCTGTTTCAATTGAAAAATACAGACAAGTTTTTAAAGAATACAACGTGGGGTTCTTCAAGCCAAAGAAGGACCAGTGCAAGATATGCTTGGCACAGAAAAATATGACTGGAGAAGAAAAAGAGGCAAAAGAGGAAGCTTTTCAACAACACTTGAGAAGAAAGGAATTGGCTCGCAGGTCTCGCAATGATGATAAGTTGGAAGCCAAAGAGAATTCTACTTTATTAGCATTTAACTTTGACCTTGAGGCTGTCCTTACAACTCCAAAAGGATCTGCGGGACAGATATTCTACTTGCGTAAGTTAGCAGTTTATAACTTGACTGTTTATAATATTGGAAATCAAGATGGCATTTGCTACGTATGGGATGAAACCCAGGGAAAGAGAGGTTCAAATGAAATCGCTTCTTGTATTTATGACTACGTATTATCTAATACAGAAGTAAAAGAAGTTAGAATGATGTCGGATGGATGTGGTGGCCAGCAAAAAAATTCTAATTTTGCTGCTATGTGTATGCACCTCATTTCTGTTCATCGTAGCTTGGAAATCATAGACCATAAGTTTTTCGAAACAGGACATACCGAAATGGAATGTGATTCCATTCATTCTAAAATTGAGCAGAAAGCTAAGCATGTTCCTGTATACATTCCTGAAGGTTGGGCGCAAGTAATACGAGATGCTCGTATAAAACCACGCCCATTTGAAGTAAGAAGCAGAAGTTTTGATGATATTTATGATTTTAAAGAATTTGCAGCGAACAACTTTGACATGACCAAAATACCATGGCGTAAAGTTTGCTGGATACGTTATCTCAAATCGGACACGACAAAAGTGCTTTACAAAATAGATTTTAATCAAGAATTTCAAGAGATAAACTGTAAGAAAAAAATTCGCGGTCGGCCGAAAACACTGGAGCTAAAAAAATCATACGAGTGTGAGTTACCCATTGCGAAGCCAAAATATCTGGATTTACAAAAAATGTGTTCCGATTTGACAATCCCAAAAATTCATCACAGATTTTACAAGTCGCTAAATTATAATAATAATATAAGGGATAGATTGCCAGAACCAGACGAAAGCGAAAATACTGACACAGATGAAAATTAAACCATTTTACTTGACACTCAAACAGATAAATTTAGTTACTATTTAGTTGAATTTTCGATATTTTTTACGAAAACGTTTTTTGTTTCTATAGTTTATTTTGTCAATGATTTAGAAGATAGCTCTTGTTTTTTTTTAGAATAATAACTCCTGAGTTTATTCGAGTTTTCCCAATAGTAAATAAATAGTATAATAAATAATAAATATTTAATACATTTTATAATAAAAAAATATTAAAAACCAATATTGTCTTTAAGTTTTCTTATTGTACTGTAAGTGATTTGAAAGGAAAGTATGCAATGCCAAATCAATGAATGTGACATTTTGGAAGGAGGGGGGCTAATAAGTAAAAAAATAATAAGCAGGTCATAAACTGTCAAAGTAGATCCTATGTGTACTAAAAAATGAAGTTAGTCCGACAAAAGTCTGATTTTTCACAGACTATGAAAACTTTAAAACTTAAATATCTCGATATCATGATTTTTCACATTCATGGTTTTGGCATTGGACCGACGATATCGCACTTCTCAAAAATTTTAGACTTTTTCGGCCTATAGCCCACATTTTGACGTTTTAAATAAGCTGATAATTTAAAAAAAATTCCAATATCGACATCTTTTTGGCTTTTAATACGGCTTTTAACATAGAATACCGAGACCAAAGTGTTAGTGTTGACGGCTTACAGGTCTTGCTTATACTGGAAAAATATGCTAACATTAACTCTTCTCTTACACATTTCACTTTTCTTTGATCACACCAAACGTTAAATACGTTGAATCCTTTCTCGTACCGGATTTGTAATTTTGCAGGTAACAATTCCAAGCTTGCGTTTTCTGCTTCTTTTAAAATCTCTTCTGGAAGATCTTCTGCTGGATTTTCCATTTTATCTAATATGGTTTGGAACTCAAACTCGAATACTTCTTTGAACCAAAGAATAATAAACTTCTGTCTAACAAAATATAACTGACAGTGACAACGCAATTATACAAAGGTGTTTAAATTACCTTTAAAAAAAACTAGATATAACGTAACGCCTTTTGTCTAATTGTCGTATTTAATCCGGGATAGGGACAGACCCTTTAAAAATTTAAATGTTAAAAACTAAACAAGCAAAGAATTCGTAATTTTACCGCCTTTACATACTTATATTGGGGTGTCTTTAAGTGCATAATTTTTGCTTTTTTATAAAAATAAATAATTTATTTGACATTTTAACTTTGACAATTATTGTCAAAGTTACTTTCCACACGCATTTACTTGCCGCACTAGTGCGGAAAGTAAATGGTGGAGAGTAAATGCGTGCGGAAAAGTGACACTTTCTGCATAGTTGGGCGTGCGGAAGCAATTATTTTCCGCACGCTTGTAGAAAAATAAATGAATAGACTAATGTCCTTCAAGATATTCAAATTGTACAGGGTGTCCCAAATTCGAGCCTCATCATTGGAATCTCGGAAACTAGAAGAGATACGAGGTCGGTTAAATGAAGGCAAAGTTGCGCAATTTGATGCCGATCAAAATGCCACCTTACAAGTTTAAAAATTCCGAACACTTCCGAAGATTTTTGGAAAAAACCGAATATTCGGGATTTAATTTTTATTCTTTTATGACTCTATTTGAATAGATATAACAAAATAAATTTCACATTCTCATTGCTACTTTTTCTATTCTACAAGATGGTGTTATCACATTTTCAAGCCGAGGTTTCGTCCTTTAGCTGTCATCATCAACTTTGTTTTTTTAAATACGGCCCTGGATTTTTTATTACGGATTTTAAAAGATGTTAAGGTCCCAAAACCAATGATGTATCGGATTTATTCGAAAAATTTATATTAGTGACATTTTCCATAAGAACTCATGTGTTAGAGAGAGACAGAGGACAGATTTTTGGTAAGATCTTACCAGGAAATCATCAAAATGATTTTTGCGAAAAAGTTCGATATAGCAATGAGAATGTGAAATTTATTATTTGTTCCAAATCTAATCCCACACAACTATTTACTTGGGTAAATTGCTAAAAATATAGCCTGGTTTGAGGGTTGACACTTTATTAATAATTATATTATTTATTAATCACTTCTTATGTTAGTTTTTAAGCTTTCTTTATGCAAGACGTTAATGCGTAAAAAAGGTTTTTGTTTTTAATCCTATTAAAAATCTAATTTCTGTCTCTCTAACACATGAGTTCATATGGAAAATATCACTAATATGAATTTTTCGAATAAGTGCGTTACATCATTGGTTTTGGGACCTTAGAAGCTCTTAATAGCTGTAATAAAAAATCGAGGGCCGTATTTAAAAAAACAAAGTTGATGATGGCAGCTGAAAGACGAAACGTCAGCTTGAAAATCTGATAACACCATCATGAAGAACAGGAAAAGTAGCAATGAAAATGTGAAATTTATTTTGTTATATCTATTCAAATAGAGTCATAAAAAAATAAAAATTAAATTGCGAATATTCGGTTTTTTCCAAAAATCTTCGGAAGTATTCGGAATTTTTAAACTTGTAAGGTGGCATTTTGATCAGCATCAAACTGAGCAACTTTGTCTCCATTTAACCGACCTCGTATCTCTTCTAGTTTCCGAGATCCCAATGATGTGGCTCGAATTTGGGACACCCTGTACACCATCTCATTTAATACAATATCTCACTCTTCGTTTAGTTACATAAACAGCAATTGCCATTTCGGCAATGGATATGCTTGTAATGGCATTTCTGGTCCGGTTCCGATCATATTTTCCCTTGTGTGGGCCTTGTCTGATATACGACGTCCTTTAGTATCCCCCTATACACAAACATCGAAATAAGCTAAGCCTGGAGATCTGGTGGCTAAGAAAATAAGCTTACCCGACCAATTCACCTATCAGGAAGATCATATCCAAATAGTCTCGCATGTTTAGGGAAAAAATGCGCAGGGTATCCGTCGGCATCGTGCTGGAAAGACATCTTAGCACGAGTAAAGTGTGGAATATATTCGAGCAACACTAGTAAGTTGTTTTGTAGAAAATGTAAATAAGTATTTCCATTGAGTGGCTTCTCAAAATATAAATGGTCTAATAATTCTTCCCGCTATTATCCCGCACCAGACGGTAACATACAACCTACCTTGATATTGTGTAAGTTAACATTACTAGCACTGGTGAACGTTGGCTTGCCCGTCTAAAAAATATTTGAGGGGAATTGGGGATCTTCCTCCATCATATTAATAAATCAATGGCAATAGTTCAGTCGGTTTTCAAATGGTGTCGGAAGTCAGATATGTAGGCATAGCGCTGGAATGCAAACTCAAATGAAATAAACACATTGAAGGAGTTGTAACTAAGGCTATGAAGGCCCTTATGGCTTGCCGAAGCCTTGCAGGAAAAACCTGGTGATGTAAACGAGAAATTTTGCGATGGATGTACGCAATGATAGTAAGACCCACCCCTTTATGGGTCGATTGTCTGTTTCAAGGAAACGGAAAAGCAGAGCATAAAATCAGCTCTCAACAAAGTACAACGCCTGGCCTGCATAAGCATAACAGGCACAATGAAAACTTGTCCAACAGGATCAGTCGAGACAATTCTGGGCCTCGCACCTCTACACGTTGTTGTAGAGAGAGCAGCTAGACAAGCAATGACTAAAATCACAAGAGAAGGAGCGGCGAGGGAGGATGGCTTAAAAAGAGTGGGTTAACATCTTGAGCTACCTAGGGACGATATAGTCAAATGATACAATTTTGAAAAATACTTCACAGTCGTGATAAGAAGTAGTGAAGAATGGAAAAAGAACACTACTTGCATTCTCACATTGCGTCAAAGTACACTAGAATGGTATACAGACGGGTCATGAACTGAACATGGGACCGGAGTATTTGGACCAGAAACCAAATTCTTCGAAGCAATGGGAAAATACTTGGGCATATATAATCCAGGCGGAAATTAACACGATAGAAATATGTTCGCAGATCAACCTAGAAAGAAACTAGAAGAAGAAAGAGATTGTCACCTTCTCAGACAGTCAAGGAGCCATCAAAGCGCTGATCTCACCAAGAATCAGGAACACCTAGATAGGCACAAATAATAAACTATTTCTTCAATGCATACCCGGATACGCTGGGATGGAAGGGAACGAAATGCAGACCAATTCGCAAATGTAGGAGCACAAACTGCGCTTTTAAGACCGGAACCTTTCTGTAGCATAGGGATGCACACCTACAAGGAAGGATTCAGTCAAGAAGAGTGAATCAAACGGATCAGTCTATGAGCACCTCTTTCATGGTTCATGCAACCAAAGACGTGTTTAGGACCCCTTCACCCAGGAAGATTAAAACACCTTATAACACTAAGTAAAAACAATCTCCGTAACCTCACCGGCTTTCTTACGGGCCACTGCCGGTTGAGAAGTCACCTGGAGAGAATAAAAATTGAAAACGAGGATAGTTGCCGGTTGTGAGGAGGGGGAGGAAACCCCGGAACACCTTCTCACGGGGCGCGAGGCGGTCTCGAACAAGCGAATGGTCTTCTTCGGGTGCTGCATCGTCGACCGGGAGGAACCCATAGAACCATCCAGACTACTTGCTTTGATCAAAGCATTGAAGCTGAATGAGGTACTCTGATTGAGCATCACATCAATGGAAGCACCAAGAAAGGGGCACACAATAGAATTCATCAAAGTCTGCGTTCATTAATTTTTGAAGGAGAACAATGTGATATGGAAAATAATAATAAAGTTTTATTACAAAAAAAAAACTTAATCGAAAACTAAATAAAATAAAAGAAACATTACTTAAATATATTTCAGTATTAAGTTTTTATATTTAATTTTCACAACAAAATATTCAGTTGTTGCACAAACCTGTGGTCTTTTAAGATGTTATGCGTGATCGATCTAGTAATGCCCAAATCCAATGAAATTTGGCGAATTGACACCTGTGGATATATCAAAAAAGGTCCCGAACTATTTTTTTGACAATCTCATCAAGATTTCAGAAACTATATACTATATTTTCAGGATATCTTTAGTTTGTTCCTTTTCGGGATAATCACAGTATTATGAACAGAGAGTTCGTTGCGCCTCCTTACGGATGATTTACAAAGTTGAAAATCAATTCCAGCGACCCATTTTACATAAAAAAGATTACCTGAATGATCGAGGACTAATGGTTCCTGAGATGTAGCCGGAGTCCTTTCTTATTAGAATGGTATTCATTGTACTACTTCACAAGAAAATACAATAACCAACTGCTTAATATATAATGAATTAGTTTGATTTCATTCAAATAAACAAAAAAATTGCAAATAGAAACATAAACAGCCAATAATATGACAAATTACTGATAAATATTAACAATATTAACGGTACATAGTCATCGAATCCTTATTAAGATTTTTGATACTTTAACAGACTAGAGCAGCAAGATCTGGAAGTTTTACACTTGCTTTTGTATAGGTTGAAAATAACTTTAAAGTGTACATTTTACGCCTCCGTACATAACTACGTGCGCTTTGGCACTCGTCCACGGGACTAGCTTCAGATGGTCTGAATTCAATGAGACATTTTCAACAGGATTTCATAGAAGAAGAATATGATTATCATCCAGTGGAAGTTGATTTTGAGAACTTGTCATCACATAACTATAAAAGTGCAGCTTACAGGAATGCAATGACAAAGCCACAGGTTATGTCCTAAACTTTTTCGACCACCCTCGTATCAGCATTTAAGGTCAGATATATCTATGATACATCATTTACAGTTTAATGCTAATTTCGATTCCAATAATGTTTACAAAGCGTTATCGCATCATTTCTATGCAGCAAAAGTAGGTTGGGTGCCAAAAATGAGCCCGCATGGTGGTGAACTGAACAAATAAATTTCCTTCCGAAAATAGATTTCCTTTTAATTCTTTTCATTTTCCTGCGCAATTTTGTACTATTTCGTAATGAAAATAAATAGAGTATAAACGTGTAGCTCTGTGACTAATAATAATGAATACTTCAAAGGACGTACCAATTGTCAGTACGTTTAAAATAGATGTAAGGTAAATATGGGTATGAATACACAAAATATTCAAATTTTAGTTGGGAAGTTTATTTGAAAAGGTAATTTTATAAATAATGTACTAACCGCTTTATGTATTAGCGCAAATGGAGTGATGGTTAAATATGGAAAGTTTTCTACAATTTTGTTCGAACGTGCAATTTTTTAAAAGCATTTAACTAAAACGGAGTTTAATCCACAATACCGAAACAGAATTATAGCACTGAGTGCAATAATTCTGTTTCGGTATTGTGGATAAAACTCCGTTTTAGTGCATGTTGCCGAAGGTTCCAAACCCCAACATAGTAAAAGCATTTTAGTTTATGCCTTTATTTATACCTAAATTTTAGGTTGGTTTTAAACAAGGTTTGAACTTTAGAGCGTTTCTTAAATGCGACCTCTTTTTAATTATTTGATTATTGCTTGGTCTTTTTAACTTTAAAAACTTATGTTTAATTGTATAATTAAGAATGGAAGATTATTAATTAATTATTTGTTTGCCAAAACTTTCATAGTAATTTTGTGCTAGAGATGTTCTAGAATATTAGGATACTGTGTGCTAAAGTCTTCATATCTTTTTCTATATATGATCTTTAGAGTACTGATTAGGGAAAGGGCGGCGCGGCGCGCGCGGCGGCGGTTTGTATTTCGGTATATAATAAAGAATCTTGCGCAGTTGAAGTCGAGGGTAATTCATAGTGAAGTATTTAAAAAATTTGTTGTTTGTGCCTGTGGTATGTTATATTGTTGACTATATTGAATGTCCGATAGTCGTGTTGTACAGGGAGAAGTGATATGATATGGTTCACTTCTTATTTGAGTCGCCCATATCCAATGGCAAATATTTTAAATTTAGCAACATGTTGATTTTTAGGATTTTTTTACATCAGTGGGAATTTGATGATGAAGAAGGTGCTTCTGATTTACGTTTTTCACTTTAAATTAAATAACTATTTAATACGGAACGCTCTTTATCTGACTTGCCGCTATTGTAGCTTTAAATGAAAGTAAAGGTTCCATCGTCGAAGATAGTGCAGGCTTCCTTATAATATTATATATTGGTATCATTAAGGAAATTTTCCTTCGCAAATGCTTCTTGGCCATTTATCTCACCATCCTAATTTTCATTTTCGAATTTTTTCCGTAGCTTGTCCGCTTCTTGTTGATTTCTTTTCAAGGCCATTGGTAGTTCATCTTGTAGTGAAATCTATTTATCTTACATGCCTGCTCTACAAAAAAAATAATTGAAAAGCAAACTATAGTAATTTATTTTTCAAACTGTCTAGGAGCCTAGATGGCAAGAATATAGACATATTTTCACCCCCCTCCTCCTCATAGTGGCTCGCACTTTTTTAACTATAAATACACATTCTCAATAGTTATATTAGCGTTAGTAGACGTAAATTATAAATTCATAATTGTTCATGTTGGCTCTTGTGGAAAAATTAACGATTATAGAAATTTCCCAGACTCGAATTTTGACAATGCTTTAGGAGCAAATGAATAAAGCACCCTACTTGCTGAGGCCTTATTTTGATTCTGCAATCAATGCAGGTATAGAAGAAGAAGTGTTTAATTACAGATTATCACGCACAGGCGAGTATCTAAAAACGCATTTGTAAATTGCGAAATTTCGAATTTAACCGAAAATGTGGATAAAATAATAATTTTAACTACAGATATTTTCACAACTATATTAATGACTATGATGTTATTCGTTGATGCATGCACATTTTTCTGCTTTTAATGTGCATGGAACATACAAATTTCCTTTTAATTTTGCTAGTGAATGTTTACCATGATAAAGAGAGAAGTTTTTATAAATATATTAGATTTGCATTCACAAATTTGTTATTTTTTTAATAGAGCAATAATTTAAAGTAGGACTTAGTTTCTGCATTTAATTCCTTGCCGATTTTTGTCCCCATTCTTTTTACGTGGATTCAGTAATGTTTATTTGCCGGTTCGTAAACAAGTTCAAACTGGCAGATTCGTCATGAAAAGTTAGTTAGTAGAAATTCGTTTCAACTGATATTGACGGATCATGACATTACCATTAGCTGCTTATGTGAATATTACCATGAGAACTAATATTTTGACATGACTTTTCAGGGCGGTAACATGACGTGGACGTTCCGTAAAATGTGAATCTACCTTACCGACTTTTAACTAGGCTTTGGATACAACTTCAAATCATCCAAAATATAACCAGAAACCGTTACTCCCGGTTAAACCAGAATTTGGTTTCAGAAAATGGAAATTTAAATCTAAGCTAGGAATATGAATGTTAAACTGTTTCAATTGTACAGGGGCTTAAAGTGACTAGAACTTTATTTGTCCAATGTCAATAATTTGAAAACAATTGATTTTAGATAGTTATAGATTATGCCATATCAGAAATGATTACAATTTTTAATATAATTTAATAATTTAATAATAAAAAATATACCGGGTGTGCCATTTAAAATAGCGACGTTTATTTTTACAAGTTAGTCAATTGTTCCTTTTTTAGCAGATCCTTACGATTTAGGTAATGCCCGAAAAGTTTTCAATTTAATATTCTATGCGAACTGTTCAAATGAAGATTTTAGCTATCATGTAAAATATAACCAGAGACCTTGTTATGTTATGGACTTTAACTTATTGAACATAAATAGCTTCTAAAATATTGTGAACTAACTAAGATGCGTAACTACCTACTAATTAAATACTTAACACCCTGTCCCAAGTTTGAACCTGGACTTGAAAATGTGACATACAAAGCATATTATCAACAACCTTAAGGTTGCAACGGTCAGCAATTTTCATTATAAAAATAGTCCAGCAGACTATAGGTCGACATACTTGTGTCCCCCACCTATTCCGCTCTAACATTGGGATGCAGTCCATTGTAACGTTGCAAACGTTACTAATTACAGTAGCGCGATTTTCTCCTTTTACTGGTCGATTTGTATTTTCGATACTCTCGTTACCTTACTTCTCGCGATCATACTTCCGGTGTTCCAACTTGCTCGCTAGGTACATTTTGTTGGAGCTCCTCTTGACAGATGTGGTATATATTCTGTCTGGGAGAATTGACAGCCCTTCTCGCCGGAACAATCAAGTGGAGCAGGCCCTCACTATTTTTGACCCTCAGGTCTAACTATCGCCTGGTTGTGTCATTGCAGTATTTGTCAAATTAAGTAGAATGTATATTTTCAAAATTATCGGCCATATCGCTTATAAACGTTGTGTTATGATCCCTTTTTTTTAAAGTATGTTGGACACGAGTGTTTCTATTTAAGATAGCTAAAGTTATTTATCATTTAACTAGGGTTCTTCTGTGGGATAGACTTCCTTCCGTGAGATAATATTTCCTCCTTTTGATGCCGACCCAGCTACCTCCGACTGTAGGTTGTTTGCCTTAATTACCGTATATAGTTTATCGTTATATTTTTATTATTTTTATTTAATAAATGTATATTTAAAGGACAGTAGGTCGTTTGATGTTTATCGTTTATATTATCGTTAATTCTCGTTTCGTTTATTGATCTGGGTATCTTGCTTATCGAACTTGCCTTTAAAAAGGCTGTAGGTTCTCTAAATTGGGACACTATATATATTTCTACATTTTTCCACAGTTGCTACAGAGATACTTAATTTAATCTTTATTATATCTGATATTATCTCAGTTAGAGAATTCATTCGGCTAGTGTCAGAAAAGCTGACTAAGTTATTTTTGAAGTAAAACTAATAAAATTAAACGGAAACCAAAGTGAAACACCACCTTAATTACGCATTTTCAGTATAGCTAGAGGGTTGAAATTTTCAGGACATGTAGCTAAGGTAAAATGAGGATCCTGGACAAAAACTGTCGAGCTTCACTGATGAAGTGGGGGGCTGTCTATAAAGTTAGAGAAACGCGGTTTTCGGCGCAAAAAAGGCGAAAGAATTGAGCTACGAGGTCGGGGATGGCAAAAATGGAAGGAATAAGCAAGTTGAAATCAAGCAAACAAAATAAAAAAAGTGTCGAAAGGGGGCAAAAGTTGAGGAAAAAAAGCTTAAAAATAGAACCTCAATTCCTAATATCTCTTTCAGAAGTTTCACTACAGTTGTGTGCTTATAAAGGCGTGGCACATAATATTTTTTACTTTACTTGGCTGTAAAGCTAATGGCAGTAATTTATTTCACATAACTAATATTTACAAACGTAATTTGTCGCCCTGATATCGGAATCGACTTGAGCTCAGTTCCTTTACCTACAGATATTTAACGGCTGTGTATGTACATATTTGCCTTACCTATTGATTTGGTATTATTGAATCACTGTTTATTGGTCACCTGATATTGTCGCTGCAACGGGACTGATTTAGTTTAAGTTTGGTTAATACCCATTTCATTTATACCTGCATATATTTACTGGATAAACCTATACAATAAGATTTGGGCAATATTAATGTTATAAGGCATAGTTTAACAAGTAGTATCTTATTTTGCTTTGATTTATTATTCTGATAATATCGGTGAAATACATTACAAGAGAATCGTCTTATAGTTTATGGGCGTAACCATAACCTCAAATCAATTTGAGATAGGATTAATTGTCCTGATATTGTCTGTGTACGTTTGCATATTTAAATAAATAAGTTATTTGAAATCTTGATGTTTACTTTGATAAAATGCAGTCAAAATAATAACTAATTCGTGTATCCACAGCTTTTCAATGTTGTTTACAGGGTATTTTTCTAAATTTTACTACCCTATTTTCAAGGATCAATAATCATTGATAAATTTCATGTAAAAGATTTAGTGGCGCCCGCACCTAATTGCCAAGACGTAGACCCAATGAATCCGCTGAGTAAGCCTGGTGTATGGACCGCCTAATGAGGAAATAAAAAGTAAGGTTACTTATTTGACACCCAACGCTTAAGGCTGGTTATACCATATTCTTCCGATACCCTAATCCTCAAGTCTAACTCAGGAGCTGCAGTTCGCAGGAACGCATGTCCTTGTGGGATACTGGCCTAAAGTTCTAAATGACAATATACATATTCTTAATTATAATAAGACTAAGTAGAGTAAAAGAGTAAAATATTCATATAAAAAAGCCCACACACTCGTGCAATACTCGTGCATGTAGAAATTACTGGTTTTCCGTATTTTAAGCCAAATTCAGTAAGCTAGTAACTAGAACAATAAAAATAAGATTGTGGGAGCACGTTAGGACATGGTGAATGTTTTGAGAATAAAGAACCATATCAGACTAAAAGCGCGAAGAAAAATCAGTCAGTAACTGTCAATACCATAAAAAGCACAGAAACGTAATCCTAAATCTACAACACTAGAACAATATAACAAATTCGTTGCCTTATTATGTAAATTGTTCAAAGTGTCTTATATTTGGTTATTAATGGACCTCAGTACATTTTGGGTTCAATCTTTTAACATTGCAACTACTTCGTGATGGTTAAATATATTAACTCCTTTTTTAACGGTACAATATAAATAAAAGTTTAAATGTGTAATATCTGGAGAACGAGTAGGCCATGGTATTGGACCACTGTTGGAAATCACAAAGTCGATGAAATAATATTCCTTTAATATTTCTTGAATTCTTCTGGTATTGTGCGCAGAACGATCAGCTTATTGGTACTAGGTTTCTTAATTATTCTGTCTCTAACTGGAATAATATGATTTCTGAGTAACACGGCTTGTCTGTCCCTGTTTAGATTTTCAATGAGAATAAATGGTCCGAATAAATATCAATCTACTTTTTTATTATAGAAAGGTAATGGTTATTTTAACTGATATCCCACATCAAACGTTAAAGCAAAACCGTACTTAATTTTTTTTTTGACTCTGGGTCGTTTTGCATAAAGACGCCAGGTTCGAAAAAACTAAGACAACAGTTGGATAGAAAATTTCTAAGAGAAAAATACTCTAAACTCTTTTCTGTTTCGAGAATGTCGGGAAAATGGACTTTGAAGGGAAAAAGTAAAAACACCGAGTTCTATGCCAAAAAAATTAAGATGTTCATTTTTTTAGAAAAGCCGATTACTTGAGGAGAACGTTCTTCAAAAACTATATTAGAGGACACTTTGGAAATGATGATGGCTTTTATTCAGGATAAGCTAGTTAAATTTACACTTGTCGCCATGTAAAATTTTGATACGACACCTCATCTATTAATATTGCAATACTGGAAAATCGAATAATCTAAAGCAAAAATGTAAAAATTGGATCGGTCTCATTGAAAATCTCCACTATAAAAAAGTTCTCTAAGAATTTTCTGTACAAGATTAGGAAATACGAGAAAATCGAGGTTATATTGAAACATCTGGCAAAAATGTTCCAAAGTTTTCAATATTTCGGCAACGAGTCTGAGTAGATAAGCTTTGTTTTTTATGCATTAGCGGAAATTTGAAGTGATACGCTTCCTATTATTTTGTCATGACCTTTAGGTAAAAATAAGAAGATTTATACATTTGGTTGCCTAAAATTTCATTGAAAACAGTTTGAATCCGGAAAAATGGGCCACGATCGGAAAATGTGGAAATTCTTTAGTAATGAGAGGCAGTTTTATGGTAGGTGGAATTTAACTTTTATCATATCGATGCGCCTATTTTTTGTGGCACGTAGATTTAGTTAGAATCATTTGAAAATGAGAAGATGGACAATGGGGAAAAATAATTGGACATATTTCAAGTGATAAGCTGCGGTTCCTGACGATTTTATGGACGATTTTGAATTAAAAATAAAACATACAAGTTGTGACTAGTAATTTCAGGATATAGAACACAAGAAATACTAGAGTTTCATAATATTAATTTTCCATTATTAAAGTTTTCACTTTTTATTACAGAACCAACAATATTTTAAAACGTCAATAAGATATATGGTTTCCCCACCTTCCCCTAAATTTTAATGTGTTTATTTTGATATTTGTACCAATTCTATTGAAAGGTTTATTATGTATTATAATGTACTGGCGTGAGGTGGAAATTATGTTTGAAATATAGGAGTGTGGTTTACGCTCGCGTTTATGTATTGTACGAGGAACCACCGAAAAACCCAATTTTCAGCACGTGTACATAAAGTGTAAATTATACTTGTCAAGCTGTTTCACTCGAATTGGACAATTCTTTAAGGTCGAATGTAAAATTAAGAACGTATTGTTTTACTGTAAATAAACAAAGTCGTAGAACGGTTTTATACTGGCTTGTATTTATTATCTTTAGGAATTTAACTTGTTTTAATTGCTGAAAATGAAATGCTTGAAGATATATGCACCGTCCTGCATAAAAGTGACAAACCTGAGATTTTATTCCAGTTGGGGGTTTCATAACTTTTGAACCAGCTAATTTTTTTTCTATCTTTCTCTCCTTTAGGACGTATGTATACCAGATGTATCGAGAATGTAATGTCATCGGGTGAAATGTGCTTTTTCTTATCGTTTTTGTTGTTTGGTGTTTCCCTATATTTTGCTTAGTTTGAGAGTTACAGGTTTTTAACCAAAGTGTTGCTTTGCATACTAAACAACCTGTAAGATCATATTTTTCATTCTACTGATCATTCTTTTCAATTGCCATAAAATTCTTCTAATATTGGTATACTTGGCAACAGCACGTAGACACGTAAGACTTGGTATCGTATGACACTCCTACACTAGCCGGGAGTTGATTCTGCTAGATGCTAGCGCTTTTAAGGCTGCTTGACTATCTGATAGGATATAGATCTTTGCACCTCTTAGGCCTTTTTTGGCACATTTAGAGATGGCTATAATGATAGCATATAGTTCTGCTTGAAAGATGGTGGGAGTGTTTCCTAAAGATTTGACACCTAGGTCCGTAAACCCCGGATATCACTCCTTCTTTCATCTTTGATCCATCTGTGTACCACACAAGTGATCCCCTCTCTAGTTGTTTTAGCCTTATAGTATTGCGGTCTTCGAAGGAGCGATCAAAATGTAGTTTTGTTTCCTTTGTTTCGATTGGTTTGGTCATCGCCTCTATCTGGATGTCTTTCAGAATTTTAAGGTGAGACAATCAGGTTTCCTGACTTCACATGTGCAGCGGAACGATGTCAAGTAAATATTCCAGAGCTGCTGCGAGGCACGTTTTCATAGCTTTTGTTATACCCAGACAGGCGAGCCTTTGTACTCTTGTTAGCTTTGGCTGTGTTGTTATTTCCATTATTTTTACCCACCACACTAAGCAGGCGTAGGTTATAATAGGCTTTACAACAGTGCTATAGGACCACCAATTGATGCAGGGTTTTAGGCCCCATGTGTTACCAAAGAGTCGTCGACAGGCCCAGGGCGCTGCTTTTTTGATAGTTCTTTCCAGGTGTGGGTTCCAAGTTAGTTTCTGGTCAAGAACGATGCCAAGATACTTTCTTTTGAAAGCCCTACCATTGTCCCTCTCAAAGTGGGTGCTTTAAGGTTCAGTTTTCTTCTTTTTGTGAATGCGACCACTACGGTTGTGCTTGGGTGGACATTTAGTCTTTCCTGTGTACACCATGTGCTGACAAGATTGAGTAAAGTTTGCATACGTTCTGTGAGAACGTTGTCATACTTGAATCTAGGACTGTTTTTCGAATGACAATTTTCCGAAAGACAGTTCTTCGAAGGACAGTTTTTCGAATGGACAATTATTCAAATGGATAATTATTCGAACGAATAGTTTTTCGAAAGGCAAATATTCGAAATGACCGTTTTTCGAAAATATTAAATTAGAGAAAACATAAGGATAATTTTAACGTAATTTATTAAAATTGTTTATTAAAC
This sequence comes from Pissodes strobi, assembly GCA_016904865.1. Taxonomy (NCBI): domain Eukaryota; kingdom Metazoa; phylum Arthropoda; class Insecta; order Coleoptera; family Curculionidae; genus Pissodes; species Pissodes strobi. The sequence goes on along the minus strand of MU182562.1, from coordinate 48,780 downwards.
ATATTATTTACATATTATTATTAGGGTTTTGCATGGCCCTCTGATCGCTTCGCTCGCTACGGGGGATCAATCAACAACAACTAACCAAGGGCTAACTAAAACTAACCCAAGGCTAACTAAAACTAACCCAAAATTAGGAAAAAAGGTAAATTAATACAAAATAATATACAAAACATCTGTCGCGACCGACGGGAATCGAACCCGCAGCGCCGGAATGACAGGCAAGAACGCTACCTTCTACACCACGCACCATGCAGAAATTTTTCTAAAACGGTAAATGGGACTAACCCAAACTAAATTAAAGATTCGAAAAATGGCCCATTCGAAGAACTACACATTCGAAAAATTGTCGATTCGAAGAATTGTCTTTTCGAAGAACTGTCCATTCGAAGAAATGTCGTTCGAATAATTGTCATTCGAAAAACCATCCGGATTCAGTCATACTTACATATTATTACTATAACTAGATCACCTGCGTAACCTTGGACTTCAAGCCTGCTTCACAGTCTTACCAGTAGATCGTCAACAACCAGAGACCAAATCATGGACGATAGGACCCCTCCTTGGAGGCATCTCTTTATTACTTTGACTGTGACGATTGTTTGTCCAATGGTCGCAGTGACTTCCGGCTGGTTAGCATGGTAGTTGTTTCGTTCCACTCCTCTGCGGGTTGCGGCACGCTGAATGGATCCATGCCAGGTGTTGTAAAATGCACCCTCTATGTCTAGAAATGCACACAGCACCAACTCTTTTTCAGCCGGTGCCTTCTCTATATCGCGATCGAGATTTTGAAGAGCATGAGTGGTCGCTGGTTGGTCCGCGAATTGTTTTGCATGCAGTGGAGCATTAGAAATTAACACAGAAAATGCTTATGCGATATTAATAAAACTTACGTACTTTCTTCCTAACTCCAATACAAATTCAACGGAGTGGCAAAATTTGAGATTTACCATAGGGACCTGCTCACAGGGGTAGATTATATATAAAAAATTATATTAGAGACTTGATTTCAAAAAAAAGATATTCTTAATCAGTACGTTCAAAAATACCTTGACCTTTGATTTTATCAATTTTGGTTCCGTCCTCTAATAAAAATCTATGCAAGATATTTTTAATGCTAAATTGCTGTTCAAATCTAAAAGGTTTGTTCACACTGTTTATAATAACGTAGGGGCGACCGGGACTAGTTGACTAATGGTATTAGTTGACTAATTTCCCATAATTTTTGCGTAATCTAATAGATGGCACTACAATCGCGATTTTTGTATATATTAGATCCGTCATTACTCGCATTGCTGTGATGAACGGTTGTGTCGTTGTATGTGTCAGTGAGAATAATTAATCGACAATCTTCGTTGGTAAGTAATAATTTTTGTTCTAATAATCTTTGAGTTCAGTTTTATCTGTCTATAATTTTTTTATGAAAATGGCATCAGTTAACTATGAATTTATCCCTTATCTGCGTGTTTTTTAAAATCAGCCTAAAAGTGTGGTTACGTCATATGGGCCTTCTTGACTACGCATATGGGGTTAGTTGACTATAGTAGTAAGTCAAACTAACCCCCGGTTAATGTTTGTCAGTAAAAAATATCGGAAAGTTGATTGTCGGAAGTAATTGCACAAGTGCATCAAAATTACCGATAATTTTGCTTGACAGCGTGTTGTCTAAATACTGGATGAGTTCATTTTCATATTTTGGAAAAAGAGCCCGACACCGCTCTCTTTCCCAAATATGAAAATGACCGAATGCAGTTTTTCTAAGATAATACGCTCGAATGCAAAATTATCTGGCTATTTTGATGCACGAGTGGAATATTTTCCGAATGAGGACATGGTTTTAAAAAATAACTTTTTATTCTTTTTTTTAATACAAAAATGTACATGTAACTGTAAACAAAATAAAAAGACGCAAAAATACGATTTTCTTTAATTCCAATCGGGACATTTTTAATAATATATTTTGACTTTACTTTGACGTTGTTTATAAATTGTCGCTGTCATCCTAAGTTTACAATGGAATTCCCATAGATACGTACGATGCAATTATCGCTGTGCTCTTTCGGTTTCTGCACGGTGATTTGCACTCCTCTAATGGGATTTTTTATACATGAGTGAAATATTCTCTTAAACCGGCAAATTTATATTAGCCAAACTTCGTACACTTAGGTAATTATTAAGCCCGCCGATTTTAAAAATCGTATCGGCTACGTTGCCAGCTTTCTTTATTGTTCTTGAAAGATAGTCCATAGATAGAACGAACAAACGAAAGCCAAAACATAGAACGAAAATCGTATTGAAATTAAATTAGAACGTAGTGGATATTTCAATAGACGACAATTTTTTTCTCAGGAATACGAAACTCTATTAGCTGATTATTTAAAATGAGCTTCGGATATTTACTACGGATTAACACCTAAAGAACTCAGAAAATCCGCATTTGAATACGCTAGCTCAAATAAGTTTGAGGTTCCGGTTCGCTCGGCTAATAATAAAATGGCAGATGTAGATTGAAAATATTACTTTACCTTTCAGATGCCCATAAGCAACCAGCCTGTCAAGAGCTTCATTCAACAAAACTAATGGAAACACGTTTTCCTCCAACTTAAAGACCATGTATAACCGCTCACATTTAGAACCCTCAGATATATGAAACGGACATAACAACGGTTCAGAAACAGGATATGGTAATTCAGCGACGTGGCTTTAAGTGGATAGGAGAACTTACATCCGCCGAAAGAGGAATATTGTAACTCTTACTGTTGCCGTGTCTGCATGTGACAATTCTATTCCTCAATTTTTTTAATTTCCCAAAGGGTAAACTTTTGTGAGCATTTTATCAGAGACGGACCTGTTGGAAGCTTGGGAGATGCCAATCCATCCGGTTGGATGAAAGAAGAACATTTTGTCAAATGTATCCACCATGCAAGATGTTACAATGAAAAATCCGTACTTTTGTTGCTCGATAATCACGAGTCCCACCTTTCAATGGCAACTTTAGATATTTGCAAGGAAAACGGTGTAACAGTTTTATCTTTCCCACCGCATTGCTTCTATAAATTACAACCGCTCGACAGAAGCGTTTACAGACCATTAAAGAAATATTGTAATTCAGCTATTTATAATTGCACGATGGAAAATGCGGGCAAGACTTTTCCATATATCACATATCAGGGATTGTAAAAATTACATTGCCTCTGGGTGCTACCCAACCTAAAACGGCAGGCTTTAAGAAAACAGAAATTTGTTCGTTTGGCGAAAATATTTTTCCGGACAATGAATTTTTAGCTTCATCTGTTACAGATAGGCTTGCATCCAACCACGAAGGAGTTGAAATTGATAGAGAAAGCCAAGTAAACGAAGTGGAACAAGTTTAAGTTAACAGAGGAAACGAAGTTGACACATAAATTCAAGTTGATGAAGGTTGACGAAACAAGCAATGAAAGTTAAATCGGAAATCAATAAAAGTACTTCGTTCTAAAGAGTTCTGAGAAAGTCAGACTCTTTTCCAAAGCCGGCTCAAGACAAAACGCCAGAAAAGCAAGAAAAAAGAGAAAAACTGCCATTTTACCAGACACTCCCATAAAGGAAGCACTAGAAGAAGAGAATGAAAACATAAAAACGGGACATCATCACCCAAGAAAAAAAAAGGGTTTAGAATAAAAATAACGTTGGGAAGAAAAACATTTAAGGCGCCAGATTTAAGGATAGTCAAGGGTTTTTCTCTCTCCCTGAGGCTAATCTAGTCGCCTTCATATCCCGCCCGACTACAGACGTATCATCTTCAGAATCGGACGATGAAACCGAGTATCTGGTATGTGACGAACCTTATCGTAACAGCACAGCTAATGAGAACTGAGTGCAATGCACAAGTTGCCATAGGTGGACCCATGTCCAATATATTGGCAGCTCTAATTTTCTTTTTTACAAGTGCATTAACTGTTACTCGGATGACGATTTATAGGCCCGTCTTTTTTTTTAGTTTAGTCGTGTTTGTATTTACTGCTTTTATGTTTTTAAGAAATAAACATTTATTTTATAATTATGTTGTTTATTTGTTTATTAAAAACCTAAAATGAACGGTCAAGTCAACTAGCCCCATTATGTATGTCAATTATATTATCTGTTCATTATTCTAAATTTGTGAAATATTTTTTCCTAGCAATATAATAATATATATAAATATAAATTATCATGAAAATCAAATACTTAAACAATTTGCGTACCTTTGACATTCTGCAAATAAATATCGACCAGGTTAAAAATTTAATCAAAATAAACCTGTAACAACTTACTCGACTAGCGCCTATCTCCCCTATTATAAAACCTAAGTTGGATCAGCAGCAAAATTATTATTATTTCTGAAATGCAGACATTTTAATTATGTTCGCTTATGGAGGAAAAATACCGGAATTTTGAACCTTGCTGGCACATCTACTTTTCAATCGCCAGATTTTCCTGTAATTTTGACCGACTTTTCTGATCAATATTAATAAAAGCTGAAGCTATCGAAACTATGTTTACATTTTCCAGACAATGAACCAGACGTATTTCGGTTTTCTTTTAGAACTTTGAGTTAACATTTCTAAAAAACAATAATTTTGATGCACGTTTATGTGATATTAAGGATATAATAGGTAATTTTCAATTTTTTTTTATTTGAACGACCGTTTTGGTTGATTTTTTTTTTGTTGGAAACGATTTTTTAGACGATATACTTACTTTAATTTATCAAAATTATGTACTTTTTCTAAAAAAAGCGCTAACATAATTTTTTCGAACATCCTCCCGTTGTTTGTCCCTGTCTATGTATGTGTCCGTCAAATTAGGGCAAAACTGAGCATCTAGATGTTTAACAAGATGCCGTTTAGAAAGTTTTAACATTTCAAGTATTTCCAGAGATATCCGAAAAAAAAAATAATTTTTTTTCCCATACTGATTTAAAAACGGATTTCAAATTGAATTGCACTTTTGCTTTGTCAGTTTTTCCGCTCTAGCCAATGGTGGTATCCGGTTTGGAATGCAACGTTTGGCCTTCAAGGAGCCATCAATTTTTTTTTAAATATGGACTTATTTATTATAAATATTTTATATTATAAAATTATATAAACAAGTTCGTTTATTTTTTACCCCAAAGCAAAGTAAATAACAAAAACAATATGAAATAAAAAAAAATTATAAGCGCATAGTCATAAGAATAATGCCAGTATCATATGAAAAAAGTTTGTATTTAAAAAAAGAAAGTTGATGACGACCCCTTGAATATGAAACGTCGAATTCCAAACTGAATACCACCGTTGGATAGAGCGGAAAAAGTGGCAATGCAAAAGTGCAATTCAATTTGAAATTCGCTTTTAAATAAGCTCAGGAAAAAAATAAAACGATTTTTCAATGTTTCTGTTTTTTCGGGATATCTCCGAAAATAATCGAAATTTTAACACTTTCTAAACGGCATATTCTTAGGCACGTAAATGCGCAATTTTGCCCTAATTTGACCGACACTGTATATCTTTCAGATTTTGAGTTCTCCATACATAGGCTCGAGCTCCAGCCACCCTGTACACGCACGCAGCACAGGAACAAGCCACTAAAATGTCATTAATTTCGCATAAGCAGTTTCTAAGGTATGTACACTTGTACACATATACACACTCTGTATTATTTAGTTTTACAGACGCTTCCTGTTTTATTATCATACTCTATATACAAATTCAATCATGCCCTGAAAATAAACAACTGGCATCACACCAATGGATTTTCCTAAGTTTTCGCTATGTTATTTTCTTACAAATGTAAGTATTTTTTACCATTGCGACAAACTTTTCAGTATACAGGTTGCAACAAATAATTTTAATAAAATAATAATGACGAATATCATACTTTTTTCTGAGTCGCTCTATATATACTGAATTTGTATTATTTTATGCCGAAGTGTTTTACTATATTAATATTTTAAATAATTAGTGGCATTGTGTAATGCCACGTGATGTATTTTTGCAAATAGAATAGCTTCGACTGTGAACGTAATAGATTTTCTACAATTCTTTATCTGGCTCTGTGTGCTCTTTTACCTAGTAATGTGCTTAGAATAGAAATTTTCACTCATCCTCTTATCAGAAGAAAATAGTAAAAAGGAAGACAAAACGAACTTCTTAATATTTCTCCCGCAAAGCCACTCAAGTTTTTCATATTCAGTCGCTTCTAAGAGTTCTTTTAAAGTCCCTTTTTGCCCTTTTCCCTCGTGCGTAATACTATAAAGCTCAGATGTTGGTTTCCCTGCTTTTCTACTTGTAGTTTCTCTTCCAAAGAACTTTTAAAATGTTTCGGAATCTTTACTGCACGAAGGCTGTTTTCCTCATATCGATAGACTATATAAACAACAGAATACACGTTGTTCATATTAAAATAAAAAATAAAGTTAGTTTATTTCTAAATTTAATTCGTGTTTTGCAATTTTAACCACTTGGCATACTTAATAATAATAATAATAATAATAATAATAATAATAATAATAATAATAATAATAATAATAATAATAATAATAACAATAATAATAATAATAATAATAATAATAATAATAATAATAATAATAATAATAATAATAATAATAACAGATGCTTTATTGTCAAAAAAATTTCCAATTTGTAGACAAAGCTAGAGTACAAAATATACAAAACATATAAAAACACAAATAGAAATATACAATAAAAACAAAAACCTAACTAGGTATACAAAAACTTTATACAATTGTGCAAATTGTACGAGGTCAAAATATTATTTAACATGTAGAGTACAAAACATATAAAAAAAACATATAAAAACACAAATAGAAATATACAATAAAAAAAAAGAAAAACCTAACTATACAAAACTATACAATTGTACAAATTGTACGTGGTCAAAATATGTAAAATATTAAATATCAAAATATTTAACATCAAGTCCTAAACACTAAACACCAAGCATTAAACATGAAATCATTAAACCAGTGTGTAAGATGCTCAAAATTAAGTATTAATTAAAAAAAAAGTCGTTGACTGCGTATAAGGCCCTCTCCAGTAAGTATAATCTCAAAGCTCTGCGAAATGCGGGAAAAGATGTTATTGACATCAGTTCAAATGGTAAATTATTGTGCATATTTTTTGCATTGTACAATATAGAGCTTTTAACTAACTCTGAGCGTGGGGTTGGCAGATAAAGATCATGCTCCGTATTCCTAAGTGGATAGTTGTGGAATGGTCTATCTGGAATGGCAGATACGTGCTTGCGGATTAAGCAAACCGATTCAAATATGAATAAGGAAGGAAGAGTTAATATTTTAAATCTTTTGAAGAAATCCTGGCAATGAGTTCTACTGTTTAGTCCCAGTGAATATCGAACAGCTCTCTTTTGTAGTTTGAAAATACGCTCAAATTGAGTCGCACAACACGTACCCCAGAATGGAAGGGCGTATCGGAGGTGCGACTCAAAAGGGCATAATAATTAGCAGTTGACACGCTAAGTCCCTGGAAACAGTTCTTAAAGCAAAACAGGCAGAACTTATTTTTTTTGATAAGACATCGATGTGCAAGTCCCACTTCAAATGGCTGTCCACAACAAGCCCCAAAAATTTCACAGATTCAACGACGTCGATAGTGGTGTTATTAAGTACAAAAGATTGCAACGTACTTTTATATGACAAAACTTTAGTTTTAGAAACGTTGAGGCACAGGAGATTAGAATCACACCATGATTTAATGGTGATTAAGTTACTAGATACAGTTCTATGAAGCGCCGTAATATCCGGATTGCTCCAAGTGAAATTAGTATCGTCCGCAAAGAGACAAACTTTACCGCTAATGTCCAGACAAGCAATGTCGTTGATAAACAGCAGAAACAAAATGGGGCCTAGTACTGAACCCTGGGGTACTCCACAATCTATTGGCCTGCAAGAAGACATCGAGGTATCAACCCTCACAAGCTGACTTCTGTTGTTAAGATACGACTTAAACCATTCGAGAGGCACTCCTCTGAATCCGTAGTACTGCAATTTGTTAATTAAGATATTATGATTTGCACAATCGAAAGCTTTAGAGAAATCACAGTAAATGGTTTGCTGTAGAGTGATGGTTGTTCAGGTTGGAGTATACAGAATTAAAGAGCGAAAACATAGCATCATTTGTGCATTTGTTACTTAAAAATCCAAATTGATGGGTAGTAAGTATTTTATATTTAGAGAGAAAAGATAGGAGCCTTTTTTTAACCAATCTTTCAATGATCTTTGATAATGTGGGAAGTAGTGCAATTGGGCGATAGTTCGAAGCTTGGTCTTTATCTCCTCCTTTATGCAAAGGAATATTTATTGCCGTCTTAAGACAGTTTGGAAAAACCCCATTTTGGAATGACTTGTTAATTAGAGCAGTAAGATGGTTTAATGTGCCAGGTTCGAAAACATTTTCAGAGTAAGCCCATCAGTCCCAGATGAGGATTTGTTTTTAATGTCTTTAATTGTAGTGCGAAGCTCAGCAAATGCTACAGGCGTAAAGAAGAAACTGTGTAAATTCACATTAGCATTAGAGAGATATGAAAGTGGATCATGAGAAGGAGTTATGGTGTTCATTAAATCTTTAGCCACATTTACAAAGTAATTGTTTAGGTTCTCAGGTGAATTAGCGATAGTGCCAGACGAAGAAGCCTTATTTCTTAAGTCATTCACAATAGACCATGATTCTTTAGCAACGTTACCGGATTTAGCCAGCCTCTCATTATAATAAATGTCCTTGGCAGCTTTTATAGTTTTATGATAGGCTTTCCTGTAAAGTTTCACGTAATCATGGAAGAAGACGCTGTCCGAGTATTTTTTTAAGTGAAATGAAAAGCGGAAAGGATTCGAACGCCAGAGTAGATAAAGTTTTTATAAATCTAGAAAATTCGGTATCGATATCATCAGAGAGGACGACCCTGTCAGTTGTTAGACGTAGCTGCTTGAAATTTAGAAAATTTTTGTCCGAAAATATACGGCATAATTTGCGTGAAGCAATTTTGCATTTGGATTTTACCGGAAATTCTGTTAATACTGCCTCATGATCAACGAAATCCGAGTTAAGAACAGCACAGTCAACGAATTCTGGATCAAAAGATGACACGGCATAGTCTATAGTACTAGAACTAGTTTTAGTTATTCTAGTTTGTGAGTTAATATGCATGATTATACCAAAAGAGTCGAAAATGGACCGAAGGGATTCTTGAGCAGCACACACACTGGAAAAGCCAACATTAAGGTCGCCACACAAAATTAATTTGCTTCTTAAAGGCAGGGATTCAAGCAAGCTCAGTAATCTTTGACTGAATGTATGCATGTCAGCGTCAGGTGTTCTGTAAATACAAACAAGATAGAGGTCGTAAGCGTTATGATAGACGATAGAAAATTCAAATACCTTCTCACACAATAAATTATCGAACTTAGTTACTGCCGAAAAGTCGTTGTTAGTAGACATTAGCATAGTACCTCCATGAGATATATTACTTCTATTAAATCTAGTTACTGTAGTATAATTTTTGACAAACACAGGTTCATCAACATTTAACCAATGTTCAGTTATGGCAATGATTTCTGGAAAATTAAGCTCTTCTAGCAATAGAAATAATTCATCTGTTTTGTGTCTTAAGGACTGAATATTAATTAGAAAAACACTAAGCTTGCCATCATCCAATTTTTCAGAGGGTGCTTCATCCTCTGTTCGCGTCATTCTATCTAAAAATTCTTCCGTCTAATCGGAGAGCCAGTAGCAAAATAATTGCCATGACTTTCCCTAACCTTCTGAAGGTGTTAAAGTCTCTCAGATGAAAAGAAAGACCTGAAGGCAGATAGATCCGTATCAACCTCAGCCGAACCAATACCGTAGGCATCGTGGAAGTGATAATATAACTTACGCAAGGAGTTCACGTCACCAGGAAGTCCCTCCGAAGCTAGAGCTAATTTGATGCTGGTGTTGGTGTGCCCTTCAAAACACACACTGGAGGGTTGGTCATGGAGATAGGCAAGGAACAGCCGAAGAGCCTTTAATATGGAGGGGTCTCTCAGCCTAGCCAGCAAATAACGTCCATTAGAGGCATCCGAATCTCGCGACAGCCGCACTATAGGTGGAGTCATCGGGTCCAGATCCAGCCCAATATCCCTCTTCGCACTTTTCTCCACAACAACCACTAATTCTCCAGCGCAAGAGACTTATTGGCAGCCAAAGCTTCCTTGCCAGAGCCAACCCCAACAGACCTCACCCCTCCAAGTATATGTACAGATGTTGAATCAGAGCGTGGTGGTAGGCTTCGGCCGGATTTTAAGCCTTTTCGCTCTTGCTAAATTTTGAAAGCAGTCACTAGTCACATTGATCTATGTATAAATTATTAAAAAAAAAACAATCACTTTTCAGAAAAAATGTGCCTTTTTACCTTTTTCAAAATTTTATGGGAAATTATTTCGTCAAGCTTGAGTCAAAACGGTAAGTTTTGTAGATTTACTTAACATAGGTGGCTAAAAAGTGCTTTATTTTTATTGTAGATTCAGTGTGTTAAGAAGTACGACATAGTTCACCATTTGAAAACAAAAATACACGCCGAACACATGAAAAAGTATAAAGTTACTAAGTTTAGACAACAAACGATTGGTTCATTCATAGCATAGCAAAATTATATTTCTCCCGTATATCGCAATACAATGCAGCTAATTAAAGCATTAATTGGCAACAATTATATTATATGGTTCACTGTTGACGAAATTATAGATAGTTGTGTCAAATTTAATGATTTGCGATTTATATCAGGAGGTTCCTACAAAGAATATTTAATTAGTTCAAAGGAATTGAGCAAGAAACCCACTATATCCAAATTTATACGCGACGGACTTACAAACTTTTTTTTAACTGAAGCTGTACCAAATCAGAAAGTACTTCTAATGCTTTTAGATGCAGCAGCATACATGTTTAAGGCGGCCACAATTTTAAAGGTCTTTTGCGACAATTTGATTTACTGTACCTAGCTCAAGGTATCAATCGTATTGCTGAAACCAGACGACAATTTCCATTGATAAATAAGTTAATCACAGTGGCGTGTCGTATAGGGGGCCAAAGGGGGCGAATGCCCCTTCCGCCCTTCCGCCTCTAGGTGACCGGGCGCCCCATGGTTCACGTATTAATTTAATTCTCTCAAATCTGTAAAAACCAGACGGTTGGCGCTATAATTATTTTTGTATGTATCATATTACATGTTCCAGTTTTTATTTAATGCACTATTTTTTTGTAAATAAATAATACATAATTATTTATTTTTTGTAATATAAT
>MU182562.1:0-27468 GCA_016904865.1 Pissodes strobi | reverse complement strand
AGATGTAGGTATAAAGGGAGGCATTAGTTTATATAGAATTCTTATATTTGGTGCTGAAGGATTATTAAAAACTTCAATCTGGGTCACCTAATGTTTTTTATCTAATAATAATGATATAAAACATTTGTTCCCAAGCCTCGAGATTTTTTACGACAGTGGCACACATATTAAAGGGGGGATCCTATGGCACTCGACAAGCGGTGTGTGCGCGAAGCTGCTGATTGACACGGTTCTTGAAGAGTTTTAGGTTATAATTAGGGGAAACATATGTCCTGGGAGTAAGTTCCACAGTAATGCAGTGCGCCAGACAAAGGAGTCCTAGTAAAGCGACGTTCTAGGTGTTTCCAGTTGTACAACGAACGGGTGCGCTTTTGCCGTGTGTCTCGACTGTGTGACAGGTGTTGCTGGGGGCGGGATGATGTGAGGCTAAAACCTGGGAACATCTGCCGTGAAACTATCTGTAAAACAGGGATATCTCGGCTACATGACTGCGGTGTTCCAGACTATCCAGATCGCGGGTCAACTCGGAGTCGTCGACGAAACGCACAGCTCTCTTCTGAATCGAATCCAGACGCTTTAGGGTGTGCTTAGGTGCGGCACCCCAGATGTGTAAGCGATATTCTAAGCATGGTCTTATTTGCGCTTTGTAGAGCAAAAGCAGTTGCTGCGGTGTATACAGTTTTTTTTGTTGCAAAATAGCGCACCAAGCTTCTGCGAGGCCGATTTTACGATGTTAGCAACGTGGTCATGTCAGAACATATTGCTGTTGACCGAGACACCCAGTAGTCCAATTGAAGAGGATGAAGGTATGGTCGATCCTGCCATAATGATATCAGGACTGGCCGTATTGGCTCTCTTGGTAAACGCGGCTGCTTGAGTTTTTGCTGCATTGAACTTGACCAAATTCCTGTCGCCCCAAGTTCGAACCTTCTCCAGATATTGATTAGTTGTTGTAATCTGCTCCTGTCTGCGGTGATAAGTCTCATTCGCTCGTAAAAGTTTTTCTAAACTAAATTGAGAGACAAGGGTACTGTCATCTGCAGAGCTGTAACCGGGATTATTGGTTTCGGTCAGTAGGTCATTAATATAGATGAGGAATAGAGTTAGTGAAAGTATTGTGCCCTGAGACAGTCTCGCATTAACGGTGAATGTGTCTGAGATATATCCATCAACTGCAACGTGCAGAAATCGGTTCTCAAGAAAACTGGCAAGCCAGGTGCAAAGACACGCAGTTCAAAGGACGGCAGTTTATTGAGCAATCAGTCGTGCCAAACTCTGTCAAATGCGTTCGAAATATCCAACGCAATCGCTCGAGATTCTCCGTAGTTCTCAATTGCCCTATTCCATACATGAGTTATATAGGTCAATACATCCCTTGTCGATCTTTGTTTGTGGAAGCAGTATTGGTTATCGCTAATTATTATGTTAGTCTCGAGGTACTTAAGTAGTTGCTGGTTGACTACACCTTCCATGACTTTGGAGATTAGTGGATACAAGTACATAATAAAACACAATCGACTGAAAGTTATATCTAATTAAAAAAAAAAAATTATATAAAAATGATTCAAAAGTTATGTTTGTTTATAAATCTTCTAAAGAAGGTGTTTTTAGTTATTATAATTTTATGTACTGTTTTTAGGAAATAATCTTATTTGAGATCAATTTATTCGATGTAAAAAGAAGAATGAAAATCATTAGTACCAATATGGCGACCGTTTTTTTATTTATTGCTCCACTACTTCATTTCAGCACCTCAAAATTTTGTAATCAATATTTTGAATACATTTATTTCCAACATGATGGCGTGGCTTCTCATTTTGCTGCAATTGTTCAGAATTAATTAAGTAAGTATTTCCGAACCATTGATTGGGAAGATGGGAACATTTGGGATGGCCACCAAGGTCGCCGGATCTAAATCCGTTGGTTTTTTTATTTGAGGACATTTGAAAATAGTAGTATACAGGGCTAAACCAACAATTTTAAAAGACTTGAGAATGGCTTTTAAACGCTATATGAGAATTTCAAGAAAGGTTAGATCTTTCTCAATCTACGCAGATATGTCTATTTGGACATTTACTTTAAAACAGGTTCGTTATAATTGCTATATTTGAAATTATTCGCGGTTTGTAATAATTATCCCATCATAAGCCCAAATAAATAAATACTTTCGATAAAAACTGATAACATTCTTTTATCCTACTATCAGCATTTTTTTGCTCTTTCCAAATAAAATATAATATACTAGATATTGCATTTAAAATAATAAATCCGTTCGAAGTTTTGAATTAATGTTTTAATTTTTGTTTTATTAATCTGCATATGCAATATTTTTTATCAACGATATAATTTTTCTAAAAGCTTATTCACACTACAAAATTGCACATGCTATGCAATCAAAATTTACCCGTAAGCATGCGCGTTTTCAACTTTGCAAACAGCTGATGGAAATTTCTTTGCATGGTGTCAAATTAGAGCACGCGCTAAGTTTATTGCACGTTGCATGCCATTTTTGATTAAAATGACAATTCCCACCATAATAATAAATAAATAATACCCATCATCTGTCATCGTACCCTCTTAAAATTCTGATATTTTGTATTTTCTTTATTTATACCTTGTGTGTTTTAGGTGTTTGGGAGTCAATTTTAAAATTGAGACAGTATGTCTCAGAAGAAATGTGCAATAAGTAAGTAGTCAAATCATTTTTGGAAATGTAAATAAAAATCAGTTGATTAATGTCTCTCTGCGGTACTGGCACAACTTCTTGGCACAGCTTAAATAATTGCGTCTTCTTGTAAACAGCAACGCCATAAAATTATTTGCCCGTGCTATAATTTGCCTACAATTTTTCAGATTGCATTGCACCTAACGTAAATTCCCTTTAAGAGGATGAACTTTCCAGGTCACGCCTAATTACCCATAAGTTTCAGTTACGACGCTGTCCAGGATAAATTTCTCCTTTTGCTATCTGCTTGATAAATTTAACCTTCCGGCGTCGGGCGCATCATCTGATGAAATTGATACATGCCCTAATATATTAACGCGCAGCCCTAAGACGCGCAGGTGTCGACACCTATCAATTTGTCTAGCTTCGCGACACTAGGAATTGTACACGTACAGTGCGATTAGTATCTAGGAACTACTGGGACGCCTTTGTGCTGTTCGGATATATTTGATTATATTATCTTTTTCCCCTCCCTGTATTGTAAACAACCCGTTTTGAAGGACGTAAGTGAGAATTAACGAAAAGGTATCAATTGCCCTTGACGACGGGTTGTAAGTCAACTTACCACTTGGGTTGTAATAATTTATGCCACCCCGTATTCATTAAGTTTAAACTAGAAACATAGGAGATACCTTTAATTTTTTATTTTATCAACAACGTCAAGCTAACAATGATTTATAAAAATGGAGTAATATTAAGTGAAATGAATATTAATAGTACAATTATTACAATTATGAACACTATTTACAAAATTTGGATACATTTTTTCTCTTTTTTTCTCAATTTGCATTTGCATGACTCCATAAATTCTCCATCTCGAACCAAGTTTTCTGTTACTCTTGAATTACTGCAGGAGACTTCTGGCTTCGTTATATTGTACAAAATTTTATTTGCAACTTCCTATTTATTGTTTACGCTCTCGGCTATATAACATTCCGCAATAGTTATAGATTTCCATCCCCCATGTCGCTTGAGAGCTAAGACATCTACTCCAGTATTTGCTAATAAAGCGGCCGACGTTCTTCTAAGGCAGTGCCCAGTATTAGGCTTAAAATTCTCAAAGTTCAGAAATTTTGCAATTTTACTTGGAATTGAAGAAATCGTTTTTTTCCCGACAAGCTGATTTAAGCACTTTCCATTTTGACATCGCATGAAGAAGTGACGATTAAAATTCGTCATGCGACATCTTACAGCAATGTAATTTTGAACTATTTTGAAATAACAAACCTTCTCATCGTCACTTTTAGTCACTGTAAATTCATTCCATTTTTGGAATCAGGAATAGTAACAATTATAGCTTCATATCTTAATTCAACATTGTCCATTTTCATTACACAGAGTTCATTACAACGGCATCAAATGACTAAAATATATTAAAGCTAACTAAACTTTACCGAAAGTTGATTTAACGACTTACAAATAGTAACTAAAAGCATCAAAATTGGCTAAAACGTCTCGAAATAGATCAATAATATTTAAGTAAGATAAAACTAACCCAAATTAACGGAATTTTGATGACTAACGAAACATAACCAAAAACACTAAAATTAGTTATAGCATATCAAATGACTAAAATAAATTAAAACTTACTAAACTAACCGCAAGCTGATTAAATGACTAACCAAAAGTAATCACAAGTAACCAAAGGCACCAAAACATGCTAAAACCTATCGGAATAGGTTGAAGAACTTAAAGTAAATTAAATCGAACCGAATTTTGGCTACTAACGAAACTAACCAAAAAGATTAAATTTGATTATAACGTATCGGTGTCGGTTCAAATGACTAAAATAAATTGGAACTAACCGAAAGTAATTGAACGAGTTACCAAAAGTAACTAAAAATAATCAATAGCATAAAACGAATCAGGACAGGTTAAAACTATTACAGTAACGTTATGGCTAATTATAGCTATATAATAATTTTCCTATCTAAAAGAGGAAGGTAATTTTTTAGGTCTTCATATCTGCACCTTTTTTTATTTATTTTTTTTTAATTATGATAATGTTTAATACTAATGTTAAAAATATTTTTTTTTTAATTACACATATTATAAACAATCGTCTTTGTATTTTCACTTTTTTAAACTATGCTTTTAAAAACTATTTGAATTACCACACAAATCACATTTTTTCGTTTTTATTCATCATTTTCAATGTCCCCCCGATTACATCTTTGCGAAGGACTGTGAATTTTTTAATGCAGATGAAGGAGATATTATAGAAACCCGCTTAGAGGAATCAGAAACGCAACAGTCAGATACCAGCGAGGAGAAGGATCACGAGGTGAGCGATGGCTGTTTTATAGGAAAGATGAAGAAACAAAATGGTCCAAAGATTTTTCTTCCATTCGAGTTCGTGATAAGCTCCATAATGTTTACAAAAAGCTACCAGGTGTTATGAGAGAATCCAGAAATGCACGTACGCCTTTAGCATGTTGGAATAATCTTATGACTGATGAAATTTTGGAAATAATTTTGCGCCATACAAATACATATTTTCACACTATAAGGGCATCTTATGCCCGTGAACGGGACGCTAGACATGTATACCTTATAGCATTTAAAGCGTTCTTAGGACTTCTCTATTTACCCGAAATATGGAGAAGAAACAGACAAAGTTTGAAGGATTTTGGGACACTGATGATGAAGGAGTTGAAAATTTTCGAAAAGTAATGACCATAAAATGTTCAAAATTCATAATGCGTTGCTTAAGATTTGGTAAAATGGTTAGTCGTGAGGAACAAGAAAAGACTGATAGACTTGAAATATTTACTGTATTTGACGCAAACTGCCAAGAATGTTACAGTTTAGGTAAAAATATTACAATTGGTGAAAAGTTGAAGGGGTTAGAGGGTGCTGCATTTTTACGCAGTAGATACCCAATAAGCCGAACAAATACGTTATAAAAATATACGCTCTGATAGATGCAGTGTTTTATTTCTGTAATTTGGAAATCTATGCAGGCTTGCAACCAGATGGTATATACGGAATGAGTAATAAGCCTGAAGATGTAGTTATGAGATTAATTGAACCAATTATCGATACAGGACGAAATATAACTGCATTGGGACTTTGGCGACGAAAGTGGTACAGATAGAGAGATATTATAGAAACCCGTTTAGAGTAATCAGAAACGGTACTGTCAGATACCAACAATAAAGAAGATCACGAGGTGAGCGATTGTAAGCGTGTACTTAGGAAAAGATAAAGAAACAAGATTGTCCAAAGATTTTTCTTCCTAGTTTATGTTAACCATAATGTTTTTAAAAAGCTACCAGGTGTTATCAGTGAAACCAGAAATGCACGTACACCTTTAGAATATTGGAATAATGTTAGGACTGAGGAAATTTGGAAATAATTTTGCGCCATGCAAATACATATATTGATATTGAATCTATAAAGTCATCTTATGCCCGTAAACGGACGCGAGACCTATAGACCCTATAGAATTTAAAGCGTTCTTAGGACATCTCTATTTAGCCGAAATTTGGAGAAGTAACAGACGAAGTTTGGAGGATTTTGGGGCACTGAAGATGAAGGAGTTGAAAATTTTCGAATAGCCCATGACCATAAAACCTTTAAAGTTCATAATGCGTTGCTTAAGACTTGGTAAAAAGGTTAGTCGTGAGGAACAAGAAAAGACTGATAGACTTGAAATATTTATTGTATTTGACGCAAACTGCCAAGAATGTAACAGTTGAGATAAAATTGTTACAATTGATGAAAAGCTGAAGGGGTTAGAGGGAGCTGCATTTTTAAGCAGAATATACCCAATAAGCCGAACAAGTACGTTATAAAAATATACGCTCTGATAGATGCAGTGTTTTATTTCTGTAATTTGGAAATCTATGCAGGCTTGCAACCAGATGGTATATACAGAATGAGTAATAAGCCTGAAGATGTAGTGATGAGATTAGTTGAGCCAATTATCGATACAGGACGAAATATAACTGCTCATAACTGGTTTAGTAGCATTCCTCTAATAGAAAAAGTGCAAGAAAAAATGTATGTCGGAACTTAAAAAAAAAACAAGAAAGAAATACCACATGAATTTTGATGAAGTAAGGAACGAGAGTTAAATAGCATAGTAGCATCTTTGCATCCATAAAAGACTGCATCCTGGTTTCATATGTTCCGAAAAAAGGAAAATGTGTTGCATAACGACAATGCAATAGACCCGGGAACTGCGGATAGGAGAAGATCAGAAATAATAACATTCTGTAATAAAACCAAAGAAAGGGTAGATATCACCGATATATTGTGTGCTACCTACAGTGTCGCAAGAAATGTTCGTCGATGGCCCATGGTGGAATTTCTTGCGATTGTGTGGAATAAATTCTCAAATAATCTTTTTTGGAAATTACCAAAAACTAATTCGCAGCAAGTCATTTTTCAATCAGTTATCTAACGAGCTTGTTTTACCTCAATTGAAGAGGAGAATGCATGCCCCTTGATTTGCAACATAAGCTACATGGTCATAGGATGCATGAGGAAATAGACAACCAAGAAAGACAAAAATCAACTCAAGGTATAAAACGTAAAAGATGTGAAGACTGCACTGGACCAACTGATAAGAGAAAATTGACCAAATATGCATGTAACTCATGTAAAAAAGTAATATGTTTGTCGCATATCGAACCTTATTCTAGTGACTGTAGCAATAAGTTATCACAGGGTTTAACCAATTTAAATTGTAACCACAATATTTAAGTTACATGATTTGTTTTCAGAATATTTATTTCATTTCTTATTTTTTTCTCAGAAATTTGTTTTATTTTATTAGCCTCTTAAATGATGCCGACGGGGCGGTCAAAAAAATATTGCGCCCGGCAGAAGGTTAATCAACGATTTTTTAAACGCTTTCTGAACAAGTTATCGTAAAGCGACTAATGTGAAAGTTCGCCTACATTAAACGAGTAAAATAAATTACCTTTAAACAGTTAATAGATACCATATAGCTGCATTTATGTACTTAAAACAATAATTCGCCTCGATATATTAATTCTGTTGTCTGTGTTATCAGCAAACAAAATCTAGCCTCAAATTACTCGCGTCTGTAATTAAACTTGTTTACTTTCCTAAATATACCTAAATTCAATATTTCGAAGATTGTTATGTAATATCGAATACATCATCAAAATCTAAAAATAACTCAGAAAAGTTAATAAATATAGACGAAAACAGGCAATTTTCGCATTACTTGTAAGAACTGTGTAAATGGATTTATTTACTGGATTATATGCTCATATGCATGTATGATAAGTACACGCTTACATGGCTTACATTGTTGACTTTACGTGTATTTAGGATGTGGTTTATTTGTGTAGCAGAGTAGGTGTATAAGTGATTTTTTTACGGAAGGGAGAAAATAGGACAATTCAGGTGTCTATTTGGAAGAAAAATTTGCCACGTTCTTTGTGAGCTTCTAATTTTATTTATTTCCTTCACCTCAGATTAGAAGAAACTGAGAATTAATAAATTTAAGGACATTTACAATTAAAAATGCGTAGACCAGAAGAAGCTGTATTTTATACGTGCGGATTATGCCAGAGCCAGAGCTCAAATGACGAACAAATGGGGAGACTGAAGTTATTTAGAGGGCGCGACTAACTTGTAGGCACAAGTCAGAAAGCACCAAACTTGTAATTTGGGACTCGTTTTAGTTTAGGCTTCGTAAAAAAAATTAGACTTGACTTCAAATTTTAAAAAATATTCTATGGTTCTCACGGTACTCGTTGTGACTTAAAATTATGTCACTACGCTTGACAGCAGCAACTACGTATAGAAAATGGATTGTGGACAATTGTATTACTTGTTGTAAATTCCTAAAATATTATACTAAACGTAAAGAACTTAATAACTGGGGTACAATAATTATTGAAGCTGAGTAGATTTAAATGAATTATTCAGTCTACTTCTCACATATAGCAAAAGTAATTGTTATGAAAAAAACTATCTACTTAACTAGTACAGGAGTAATCTTCAGCTAACTGCTATACAAAACAAAGTATCTGCTAAGGCAACTGCTAACAGAGACTAGCTGATAAAAAAACAAAGATAGCCAATTGCAATAACCAAATATTCGACCAGTTATGTACCAGGTTAGATAGACGATACATAAATGGTCTGTGATATAACGTGCCAAATAAGTGAATTCAATTACTGATAATCACATTTTATAGAACAAATAAACGTTAAATACTCATTTATTAAATTACCAAAACACTTCTTAAGTCCAGTACTAATAGTGTGAACTAGTAATACTGTGAGTCTAACACGTTAAAAATATCCGTAAATTCGAAATTAGTATGGTCTAGAAGGTTATTCAAATAGTCAATGTTGATTTAAAACAATCAAGCTTTAGCATTGCCTTAAGTTAAAGGGAAAATAAATTGGTATTAAAGGAAGAACTGCAAGAACAAGCCTAAAACTCTGAAATGTAACTTAATTAGTGACGCGTTCTATATGCAAAGAAAAGAATAAAATAATCATCAATTAAATTATATAAAAAAAAATATATATTTCTGATCTCACTTCACGGTTCAATCTGCTGAACTGATCAACTGGGACTCATGGGCAGCAATTCCCAGAAGGAAACGTACATGATGGGACAGAATGGACACCGATTAGAAGAAGGACTGTACTACGACGGACAAACACGAAGGAGTTTTCGCGTACATTTAGAACAGTAAGAATTGATGAGGTGTATACAACTTTTTTACTCTATAGAGTAATGCTAGCTTTTTTGCTGCTGCCTTGGCGATTTTGATGACGTGACTACGCCAAGACATGTTGCTTACTACGTTGATGTCCAGCAAGCTTATGGATGAGGCCAGAGTCATTGTTCGTCATGTCATTAATAAGTCAAGTCCTGCGGTGTTTGCTTTTTTTACAAAACAGTTGCTAGAGTCTTTCCTGCGTTGAACTGGACATTGTTTTCCTCACCCCATTCAACTGTGGCGTTCATATCCTTATTGATGGCAGCAACATGATTTTCGCGCTCGCGTTGGGAACGAGCAGTGGTCATTGGAGTACGCGACATAAATGAGGATATAAGAGTGCTGTCGTCTGCAAAGCTGTAAATAGAATGCTTTCTCCTGTCAAAGAGATCGTTGATATAGAGCAGGAACAGGATTGATTTTAAATTCCTCCATTATTACCAACTCGGATGCATCGATCCGTTAAGAAATTTTAAAGTTATAAAAGCAGTGCTGATGGTAGTACGTATTCTGTCAATGACACACTCAAAGACTATGGATATTTCGAGAGCCACTGCACGAGATGCAAGATGATGCCGAACCTCACGTAAGTCAATAGATCTCCCATTGATTTGTGCTTGCGGACGCCATACTGGCAATCATCGCTTATGCTGTTTGTTTCTCCATGACTTTGGACATGATGGAAACTAAGGCAATTGAACGGTAGTTATTTAGAATCGTTTTTTACTTTTCTTCGGAATTGGTTACTCTTGAGCGCATTTCCGGCTAGAAGGAAAGCATGCAGTTCTGTATGATAGCGAGAAAAGCTTACATAGTGGAAGTTCTAGTTCACCAGCATATTTCTCAAGCGCTATTGAGGGAGCGCCATCCGGTTTCACTTCGTGTTGGCGAAATACCAGACCTGGCATTGAGGAATTCACTCTCGGGATAGTTGAGTGAGCCTTTCCTTAAGGATCTAACGTAGAATTTGATGCAAACATTTTGGCAAGAATATTTGCACTTTCTTTGGCGGTTTCCGCTATTGAGTCATCATCTTTGATCAGTGGTGGGATTGACGTCTTTGAAACACTCTGACTGGCAGCTTTGGCAACTGACCAAACAGGACAGTTCAAAAGCTTGTTCTTGATCCGCTCGTTATATCCCTCCTTACTCTCGTCATTGGTCAGCTTACACTGGTTTCTAGTCGTGATGAATATATTTCTATTTTCGGTTGTCCGATCTCTGCGCCACTTGCGGTAGGCGGCATTTTTAGCATTGACCGCTCTTGAGCAATTTTTTCCAAACCATGGTCTATTGTTTGAGATACGTTTCATAGAAAAAGGGCTGAAAGCTTCCATACCAGCTAGGATAACTTGAGTTATATTATCCGCAGATTCAGAGGTGATTTGCTTCCTAAAGGAGACATCTTGCCAAAGAAAATAAAAATAAGACTCGCGAAAGTCACACCCCTTTTGAGATTTGTAGTGCCAAATCTTCGGGGTTACATGTGGCTCCTGTGCTTTCATAGCAAGTTCACAGGTTGCCGAGATAAGATTGTGGTCTGATGAGCACAATGGAGGTTGGATGGTTACGATGTAAAGGTAAGGATTAGTTGTTAAGAATAGATCCAGAAAGCTAGTATAGTCTATTTGACGCTCAGGGATTCTGGTAGGTTGGGTTAGTTTGGGTTAGTGCGTGACCAATAGCAAAAGCCTCGGCTCGTCGTCTTTGTTGGAGTGTATCAACCAGTCGATGTTATGTACGTTGGAGCTTCCTGCTAAGGCAATTTCTGCCGTTGAATAGCTGATCTGCAGAAAATTGATTTGGTTGCCAAGATTTTTGAGAAAAGCGATTTGTATTGGTATTCGCTAGATGGCCAATAAAAGCAATAAATGCTCAATCAATGCTCAATTTGAACCACATGACATCGAAGTCCTTAGGTTTTATGTTTCTTTTCGTTGGCATCATAAATCGTTTTTATAAAAACAGCTAATCCTGAGTTATATCGACATCGGGAGTAAAGGTCATATATTTAAGTGAACATGAGTAGTGCTTGAATTCACTTTTGTTTCTGATAGAGCTAAAATAGGAGGCTTACTTGATGTTATGTCCTGGTGAAACGAGTTAATATTTGTGTTCACACATCTTATGTCGCAGTCTATTTTCTGTCTTTGAGGTGCCTTCAGAGATTTTTAGGCCTGATGGTCGCCTCAGGCCAGCCTCCACCCGGAGAATCGAATGGGAGGCTATTTAACCTACGGAGATTTTTGATCTGGGATGCGCCATCCTGTGATCATTCTTCTTTTCCACCCTGGGAACAGGATCACAAAGGCATGGTGACGAAACATGAACCAGAGATTATATCTGTTGAAATATAAAAGTAATGCTGACCAAGAGCTAATTTATCTTATTGTTTAACTGCCGATGTCGGACCGATTTGTTAACGTCTTGGTGACAGCAGTTCCATATAATATATATACTACGTAATATTCTTCAAGTGTTAGAATAGCCAGTCTTTCATAAGCCCAGTTTTTATAAGCATTTCGTTTTTTGTTCGTAATAAAAGTGTTTTATATTATACGTGAGTTTGTTAATCATTTCTCTCAGTACAATCACTAAATCTCAACAATTTTACGCCACCTAAACCAATGTGGGCGATACGGGTGGACTGCATCGCCCGTCACAAAAATGACGTAACGAAAAGCGAAACGAAGCGAGCAGTTGTAAGTTTTTCGAATTCGGAATATATTCGGTCATCGCATAACAACAGAAATCAATTTCTTCGATTTTAAATCATATTTTGACTCAGCACCACGGCATACGGCATCGGCTTAACCTCACAACACTTAGGGGTGGCATCAGAATGAAGAGCAAATGCAGGACCGGGCATAATACGTAATTCCGTATTCCGAGTTTAGATTTATTTACATCACTATTTTGCAGCACGGCCTCCGCCATCTTAAAGAATGCTTCAAATGTGCCGGCCAAGGAACTACGGCAGCGGGGCGGAGGAATGAAGCAGCCTGGGCTAGTTTGGGTTCTGTATTCAACTTTTTGTCCAGACGACGCGACGTTGGCTGAATGCCGGCAATAATTAAGGGATATTGTTCATTTAATTCAAAAAACATGTCTTGCCACTGACGGGAATCGAACCCGGGCCGTCGTATCACAAGCACAGCGTCTAACCACTGTACTACCAGACCTGCTGGAAGCAATTCACTGGACCGTAAACACATGGATAATTTGGCTGATTCGGCCATCGTCGCGTCGCGTCGCGTCATGTGGGATCGGAAAGAAAAGTTGAAAAGAGACCGCTCTCTGGAGACGCTAGTCCTCGATTACTCTTAGGTGATCCAACGCCTTGCAGGGTGCGGACCTTTCCGGCTCTAAAGAGGCGGGAATATGAGGCGTGTCACAGGGCTCCTCATAAGACACTATCGCTGTAACAGGTGGCGCTTAGGGGACTGTCCAGCGTTGGTTGGGATAAGAAGGGTGCACTTCGGTAAACTGCGTACTGAACCCGCAGGACATAAGAAAGATACACCAAAGGAAGCTATGTTCCTTCGCTCGGGCAACCGGGCTGAATTGGTATGTGTCTGGGTGTGCGATGGACCCAGACTGGTGGCCTACATACAAGAGATCTCCCGCCCATGTTTCAAATGCATTTATTCATTTGGGTATATAGGCGAAACCAAAAATAACGGAACTATGTCATTATATCCCACAATGAAACGCTAGAATTCCAAACAAAATATAAAAGGCATTTGTAGAATTGAGTAAAAAATTATTATTAAGTTAGAAATCAGTTTTTCCGAAGCCCTCGGACTCGTTTCCAGATTGTTTCTCAATCTGTCTAATTTTGCTCCAGCTTTATGGAAGGAGCAGCTAATGAAAATAAATAACAATTTTAATTAGATACATAAAAATGGTTAGTTTGAGTGAATCCCCGTGCAAGGTGATTTTAAATAACAGGCCCTATTTTCGATCTTTCATTAAAACTTGTAAACCGATGTCATACTGTTCTTTTAACCTCAGAAATCCTGTCTTGATGAAAAAAGAACTTGAAGACGACTGCCGGTGTGCAACTACTCAAATAAAATATTTCTATCAAAAAAATGGTACCCTGGAAATGAAAAATACAATACAAAAGATGTTCATCTTTTGTATTGTATCGTCTTAAGTTTTCAAAGCTTTAGGACAAAGCACATTGATCAAAAGCATACGAAATAAATACTTATTTGAAACAATAATATTATACTTAGAATATATTTTTTAAAGGACACTAATTATAGACAGTAAAAAATAGTACCAAGAATGCATGTTAGATTAAATATCTTAAAAATAAATTTGGCTCTAAAACAGGCAATTACTACTTACAGTTTTGGTTAGCTTGGGTATATTGGACTTCATTTTTAAATGATAAAAATTCTGTTGCATGGATGTATATTTCTGCTTATTTGCCTTAAAACTAAAAAAATTGTATGGTGACATTATCCCAAAAGATCTTTAGCTTTTTCGAGAAAATGCAATCGAAAACACTTCACATCTTCATCCGTAAAATTTTTATTTCCAAAATTTTGGGTGGCCACACGCGAAGACAGGTTTCATCTCGATGAATAGAGGCGCACCATCTCGATGGTGCGCCTCTATTCAAACTGCATAGGACAAATATTTAATAAATTATTACTAAGCTTTCTAACATAGAAAAGCCAGGAAATTTCAAGAATACGTGTCAATTTTCGGCTTATTGCAACGATAAATGTAATAACCCATAATTATAAATAAAAGAAAATTTCGAATTTCACTCCGAAATTCGCCAGGCTGCTTGGAATTAATTTTCGATTGATACCACCAGTATCGTTGATTGATAATGTTTCAGTTTCGGTATATATAAATAAATCGTTTTTTTTTATATGACACGTGGTCTATGTACTCTTCGAATTGAGGCCAAAGTATATATTGAGTCAGATTTTCCTCCTACTAATTTATTTTATTATCAATCAAATGTTATATCAATATTTAATTTTGGGCAAACCGGTGATGACTGACTTCTGTTTTAAAGGAAGAGGTTAATATGCGGATGATATTACTTGTTATTTAGATAAAGCCAGATATGGTAATTAATATATTTTTCTGTACCAGCTAAATTCAAAGTGGAATGAATAGCCAAAGTTGATTGGGCCTTATTGGCCCAATCAGTGCTTCCTTCCTATTTAATGTTTCTTTAAAATATAATTTTTGGTAATGGCTCAATTCAATTGTGTGCGGCTAGAGGACACATTACCTACACTGAAAATTGTTTTTCTGCAATAATGTTAAGCTTTGATAGCTACGCTCATTTTTAAGTTTTGCGAAAGACTGATGGAAATCCTTTAAAAATTGTACTGTTTATTTAACTCGCCAAATTTAAGCGTTTAGACGTAATTTGTCTTTAAATATAAGCTCGCAAATTAATTTTTCATCTTTCTAAATTTCACTATTTTAAATTAAACAAAAGGAATTAACTAAATAAGAAAAACATTACTAACCAAATTAAAAAATATTCTCAAGATGTGGCCATTTTCTTCAATACACTTCAAAAATTGCTGCCAAACTCGCTGAAAATTTCCTAGCGTTTCCCTAATAGTTTAGCACTCCTCTATTATCTGAAAACGAAGATCCTTGACGTCAATGACTGGACTAGCATACACCAATTACTTCAAATGGTCCTAGAAGAAAAATTCGATAATACTAAGGGCCAATAGCTCATTTTATCCAATCCATCGCTAAGGATACGCTGTATTCAAATACTCCCGTACGTGAACACTAAAGGCACCATCTTGGAAAAGCCACATGACCCTTATATCGAGTAACACATCTTCCAGATACAAGGAGAGACGATTTTAGATATAATCTAGGTATATCGGTCACCAATTACTGAGCCATAAAAAATGGGGACCAATAAAGCAATCTCCTATTATCTCTGCCCACACATTCAGTGAAAATTTACGCTGATGTTTTGTTTCCACCACACTGTGTCGGTTCTCGTATGCATATATGCGGATATTATGCAGATTTGTTATGCCATCATGCGTGAAAACAGCTTCATCAATGAATAATATGAGACCCATCATATTTAACTAGGATCTGATTGCATATTTTCAATGGACTCCAATCATGCCAATCATTGTTACAAAGGGCTTGCACCTTTTGTGAATGAAACGAATACCCGTACCCAATTTCTTTAGTACTGGTACCTGGACTATCTTCAATAATCTCAAGGATTATTTCTTCTTACTGCACAGTTCTAGCATTTCTAGCTCTTCCCCTATTTCTATTATAAATTTTGAAAGAACCATACTCACTTATTCAGCAAGCCTCCTGTGCACAATGGAAAATGTTTAAGCATGCAATAATATCTTCTTGCCTACTCTGCATTACTGTTTACTCGCCCATAACAAAACGGCTTATCACAATATTCGATGTTTTAAACTGACAAGTTCAGCATAATTTGATACCTACTAACCTGGTAGGTAACCAAATGGGCAAAATGAATTCGCGACATATTTTAAGAAAAGATTTACTAACGGTTAGATCTAGCGAGTTAAATAAAAGTACCGTATTTAAAGGACCTGCGCTGCGTCAATCTTTCGGAAAACTTGTTAAAAATAAGCGTAGCTACCAAAGCTCTAAAATTATTGCACAAGACAATTTTCAATGTAGGAAAAGTTCCCTCTAGCAGCACTAGAATATTAAATTATTATTAAAATAATGGAGCGTAGTTGACTTAGTCTATGCTCCAAATATCAGTCATATCATATTTTGCGTAAGCAAATAATTAAAAAAAAATAATTGAAATTTGACGGACTGTAACTCGAAAACCAATGAAATTTCGAAAAAAATTTATATAAAGCTCTACCATAATTTTATCATGTAGAATCACCTCTTGAAGTTTCGTAATAGAATTTTGAATTACTCTGTATAAATTGATCAGCAGGCCCTCAAATATTTTGGTAAATTTCAATTCGATTTTACATGCTGTCTAATAGTTCAAACATTCATTTGGCTTTCGTATGACAGAGCTAAAGTTGATTTGAAGTCTTATGAAAGTGTTCAAACTTTGACCATCTTGAACCCGTTCCCAATTCCGGAAACATGCTATTATTTGAGTGCCATAGATGCAAAACTCGCCTAATGCATCAAATATAAAACTGAGAAAAGCACGAAAAACATTTAGAAATTATATTTTTTGTTTTTCCTATTATATATTTTTATATTTTAATCATTAGATTAATTACTCCTAGGAACCCAAAGGGTTTTATAATACTAAAAAGGAGTCTGGAGATATTTGGGAAAAATAATGTAATTGGCTAGTTTTGCACTAAATGTTTTCAAAAATAGAGTTTTGCATAAAATATTTTCGACACATTTTTCGTAATTTCATAGAAAAAAAAACAGAAACAATTGTTTAAATGCCATTTATTTGCAAAAATAAGGATCACCGACATCGAGATCCACAGCGAGCTGCGTACAAATAACCATTGCCTCAACACTCAGGCCAATCTCAACAGATCTTACATTCCTTTTCACAGAAGGCTTCTCGACTGAATTAACTTTTGCCCATACACTTGGAGATTGGGAGGGCCGCTTGATCAAGCATCTTCTATTTAAAATAATTTCTCCTATTTTCTACTACAGCAATGTAATTTTATTTTATTTTTATCTTTCATCTGTCTTCCTCTTTTTCTATCTTTCAAGTTGATTTAGCTTAGGCTAAATTCATCCCATCTTAAGGTAGTCCTCTTGGAGTTGGGTTAACTTAGGTTATTATCATCTCCTTTCTTTTCTGTTCTATCCGTCGAATTGAGTTAGCCTAGGCTAACCTCATCTCTAAGTTAGTCCTCTATTTTCACTTGATCAAGCATTTTCTTCCATGCTCTTGTTGTTAATTTGACATATTTTTATTTTTATTTTAATCCAAATTATGTGAACCATTTCTCATAATGTGACGCACAATGTGTGATATTTAATTGTGACCATTGTCGATTTTTGTTGTGTTTGATCCATGGATATGTCCTTTGTTTACTGACAAGTAAGTAAAAGAGGTCCAACATTTTCTTTTTCACGTATAAAAATGACACAAAAACCTTCATTCTTAATTAATTACTTTAGTTAATCCCCCTTTTTGTAATAAATTTTTTTTTTAATCCTAATAAATTTATAACTGAACGCAACAGTTTTCATCTCATAATTTTTTTTTTACCAAAAATAACCATTATCTCAATTCAACAACATTCTTTGACTCTCCACTGACAAGGGGTTCTTTTACTTACTTTCAGGTAATACTGATGATGGCTACGGCCGACAGCGCTCTGTTACGCTCTTCATGATTCCTTTTGGATTAAAATTTGCATGATATACAAAGTGTTTCATTACTAAATATAAAAATGTTTTTCAATTTACACAGGTAGATCTATTTCGGACGGTCTTAAATTGCTGCATCCAGCTTCGACATCACTTTGGTCATTGATATTTCTTTTTTTATGGTTATCGTTTATTAGATTTTCAACGATAAATTTTAAATCGGGATTATCCACCCAGCCATCACCGTAATGTTTTTTCAAAACGGAAATTATTGTAGATTTACGACCCTTTAGGTAAGAGCCAGTAGGAAGTACCATGTTGTTTTTTTTCCTCTTTTAGAAACAGATTTCGCTTGGCAAATATCACTTGTCGCTTGTCGACAACGATCACATGCTTTTGGGAGCGAAGCTGATTGGATGCACTGTAAAGAGAGAGTTTTGCTTTTCATTTAGCTAAACATAAAGGAAGTTTTGCATCGGCTCGTGAATTTTAGGAGCGATTTTATACGCTAATAAGAAGCTAGTTTTGCACCAAAATATCTACTTTTATAATAATATATTATGATGTAATCCTGATACCTAGTGAATCTAACTCATTTTTTAAACTATTGTCGATTAGCGAGTTTTGCATCTAGGGCTCTCATTTAGGATACTACATTGGGATGTTTTTAGATTAGTGATGTAGGAAGATAGATTTCCTTAAATGCCGATTTTTTATATGTAATTTATTCAATCTTATCCAACGGCAGGGTAACAAGCTAAGATATATTTAATAATTCTTCAAATAATATTTGCTATGATCAACATGATCGAAGATTTTGCAGTCAGGTTATCTATGATTCGCTTCAACGAAATGTTATTCTCCAAAATTATTTGTAAAGAAACAGACCCAAGTTTCAACACCTGTAACTTGTCATTGGATAAGATTGAATGATTAACTACAAGGTGCTTGAAAAGGAGATAGTATCGATACTTTTTGATTTCCTTTCTATGAAGTAATGTTATATTAGTGTGAAGGGGTTAAAAGAGGCCAGAGATACGTATTGATTCTCAGACCAGTTTTGATTGAGATATTACGTGAAAAAGACATTAAATAAACTATCACCACACGCCACTGAAGTGAAAACGTTACAAAGCGAGATTAATATTAAGAAAAATACAAGTATTTTTTTCTGTTTTTTTATTTTGAAATTACTTACCACCCTTGCATATCGTTTGAAAAATGCCAAATTATGTTAAAGTAAAAATTAACATTGAAAATGTTTCTGTTATCCTAGTTGGGGTATCAAATCGTGAAAAAGTGCATGCTAGATTTGCCACCTGTCGTTGGTTTGTCTATGCGGTCGGAATCGGTTCAAATGACAACAATAAATTAAAACTTACTGAAACTAACCGAAAGTTGATTTAACGACTAACCCAAACTAACAATGTTGGTGGGGAAACATATATCGGAACAGATTAAAAAATAAAAATAAAACTAACCCAAAATAACCGAACTTTGGCTACTAACCAAAACAAGCCAAAAACATTAAAATTGGTTATAACGTGTCGGATCCAGTTCAAATTACTATAATAAATTAGAACAGACTGATACTAACCGAAAATTGATAGAACGACTAACCAAAACTAACTAAATGCACAAAAAGGGTCAAAACGTATCGGAACAGATTGAAATTATCAAAGTAAGTTAGAACTAACCAAAACGAACCGGATTTTGGCGACTAACCAAAACTAACCAAATAAATTAAATTTGATTATAACGTATCGGAGCCGGTCCAAATGACTAAATTGAATTAAACTAACTGAAATTAACCGAATCTTGATTAAACGACTAACCAAAAACATCAAAAAGGGCTAAAAGATATCGGAACAGTTTAAAAAAAAAAGTAAGTTAAAACTAACCCAAAATTAACCAAAAACATTAAAATTGGTCATAACGTACCGAATCCGGTTCAAATGACTAAGATACATAAAAACAAACTGAAATTAACGACAGTTGATTGAACGACTGACCAAAAGTAACAAAAAGCAGCAAAAAAGGCTAAAACGTATCGGAACAGATTAAAAATATTAAGGTAAGTTAACTCAAATTAACCGAATTTTGGCGACTAACCAAAACTACCCAAAAACATTAACATTGGTTATAACGTATCGCAAGTGATTCAAATGACAAAAGCAAAAGAAAACTAAGCGAAATTAATCGAAATTGGATTGAACGACAAACCAAAAGTAACCAAAAGCACCGTTAAACATAACCCACATTAACCGCATTTCGGCTACTAACCAAAATTAACAAAAAAACATTAAAATTGGGTATAGCGTATCGGAACCGGTTCAAAGGCCTAAAATAAATTAAAACTAACTAAAACTAACCGAAAGTTGATTGAATGTCCAACCAAATGTAACCAAAAGCACCAAAACGGGCAAAAATATATCGGAATAGGTTACACAAATTAAAATAAGTTAAAACTAACCAAAACTAACTACAAACATTAAATTTGATTATAACGTGTCGGAGCCACTCCAATTGGTTTCAAGAGAGTGATTTTTCAAGGTCCGCGTCACGACACGGAAACCCTTCGTGAGCCTCACGACACGGAAACCCTTCGTGAGCGTCACGACACGGTTTATGACAAATTTACTATAACTTATCGGAACCGGCTCGGCTCAAATAAGTTGAGACTAAGTAAAACTAAACGAAAGTAAATTGGATGACTGACTAAAACTAACTAAATCTTTTAAAATTGATTATAACGTATCGGAACCAGTTCAAATGACTAAAATAAGTTTAGACTAAGTGAAACTAACCGAAATTTGATTCGACGATTAACCAAACCAAAACTAAACAAATCTATTGAAATTGAATATAACGTAACGGAACCTACTCAAATGACTAAAATAAGTTGATTCTAAGTGACACTAACTGTGTTAGAACTGAGATTGAGAGACGAATTAAATGATTTTTTTTGGTTCTTACAACTACCCCTAATATTTTAAATTGTAGAAACGGACGAAACTTGAAGTAATATGTATTTATGTGTTATTTTAGTAAACCAA
Organism: Pissodes strobi; assembly: GCA_016904865.1. Taxonomy (NCBI): domain Eukaryota; kingdom Metazoa; phylum Arthropoda; class Insecta; order Coleoptera; family Curculionidae; genus Pissodes; species Pissodes strobi. The sequence goes on along the minus strand of MU182562.1, from coordinate 6,646 downwards.
ACTTACGTAATCTGCCAAATGTAATTTTTTAATTAAATTGTGTTTGGGGGTGAATGACAGACGACTCGAATGCAAATGTTATTTTGCCTTTTACAACCACACTTAACGTTATGAAATGTAAAAAAGAACGAAACTTGAAATAATATGCATGTATGTAGTATATTTGGAAACTAAACTAGCGTAATCTAAGATGATCTAACACAAACTATCTCAAACGTATGTCAACTATTTCTTTTAACACAATTATGAGTTTTCTCAGATCTCAAAATTAATAAGCGTTGTATTCTGCTTCGGCATTTTCAATGTCTCCCTCGGTTGCACCTTTGTAAAGGGCTGTGAATTTTCACTTCCAGATCTGCCATAAAATCTACCAGAAACTGCTCCGAATCAGTAAAAAATGTCCACATTTTCCCATGCTGACCAAGTTTTTCTGTTTCAAATCATTTTCCCTAAGATTTCAGACAATTAACTGTATAAATCTATATATTTTAAGCTAAAAAGTCATATTAAAATATTGGAGAACGTATTCCTTCAAATTTCTCATAATACGTGACAAGCAAAGCTACCTATTCAGGCTCGTAAAATTGCTTTGCAAATATTTGATGATTTTGTGCATGTTTCAATTTAACCTCGATTTTCTCATTTTACATAATCTCGTACGGGAAATTGTTATAGAGCTCTGGCAGAGATTACGAGGTTTACGAATCTAAGAATGATTTCTTGAAGGCAGCTATGCGTTGGCTGGCATGTACGCTTAAATTGGATTAAAAGGATTGATGCGATTTTTTGGTAAGTCCCTCTTCTTTAATATATGAACGTTTGATTGCTTCAGATTATTCTTCCACAGTTATCGAGTATCAACGTAAAACTATGGAAAATTGCAGATTGCATAACTCGTCAAATCCAAATTCGTCCCGAGGTACGCAATTATAAATACAGTGCATTGCCGAAAAAATATATCATAGCAACATTTTCCACAATGCCGTTTTTGCACACTTTCATTAAACGCCCGATATAATAGATTAAAAGCGAGTTCAGATGAAGTGAACGATCTTTGAACTGCTGTGCAGTATTTGATAATCCATGCAAAAAATTGTAACTCGGAAATTCAGAATATCAGAATTAACAACTGCAACTAGAAATTTACAATCGCAACTAAGTATTCTCAACTGCAGCTGAAAATTCACAATTGCAACTCGGGAATAACAATTCTAGTAGTGAATTTTGAGTTGAAATTGTGATGCATTTATAGAATTGCAAGCATCGAGTTGCAATTTTAAATTCTGAGTTGCTACTGTGAGTTCTGAACCAGAAAAAAAACCGTCACAAATTTTTTAAACCATTTTGGACAGCATCATCATAACAATTATTACTTATTGGCATAGCAAAGAACTATACTCTGCGATGTTTTGTCAACTCGGAGTACACAATAATATATTGTATGTCAGTATTTACAATAACAACTATAAATTCACAATGGCATTTAAGAATTATCCACTACAGCTCAAAATTCGTAATTACATCTCGTGAATTAAAACTGCAGTTTTGTGAATTCTGAGTTGAAATACTGAATTTTGAGATGTACTTGTGGAAATTTTGAGTTCTAATTATGAATTCTGAATTGAACTAGAAAAAAAATCTAATTGAGCATCTAACAATTTTTAAATCATTGTGGACGGCTTCATCGATGATATCAAAAAAATATATATACAATAAACGCAGAGTGTAACAATTATAACTTAATGCCATAGTAAAGACAACTATACTTTGCGATTATTTGTAGCTCGGAAATTCAGAATTATTGTAAGACAGAATTTATAATTGCAACTAGAAATTTACAATCGCATCTAAGTATTTTCCACTGCAGCTGAAAATTCACAATTGCACCTCGGGAATAACAATTCTAGTGGTGAATTATGAATTGAAATTGTGTTGCTTTTATGATCTTGCAAGCTTCGAGTTACAATTTTGCAATTGCTATTGTGAGTTATAAACTGAACCAGAAAAAAACATCATAAAATTTATTAAAACAATTTGGCCGGCATCATCATAATAATTATTACTTATTGGCATGGCAAAGAACTATACTTTGCAATGATTTGTCAACTAGTGGTTTATAATTATTTGATTCCCATTCACATTTTCAACTAAAAATTCACAGTCGCATATAAGAATTCTCCACTGCAGCTCAAAATTCACTATAACGGGAATTAAAACTTCAGCTGTGAATTCTGAGTTAAAATTATGCATTATGTGATCTATTTGTGAACTTGCAAATTTTGGGTTAAAATTATGAATTCTGAATTGAACTAGAAAAAAAACGAATAATAATCATACAATTTTTAAACCATTATGGACGATGATATTAAAAAAAAATATATTTATAAAAAACGCAGAAGATGAAAATTGTTACTTAATACCATAGTAATGACAATCATTATAGTTTGCGATGATTTTTAACTCGGAATTCATAATTATTGTATGTCACAAATTCACAATTGCAACTGGAAATTTACAGACGCAACTAAGTATTCTCCACTGCAGCTGAAAATTCACAATTGCATCTTGGGAATAACAATTTCAGCAGTGAATTCTGAGTTGAAATTGTGATGCATTGATGAACTTGTAAACTTCCAGTTACAATTCAAGATAAATGAACATTATACATTTTTTTAAATCATTATGGACGGCGTCATCATAAAAATTATTACTTTTCGATGTTTTGTCAACTCGGGGTTCTCAATTATTCTATGTCAGAATTCACAATTGCAACTAGAAATTCACAATCGTTTATAGGAATTATGCAGCTGAAAATTCGTAATTTTGATTTCTCGAATTAAAACTGCAGCTGGGAATCCTGAGATGAAATTGTGAATTACCTGATGCATTTATGAACTTGCAAATTTCGAGTTGCAAGTATGAATTCTAATTTAAGCTAGAAGTACTCTAAATTGCAGCTTAAAATGCACAATTGCATTTCGAGAATTACAATGCCAGCAGTGAATTCTGATTTGAAATTGTGATGCATTTATGAACTGGCAAACTTTGAATTACAATTTTAAATTCTAAGTTGTAATTTTGAGTTATGATTTGAATCAGAAAATAACACATGACATCATGAAATTCTTTAAATCATTACGTACGTCTTCACCATAAAAATGTACTACTTATTTGCATACCAAAGAATTAGTTGCGATGCTTTGTCAACTCAGAGTTCACAATTATTGTATGCCAAATTCCATAATTGCAACTAGAAATTCACAATTGCATATAGGAATTCTCCACTGTAGCTTAAAATTCACAATTGAATGTCGGGCAATAAAACTGCACCTGTGAATTCTGAGTTGAAATTCTGAATTATGTGATATATTTGTGAACTTGAAAAACTTCGATTTACAATTTTCAATTCTGAGTTGCCATTGTGAATTGTGAAGCGAATAAAAAAAACAAATGATCATCATATATTTTTGGAAGTCATTGCGGAAGGCTTTATCATAAAAATTATTAGTTATTAGCATAGCAAGGAACAATACTTTACGATTTTTTGTAAACTCGGAGTTCACAAATGACAGAATTTACAATTCCAACTAGAAATTTACAATCGCATATAAGAATTCTTGGCTGCATCTCAAAATTCACAATCGCATCTCGAAATTACAATTCCAGCCCTGAATTCTGAGTTGAAATTCTAAATTATATGATGCATTTATGAACATGGAAATTTGGAGTGACAGTTATGAATTCTGAATTAAATTAGAAAAAAATAAATCATCATTATAAAGTTTTAAAAATCATTATGGGCCTCATCGATAATAAAATAGAAACGCAAACCATAGTAATTTTTAAATAAATAAAAAATATCTGACACATGAATAAAAAATAAGCCTTAAGTTCTGATATCCTAAACGGTATAGAAGCAATTTATAGACGTCTGCAATTTTTAACCAAAAATCGAGTTATGGTGTGCCAATTGCCTCAGCTCTTAATGCATATATTAAGATTATACGTATGATAGATTATGATATATTGTCAAGTGTCTTATTCGATAAAATATGCAACTATGTGTACTCGTTTTTTCTTATGGTTCAATAATGCATATCACTTAAGAGGAAATTCTACACAATGCAATGCTAGTGTATGTTATTTACTGGAGGTGAAATTGTGGCGTGCAATTTTAAAATACATTAGCTAAACCGACTACCAATTTTAAAATATTGTCGATGAAAAGTTGCTTCAAGTATCCATTATTGCGTTCGTGGGAAAATATTCTATATTTAGATACTTAAGTTGTCCTTCCGGAACCTTGCGTGGTACTTGACTTTGTACGACAAACAAGGAAATCAACAATTCAAGATAATGATACTCTACGTACTTCAGTCTATGTAATATGTTAGCAATTAAAAGGTATTTCACGAAATCGTGCGACCTATACGGGGTGTGCTAAAGATCATAATGAAAATGTGTTATGGTTTGTAAATAATGATATTCAGAATTCCATGTGAAACTAGTAATTGCCGCGGTGACATGCAGTAAGATATTCATATGGGGATGCCCGCGCCCGTTTAAAAGTGAGATTACACACTATATTTTTTGTGACTGTTCAATATACGTAAGTCAAATACTATTCACGGTTTATAATCCACTGCATTAGCACTGTATAAGCAAGGAATCTACCGTGGCATTAGTAACTAGTGTAATATGCTAAACGTTATTTATTTAATCTGACAAGCATTAATCCGCCAACGGACAGGTGGCAAAAACTAGGAGATCGGTCAAGCAGGGTATAATCCCTAAACGATTTGAAGGTATTTGTAGTTATTTTTTATTAATAATTTATATTTTAGGATCATGTTGAATAAATGAAATTAATCTTTCACGTCAGATCTGTCTTTTTAAGCTTTTTGATCTAGGGTATTTTGTTATAGATATGTTCTATATTGTTATGGAGGATTCATGTTTATCAGACAAATTATTGCCTATTACTCCACCTAAGTTGTAAGCTTTTAGAATATGGCCGCTTTGGCTCTGCGCCGTGGTGTAAATAGCAAAAGTGCTAATTTAGTGACCCTAGCGAAACTGAAAAACTTGAAAGAACTGGAAAATGCTCGAAAGCACAAATCTGCCCCCAGAAGGAGAAATCGAAAAATTAAAATGGGCAGTAAAAAGCTCAAATCAAGTTTTGAACTAACTTTGACAAGATGGCAAAAATAACGACTATATTGACAAAACTGACGTTGATAAACTTGTTCTTTCCAAAGGTATAAATTAGTCAGTTACACCTAAAATCGTTCCTAAGTTTTATATGATTTCAGAAATTGAAGAAACAACACCAAGCTTACCAGAAGAACATCAAGACGAATTTAGAATTAAAGCTAAAATTACACTAGAAAACCCATATAAAATTAAACAAAACTTAACATACACAGAACAAAGGGAACTACAATCATTGAAAAGAGATATCACTATTAAAATTCTTCCAGCAGATGAAGATAATTCAACGGTAGTAATGGATTGCATTACTTACGTATTGAAAGACAGATATAGAATATATTAAAAAAACACACAAAAATCAGTTCAATGATATAGAAATATTCAAACTGACAACACACAATAGCAAATCTCCTAATTTTTATAAAGAACCGAAAATATATAAACTAAATATACCTTTACGTCCAATAGTAACCTGAATAAGTAAATATTTACTCAATATTCTTAATCCACTCGCAAATAACACTAGCTCATATATAAGAGATTCGCAACAGACGAATAGAAAAACTATTACAAATTAATTTACATCCTAAGGACTCCCTGGTAACTTTTGATATTGTTAGTCTTTTCACAAACAAATATAAAATTGATGAAACTTTAAATATTGTAAGAAATAAATTAGAATATGATACTAACCTTGGTGAACGTAAAAAACTGAATATTGACACTATACTAGAATGGTAAACTTTTTTGCGTAAAAACTATATATTTTTAATGAAGTAACAACTGCTACCACCAAAACATATTCATTTCATATCATATCATATCATATCAAATCAATAAAATACCCAGTAGCCAAATATTTACATATGCTGCCGTTAAATATCTATAGGTAAACGAATTGAGCTCAAATCGATTCCGATATCAAGGCGACAAATTAAATTAGCAAATTTCAGGTATATGAAATAAATTACTGCCATGAGCTTTACAGGCAAATACGGCAAAAAATTACTCAATCAGCTATTCGGACACTAGCCAAATGAATTCTCTTACTAAATTAAAATAAAATTAAGTGTCTATTTTAAAGGTAAGCTCAATAAGCAATGAAATAAATGAAACGAGAATATAAATGATAGACGTCAACAGTTATTTAATTATTAATGTATCAATTAAAATTATATATAACGATAAGCTATATACGGTAGTTAAGGAAAATGACCGACAGTCATTTGATCATTTATTCATTAATTAAAATTATACATAGCGGTAAGAAATACACGGTAATTTAGGTAAATGACCTACAATCATTTGATTATATATTCATTAATTAAAATGATACATAACGGTAAGAAACATAAAGGCAAATGACCTACAATCATTTGATTATATATTCATTAATTGAAATGATACTTACCGGTAAGCTATATATGGTAATTAA
>MU182561.1:377151-410924 GCA_016904865.1 Pissodes strobi | reverse complement strand
ATAAAACGAAATAAGAAAAAAGATTCATAAAAAAATCGTAAAACATTGTTCGTAGAGTTAATAAATATATTATAAAACGAAATAAGAAAAAAAATTATATAAAAAAATTAAATAAAAACGGGAAACGCGGCAATTCGGCCAAAAAAGGCAAAGGAGTTCAGTTACGAGATCGGGGATGGCACAAATTGGGAAAAAGGCTTTATGAGAAAAAAATTGTTCTTGAAAAAATGGGAAAACATTAAAAAGACCGTAAAAAATGTTCGAAAAGTTAATAAAAGTATTATAAAACGAAATAAAGTTTCGAAAAATTATTCAGAAAGTTAATAAAGTGTTATAAAACCCAATAAGAAAAAAAATTAATAATAGTGAAAAGGAAAAAAATTAGTTAATAAAGCGAAATAAGAAAAAGATTCATAAACAAAAGTAAAACATTGTTCGGAAAGTTAATAAACATATTATAAAACGAAATAAGAAATAAAATATTGAAAAAATAATAAAGTAATTCGAGAAACGCGGTTTTCGGGGGAGAAAAAGCGAAGGAGTTCAGCTACGAGGTCGGGGGTGGCAAAAATTGGAAGAAAAATAGGCTTTATGAGAAAAAATTGTTCTTGAAAACATGAGAAAAAATTGAAAAACCGTATAAAACGTTCGAAAAGTTAATAAAAGAATTATAAAACGAAATAAGGAAAAAATAATAATGAAAAACGTAAAAAAATGTTCAGAATGTTAATAAAAGTATTATAAAACCCAATAGAAACAAAAATAATTAAAAAAAGGAATAAATTAGTTAATAAACCGAAATAAGAAAAACATTCATAAAAAGACGTAAAAAATTGTTCGGAAAGTTAATAAATGTATTATAAAATGAAATGAGAAAGAAAAAATAATAAAAAAATTGCTAGAGAAACGCGGTTTACGGCAAAAAAAGCAAAAACAAAATTGAAAAAGGTGTCGAAACCGGGGGCAAAAATTGAGGAAAAAAAAGCTTAAAAAAAACCTCAATTCCTAATATCTCTTTCAAATGTTTCCCTTTGCTGTGTGCTTATGAAGGAGAGGCAGACATTTTTTTTTAATTTTGCGATGCTCATTTGTTTTTACTCATATATTCAAAAAATAATAAAAAAAAAACGTTTTTGCGTGTTAATAAACTCTGTAGGTGGGTGTCAAATATAAATCAACACCCTATACATAGTACAGTTAAATCGTAGATTAACCTATAAGTTAAATTGTAGTTTAACTTGATGTTGTTACCGGCCGAAAGTTAGCTTTTGATGTGGAAACATCTTACGCGGCGGTATGAGGGTAAATCTCGGTAAATGCGCAAACCAATTCTAGCCGCTAGGACGGTATTATATACAATTTTGTCATTTAAAATCGTTTTAAACGATTTTTAGACGTTAAAAAAGCATATTTTAAATTAAACGAACCGTTAAAAGTATTATTTTTAAATTATTATATTCGCAGTGTGTTTGGATTCATATCACAGCTTATTTTTAATGGACGGTTGAATTTAAAATGAATTTTCACTTCATAATCCACGACGAATTCGTCCGAGGCCACGGCTATCGGCCTAAAAAAGTCCGAATTTTCGGATTTTTATACAATTTTGCCATTTAAAATCGTTTTTAAACGGATTTTGGACGATAAAAAAGCATATTATTATTTTAAATTAAACGAACTGTCAAAAATATTATTCAGATGCCCAGATGTTTAAAACAATATTGTCATAGTCCTCTTCTAAAATTTGAAAAAGTTGTTTATTGACTTTTCCAAATCAAAGGATGTCGGCCCACGATTTCTAGGTAAATAAGCTATGTCCATATGTTGATGTTATTCCTGGTGTACTATATTACTGTTTACCTGATTCAGTGAAGCGAGGCATATGCGTTTAAATTAGCGTCCGTCTGTTGACAAAATAATGAAACGAACGAAAACGATGTTGCTAATTGGATTATATCCACGAGCGTCCGAGTGACATAATTAATTTCGATTTCAAGGTATATTGACTATTCGAAATTCTACACATCATAGGTTACGTCTTTCGAATCCTCATTCGCGGTCGTATAGATTAGCACTTTGAAGCAACTACGTTGTTATGTTACATGCCCGATTGCGGGCTTGATGCTTGCATTTGACGTTACAAAAATCTAAAATGTGTCACGTAATAAGTAAATAACGAAGAGGGGGGATAAACTTAACTTTTGTACACTGAAATAACATGCCTATTTTTTTCTAATACTAAATATTTTGGCCAGTACCTACCTAAACTGGAGCATTTTGGTTCTTATCCCTCTCCAGTCTCGAGCTCTGGAGTGGAGTAATTCATTACAAAGCCGGTTTTCCTTACTTTGAACATTTATAAGTTTCTTATTTGTATTCGATAGAATATCTACTTAAAATGCATTTTATCCGATATATTTATGGTCTTAGACGAGGTCTTTATTTTCGGCTCACTGCTCCAGCTCTTTTTCATTTTGGTCGGTGGGGTTGTAGCCTCACATTGTGATATGATAGTTGATATCTCCCATAACAATATTGACGTGATGGTTGTTGAAGTTAGGAGGATCTTGGAACTTATATTTGACATTAGGAGGCTTGTAAACAGATGTGATTCTTAGGTGAGTTGTTACAGTCAGAAACTTGATGTCGTTGTTTTCTGACAGTCCCACAGATTTGATGTCTACTCCGGGTCTAGTGAAGATGGCGCTGTCGTATTGGTCGTGCGGTCTTTCCACCATCAGCTGCATTCCTTGTATCTTGGGTCTACGACTAGTCCTGTCCCTGTGAGTTTCGTGAATTACGAGTAGGTATATCGCATTTGATTGTTCTGCACATGTCTGACAGTAGGGCCTCTTTCTGACTGGATAATCCTTCGATGTTAATCGAGATTGTCATAAAAGCTGGTTCTGACAAGAGCCTATTTGTTGGCATCGATATCGTATTAGTTGTTGGTTGATTCGGTGTTGAGACTTCACCCTCAACGTTTCCAGGGACGCCCGATCGCTGTGATAAGATTCACTGCGGGCTACGTGGAGGCTTCTCTATTGTCCCCACTAGAATAATAATGTAATGTTATTAGCTATTATGTTCAGAATGATGACTGGTAATAGTTTTAAATCCAATCTCTCATGTAATACTAATTGGACGGCGCGATTTCCAGACCTGTCAGCACTTGATTTTCTTGGAAATGAATTTTTCTACAACATTTATGGTTCAATTTGAAGTCGTAAACGGCTGCTGAATAGATAATTTAAAATTATATCAATATGTAAGAAAATATACAGGGTGCCGTTTAAATGGAAATTGAACATTGTTACAAAAACGTACGTTGTTAGCAATCATCATCTGACTTGGTAAATGACTCACGTGTTCTTCTGACTTGTCGCTACTGGATTTCTTCTAAAAAAGCAATTTCTGCTGTAATTATCTCATCCAGTTTCAAATCAGACAAGTTGATAAATAAGCAAATATACAGGATGTCGTTTAAAATGTGGGAAGTTGAATTTTAAAAATGACTTTTAAAAAAACGTGTTCAGATTGCTGCCACTTGATTTCTCTTGAAAATGCATATTTCTGGTCCATTTTGTAATCCAAAAAGCTATTGAGCAAGAGCATATAGACTAAGTTGTCGTTTGGGTTAGCAATGAAATTTAAGGGTGACTTTAAAAATGTATGTTGAGTTTTATGATTAATTAATGGTTTTATCGGATCATAAGTGGCCCGTGCATTTTCTTGACTTGATTTTCCTTAAAACTGAATTTCCCTACAATTACTATGATTTAATTTGAAATCGGAAAAACCATTGAATATTGAAATTTGTATCATGTAGAAAAATACACAGAGATCTTTGTTTTTCCATGAAGATTCAGTTTTTCAATGTTACCTATGCAATCTCTTGACCACTTCTACAAATTATAGTACCAACAATATTTCTTCATAAATAAACTGATGATCGAATACTTAATGTTAGGGATCGCCAGTAAAAGAACAGCTGGCAGGTATGCACAAGTAGTGTACTTGACATTTATATCTGCGGCATTAACGAACTGCGATTTTTTGGACTTTTAAACATTCACTGTTTTGCAACATATTTCGGATCCTGCATGTTTCTACCATTTTACAGAAATTCGCGATCATAAGAGCGTGTCGATTATGAATATATACACAATCCACCCACACTGTTTATTTAGCGTTTCGAATTATTGCCATGGGGCATCGCGTTGTAATAAATTACTACATAAAGCACCTAAGACATTGTTATTACCTGTGATGGAAAATTAGATATCGTGAGGCAATTAAGAAAGCATCAAAATTGACAGTGTCCAAAATTTCAGTAGATAAAAATCGAACATAAATGGAAAAACAGTTGCCAGATTTAGTTGAAACAAGTTGCCACTTGTAGTAAAAAATGTTGTAGTTTTCTGAATTTCTCCCTAGATCGAATTATTATTATATTACCGTTACCCAGAAGAAGACGGCAGAGGACACAAAGTATCGCCTAAAATTGAGGTAGGTTCACAGTGAGTCGTGGAAAAATCGTCGTAAATTGCCGATCGGCAATTTCGCGGTCACTAGCCGAAGAAAGTAACATGTGACCCAGTTGGTATACCAAGGCCACTCTCACTCTGCGGGCCCGCACCATCACAATAGACCACTGGGCAACAGGTGCGGAACGGGTAACCGTTCGCTCGACGATTTCGGTTTCGTTTTCTATCGTTGCACCTCATTTTTATGATAGATTTTACACGTTCCGAGTAACAGTTGTAACGTTCTAAAATTCATTCGAAGGTAAATATATGAAGCAATACCGTGTTTGCATTTCTGTCTATCAATAACCAGTTGCCGATGTGCCGATGTGCCGATGAAGCGAATCAATATTATTTATTTTTTTGGCATATTCTCTATGTGCAGCTGTTGAGAGGGGGGGGGGGGGGGGGGGGTGGCAAATGATCGTGCGCGCCAATAGCAAAAGCTTGAACTTGAACGATTACGTCTTATATATGCAATATCATTGTTGAAACATGAGAACCCGCAAATGTATTATTAGTTGTAAAAATACATTTTAAAAACGGTGTGTGATTAAGACCACACGACAAAACGGAAATATTTAACAATACAAAATCTCCGATAACAAATTGGCTGGAAATGGTTAAATTCTGTAGTTCCCATCTTTAAAAGAATCTACTTACTATACACATCGATATGTTAAAAATAAAATTATGCCTTGAAATATGTCATAAAATCCACTCATAGAGTGTCTCTAATTAGCAAAAATTTTCCATATTTCTCAGCGATTTTCCGGCTTTAAACCGATAATTAATTTTCCTACATGACCTATTCAAATTCAAATTATTTATTCATGCCAACATTTTTGTTTAAATTTTGGAAGGGGCAATTCACACATCGTGGTAGGGAGTTTACTGTAGAATGTAATTCCATAAGAATTTACTCCATCCCTACTTCTCTGGAGTCTCATGTATGAGGATACAAGGCTATATTTATTACGGGTCCCATGTCGAAGATGTAAGTGGAGGTTTTGTTTAATGAAGCTAGTGCACTCAAGAATATATAATGAGGGTAAAGTAAGGATACCAAGAGACATGAAAGCCTGTCGACAGTCTTCTTCGTAAGACAAACCACTCATACCCTCACCACCCTTTGCTGAATACGAAAGATATCCTTAGCCCCACACAAGAACATTCTTATGAGGAATGTGGCATCCCAATCTTTTGATTAAATAATTTATCTGGTTTCTCCAAAGAAGTCTGGGGTCCAAATAGACACCCAAAAACTTTACTTCCTCAGCATCTGCTCCATCTGGATGTGGTCACCCGCACTCTCTGCACTCTATTGGTAAGATAACTGGAAATTAATGCAATACTATTGTTGCTGAAATTGTATATTTCAAGTTTTTTAAGAAGCAAGTCGTGAGTAACACGGTCGGACGCCTTACTTAGGTCACAGAAAGTGCTTGGTAGATAGCAGTGCTCCTCAAATGCATCCTGTAATCGTCTAACTAGATCTACAATAGCTAAGGTAGTATATATTACAGTTTTTTCTAAAGCCAAACTGACTGCCTGTGAAACATTCTTTGATTCAAAATATTTTACAATTCTTATTACTAGACACTTCTCAAAAACTTTCGATAATATGGGAAGAAGTGAGATGGGTCTATAGTTAGATGGATCCGAAGAATCACCCTTCTTAAAAATAGGTACAACCACTGCTTTTTAAAAATGTCAGGATTTTTTTTAGACAATTTTTTTAGACAATTTATTCATGTTCATAAATTACAAGGTAATTTTTACATAAGTCAAAAATAAGTATATAAATTTTAAAAGCTAGGTAAAAACAAAAGACAGTACTTAAATGTATCACAGCAAAATTGACAGATATTACAAAACATAATGGACGGTCAAAATGTTAAAAAGATGTAGGACAGACATATGTATGTTAAAATAGAGTTTAAAATTGAATTAAGAATAACTGACACTAACACATTAAAATTAGACATTTAAAAACGACTCTGGACCACACTCAAAGAATTCTTGTTCTGAATAAAATGCGTTCCTCAGCAGAATTCTCCCAACCGTGCATTTAAAGGAATTAAGTGGGAGCTCTTTAGCAATTACCGGTAGTTTATTAAAGAATTTCACCGCAATAAACTCTGGCCTTGACTGCGATTTTGAGAGACGGCAGCGGGCAACCCTTAAGTCACTCCCATGGCGAGTGGGGTAATCGTGGATATCATGGTGGCTTTCAAAGAGTTCTATGTTACTCCTGACATACATGAGGCACTCATAGATATAAGCAGACGGAAGAGTCAAAATCCGGAACTCGCGAAATGCCCACCTACAGTCCTCTCTGTAACCCAACACAGCAACGATTCTTATGGCCCTCCTCTGCAAGGCAAACACCCTAGTTGCAGAGGCAGCCCTACCCCAAGCCAATAGGCTGTAGCAGATGGTGGAATGGAACAGCGCATGATAAGATGTCAGAAGGGTATCAAGAGAAACACATCCTGCCAAGCTTCTCAACAAAAACACAGTGCTTCGGAGTCTCTTGTAAAAGGACTCAACATGAACATCCCAGCTAAGTTTTGGGTCCAGATGGACTCCCAGAAACTTGACGCTGTCCTCGGCATTCATGCCCTCGCAGTTTCTTAGGGAAAACAGCATTTTTTGGGTCTTATCTATGTTGAGTGATAACTTGTTTGTATCAAACCACAGCCTGGCTTCCGACTGTGCCATGCCTGCCAACTCCTCCGCTACAACCTGGCTCCGGCTGCGGCTCCCGGTATATGTATCATCCGCATATTGGCCAAATTTAGCTATGGAATTACACATAGGCAAATCATTCACATACACCAGGAAAAGAAACGGACCCAGGATGGAGCCCTGAGGAACACCAAGATTCAAAACCCTTTCTCCAGACAGTCTACCACCCACTCTAACCATTTGGGGTCGTTTCTCCAGGTATGATCTAAGCAAGGCAATGCTAGCTTCTGAGGATTTGTAGTATGCAAGCTTTTTAAGTAGGATTTCATGTGAGACACAGTCAAAATCCTTACTGAGGTCAAAGAATTGTGCTATACTGTAGTTCCCATCCTCAAAATCATCCAGGATGGTACAGATGAGGTCCAGAACTGCCATGGCTGTGCCTCTACCAGAGCGAAAACCAAACTGACAATTTGAGAAAAGTGCATTAGTCTCAAAAAATAATGAAATTTGATCCACCATGCACTTCTCCATCACCTTAGACAAAATTGGAAGTAGGGAAATAGGGCGGTAGTTGGCTACTTCAGTTTTCTCCCCCTTTTTAAAGATTGGACTGATTATTGCCCTCTTAAGCACTGCTGGGAAAATACCTGACGAGAAACACTGGTTTATGAGGTTGGTGAGTGGCTTAGCTATTAGGCCCTTAATATGTTTGACAACTTTAACAGAGAAACCAAAAATATCAGTGCTGTTTTTGTTTTTTAGGTTTTGAATTATTTTTAATATTTGCTGTTCAGTAACTTGCTGGAAAGAAAAGCTCACAGACGGAACAGGCCCATTCAGGTATCCCAGAGGATCTCGGTTTGTTTGGGAAATACCATCAACTATATTTGTAGCAATAGTACTAAAATATTTATTGAATTGTTCAGGTGGGATGTCCGGTTCCTGTCTGCTGTTTCCCGAAAGCCCTCTTTGACTATTTATGATAGACCACATACTCTTCACCGGATTCTTTGAGGTCGCAATAAGGTTATCATTTGCATCTTTTTTTGCCTGTTTTAAAGCTTGGTTATATATTTTTTTAAAATTTTTAAGCTCCTCCTTATTTCTTGGAGTCTGATGCTTGTTATAAAAATCCTGCAAAAAGCGTAGTCTTTCTCTCATCTGACGCAATGTGTCTGTAAACCATAAAACTTTATGAGGATCATCCCTTTTTACTTTGTATGTCCTTTCAGGGAATGACTCCAGGAATGCAGATTTGAGGTTCTGAATAAACAGAGAAAATTTGTTCTCAATTGAGAGATCAATATTGTCAACAAAATCCCAACTAACCACACCCACCTCCACCTCAAAACGGGCCAATCCATTCCGAGTAACTGGACGAAAAACCTTCCTCTCCAGTGGCCGCCGTACATCCACAGAATCAACACCCATGTCAAGGTAAATACCCTGACCGCAGTGATCAGACAGACCCACCTGGAGGACCTCAGTACCAATCTCTCTACTCACACAGTTTATAAAGATGTTGTCCAGACAGGTCGTACCCCTCGTTGGGTTAGTTTGGGTTAGTTTGGGTTGTATCATCCTCTGAAAGCCATAGCTCTCAAGAAGATCACACAATAAGGCTGAATTTTCATCATTTAAAGTGAAATTGACATTGAAATCTCCTGTCAAGACAACATCTCCACCAAGACCACTCTCCCGTAATGCAGCCTCCAGGGTCTCCAAGAACACCAGAAATGACCCTGATGGAGACCGATACACAGAGATCACACAGAGCCTAAGGGGCTTTATAAGTGAACAGCATAGTTCTATACACTTCTCTATTTTAATGCTTAAGACATTTTTGGTTTCATATTTATTTCTAACCACCTCGGCAAGTATCAAGGAACCCCCACCCATGTACTGCTCCCGTGCAGAGAAGGAGCTAAGATCATAGTTGTTAATATGCAATGAGTTTAATTCGTCTTTATTTAGCCAGTGTTCAGTTAACGCTACAATGTCAAAAGTTTTATCTGCAAGAAACTCATCCAATTCATGAGTTTTATTACGAATTGATCTGATATTGACATGAAACACACTAAAGATATTATTTTTATGTATATTTAAAGAAAGGTTAGAATTATTAGGTTGAGAAACCTTGGTACAAACATTTGAATTTTTATTGTTACATACCAGTAATTTATTATCAGCAACCTTTACGGATCCACTGTAGACTGTGCCTTCATCAGACTCCTTTAAGAGGCTTTTGTCTGATTTAGAAGTTGGTAGTTGATAAAATGGTTGATGATTATACCATTGGGCCAAAGTTCTGCATCCATAATAGTGGTTTTGCTTTCTGCTGGAACACCTAGTTTAAAGGAACCGCAATATTTCTCCTTGATTGTTTTAAGTTTATAGCATTGATATCTGTTGTTAGGATAAATTTGTTCCAGGTATTTATTAATGTCTTTTGCCTCTGTTGTGGGAACAAAACCAGATAAGAATATCCACTCTAGCGGCGTTAGAGTGGCTGCTTTTAGGACACAATTTATATTAGTGCCTAATTTGAGTGTAGGTCTGCCTGTCCTACGGTTTTGCTGCTTATTTTTTCGCGATTTAACCGGTTTCCAGTCATTTTCGGCATTGTTATTGTTTTGTTTACAATTTTTATTTTTTTCTTCTTCTCCATGAGGTCCGGCCCTGGTGGGAGTTCCTTCAACGAAGACGTCATCTGTCAAAGGCGGAGGCGATGGCGATATGCCATTCGCCGAAATTGAAGCGCTAACTTCAAGCGGCTGCATTTGTGTCGTGCCGCGTTCTTCATCCAGCTCGGCGACAACTATGACGTCATCGGCATCGTCGCTGCGAGGACCTCTTGCGGCGGATGTTTCACCTTCTTGATCCTCATCGGGCAATATGGTGGATTTGACTCTACTGCACTTGTTTGCTGTTTTTGGTATGGGTCTTTGTTTGCCTTTTTTATCAATGCCAATTTCCACGATTTCCATGGAATTCTCCAATGTTTTGAGCTTCTCTCTCAACAATGCACAGTTTTCTTCCAGGATTTTGTTCTTGCTTACCATTTCCTTAATCAATCTCCTCAGGTAAGAATTCTCCGAATCATCGTTGTCGTCGACGTCGGGAATAGCGACTTGTTGATCCTTTTCACAGCAATCAAGCCGTGTTTCGTCAATAAACCTGAGTTTATCGTTCCAATCACGTGTGGCACACGATCTATGATATGCTTTTCCACAATTTACGCATATGAAACTACCGAACGATTTTGTTTTGCAGCAAAAATAGTACATTTTAGTATCAGACTCACTTTTGCGTGCCTTTTTACTTGGCGCCATCTTGTTTTTACAATTGGTTATTTTTAACGTTGTTTTCAGTTTCTTAGCCTAAAAGAGGAATAATGTCACCACTATGCAATTTAAAACTCATTATTAACAGAGTTCTTGTCTGTTATTAACAATTTTTCTCAACCGGATAAATGCATTCAGCAATAATTTACCTAAGGGGCTGCATATAAGATGTTTAATTCCTTTTATTACTTCAACTGAAAAACCGTAATGATCCCTGCTCTTTTTATTAGTAAATCCCATTAAAATATCTCTTATCTCAATGAGTGTAACTTCCCGGAACTCAAACCTTTCTTCCAGTAAAGGAATTAAATGATTGAAGCTCAAAGGATGAAAGAAGAAACCCCAATTTGGCTTTTTAGATTCTTGGCAATATTAGTGAAGAATTTATTGAATTCATCAGGTGAGACCTTAGATTCCACTTTATCATAAGACCCATTACGATGTTCGTTAATAATACTCAACATACATTTAATTGGGTTCGAAGGAGTTTTTATTAAATTTTCATTAGCTTTGCTTTTTGCTTCATTTATTGCTTTTTTGAATTTCTTTTATAATTTTTTGGCAAGATATTATTGGATAAGCAGGGATACTGATCATTACGCTCTCTCAGCAGATGTAGAATCTGCTCAGATTTATCAAGACAGTTCTGATATTTTTGCTTTATATAAGCTATTTCTGAAGCTGCCATACAGAACCTCTTAAAAAATTTGAAACTTTTCACTAGCAGTCCGCCCAGAATTTAGAAAATTAAAGTTTTACTTCTCCATGTAAGAGAAAAAATACTCTCACCATGTTGACTGTTTTTGTTAACTTTGAATTTTCTTCAGCCGTGGTGGGGCGAGAATTCAATAAGCTGACAACGATGCAGCCTGGGGGTTACAAGGTCTAAAGAATGCATGGTCCAGACAATGCTCGCCCCTTGTTGGCTCAAAAACTAGCTGGGTAAGACCATAATGAAGCCAGTAATGAACACACCTCAGTACTCTCCTTGTCCTCTGTGAGAAAATGCACATTAAAGTCCCCCACAAGCAGGATATCACCTTTGTTTTGAATAGCAATTAAAGCCTGTTCAAGAGTCTCGAGAAAAGTGCTAATGGATCCCGATGGTGACCTATAAAATGAGATAATAGATAATTTTAATTCTTTTACAAATATATCACTTATTTCAATACATTTTTCAACAGTCAAGGCATTTCTTTCATGATAATATGACCTAAAATTATACAAAGGATTTATGAAGATTGCTGATCCACCTTCAATGTAATCCTTCCTACAGCTTCTAGTCGCAAGTTTGAACCCTGTCATGTTTAAGCGTTCAATCTCGGCATCAGTTTGCCAGTGTTCATAAACATAGCATTTTTGTCAGCCAAGAATATTTGGTAGATTAAAGATCCCAGCCTCTGGGCCACAAATTTACATGTATGAATGATGTGGCCTCTCATTTCATAGGATACCATCATTTTGAAAGAACTCCGGTATTTATCTTCTTTGGTTCTCGGTTCTCATTTTTTTCACTTTGTTCAAGCTTGTTTATTGTTAGGAAAGCAAAGACGTCATCCTTTATATTTTCCGGCGCTAGATATGTCAAGAAAAGTCAAGAAACTTTCCCAACAGTTTTCCGGTTTGCGTTTTCGTTGTGGGGTTGGGTATTTAATTTTGGACTATAGCCAGAAAATGGTGTGAGGCTGAGTGTGAAGGAGTTCGGTGACCTGGTAGATCTCCGGATTTGACACCATTCAACTTATTTGCGGCCATATTTAACAAAGCGATTTATTTACAGAGCTATGGGATGCGAACTGCAATTCCTTATTATTGTTGGGTTTCTTTAATCAATTCGAATATATAGTACCTTTCATCTATACAGTATCATAAAAACTCTTTATTTGTGATGAATTATTAAATTTCTCCCATCCAGAAAGGAATTGAAAATTGAGGAGTTCAGTGGTCTGCTATACAGAGTGCTACAAATTCGAGTGAATACATGCATGAGGATCTCAGGAACCGTAAGTCGATTAAGTTAAGGCAAAGTTGCGTAATTTGATGTCCAACAAGATGCCGTTTTGATATTTGAAAAATTCCTAATACTTTCGGAGATATCCGGAAAGAAACGAAATTTTTCCAAAATCGTTTTTTTATGACGTTGTTTGAAAAAATATTTTAGAATGAATAACACTTTTTCATTGCCACTTTTCCTTTACAAGGAGTTGCTGTTAAATTTAAAATTCGACGTTTCGTCTTCTAGCAACCATCATCAACTTAATTTTTTTAAATATACGGTCTTGGTTATTTCTTTCGATTTTCGTTGCTTAGGGGCATCGTATTTTAAATTTGACAATGTCATTTTGTAGAGAGCAAAAGGTGGCAATGAAAATGTGTTATTTATTTTAAAATATCTTTTCAAATAAGGTCAGAAAAAAATAAAAACAACTTTGGAAATTTCGGTTTTCTTCGGATATTTCCGGAAGTATCGGGAATGTTTCAAATTTCAAAACGGCATCTTGTTGGACATCAAATTGCACAACTTTCATCATCATCATCACACTGCTGGACATAAGCCTCCCGTAATGATTTCCATCTCCCTCTATCCTGCGCTGCATTTAACCAGTTGGTTTGGATGCGCTTCAGATCATCTGACCCACGAGTGAGCGGTCTGCCTTTGCTGCGGAAAGCGTGGTCTCGCGGTCTCCATTCAGTTATTTTTCTAGTCCATCTGCCGTCGTTTATTCTGGTTAGGTGATCCGCCCAGTTCCATTTTACAGTCGATATTCTTGTGATGGCATCTGTTACTCCACTTCTCCTTCTCACCTCTGTGTTTGGAACTCTATCTCTCAGGGACATTATTCTTTTCATGCTTATTTGCGCTACTCTTATTTTGTTCGCGGTGTTCTTTGTTAGAGTCAGTATTTCGTCTCCTTAAGTTAGTACTGGTAAAATACATTGGTCGAAGACTTTCTTCTTAAGACACATGGGATTATCAGATCTTAAGATGTAGCTCAATCTTCCAAAGACTGCCCATGTAAGACCCATTCTTCTGCCAATTTCGCAGCTTTGATTATCCCTTCCCAATCGGTTTTCACTGGCAACTAGATTTGTCATGAACTATCGATTTTCAGCCCAACCTTTTTGGATGCTAGGTTCAGCTCGCTCATCATTTCTTGCGCTTCTTTGAGATCATTTGCAATTGATATCAGATCATCGGCGAAGCGAAGGTGACTAAGTTTTTCATCATTAATGTTGATGCCGAGGTTCTCGATGTTTGTGCGTTTGAACATGTACTCTGAAAGGTTGGTAAATAATTTGGAGGAGATGACATCCCCTTGTCGCACACCTCTCTCTATTTGGAAGCTAGGAGTATGTTCATGAAGTCTAATGACAGCATTTGCGTTCTTGTATAATTGCTTAATGATGTCGATGTAGCGATGATCGATTCTGCAATCAGCGAGGGCACTAAGCATATTATGGTGGTTTATTGTGTCAAAAGCTTTTTCATAGTCTACAAAAATTAGAACTAACGGTTTATTATACTCTATGCATTTTTCAATGAGGATTTTAATTGTATGAAGATGATCATTTGTGTACGAAATCCTGCCTGCTCAATAGGTTGGTAAAGATCGAGTTTAGCTGTCAGCCTTTTGGTGATTATTCTCATAAACAGCTTATATATCTCCTTTCTTGTGTAAAAGTATTATGATGGACTTATTCCATTCATCAGGTGTATAGCTTACACAGTATTTTTAGAAGTACTGATCCTGCTAATTTTATATTTTCGGTGCTAATTTCGTCATCTCCTTGTGATTTATTATTTTTCATGTCTTTTAAGCAGTTGTTTATTTCGTCTTGAGTGATTTCTGGGATGTCTTCTGATCCCTGGTTTTGTTTCACGGGAATGCCTACGTCAATTTCTGTTGTTGTAGTTTTCTTATGGAGTTCCGCATAGAAGCTTCTCACGATTAACAGGATGTCACGCTTATTTGTGGTGGTTTGTCCATTCTTGTTGTCAATTATCTTACTTAATTGTTTCTTACCCTCAGACAATTTTTTCCTAAGCACTTTCATTCCCCTGTTTTCCTCTATCACCCTAGTTATTTCCTCTGTTTTGTGTAGTCTTACATCTCTTCGGATAGCCTATGATATTTCTTTGTTGATTTCTCTTAGCTGAGTGGCATTGTCTTGATGTTTGTCAGTTAGATTTCTTCTTTTTTTCCATCAACTTCTTAGTATTATCACTCAACTTCTCTTCCTTTCCAACTCCAAGCGATTGCTTGCACTTGTTTTCCGCTTCTTTCATTGCTGTTATTATTTGTTTGTTTGTCTCCTCAATGTCTATATCCTCTTCATTTGTCAGCATTGGTGATAGACGAGAATTAAAGATTTGTGCGTATTGGTCTGCGCTTTGTGTTGTTAATGATTTTCTAGAAGCTGTTTTTCTTATTAGTTTTGACCTCTCCTTTCTTGTATTTATGACTATTTTTGCTCTGACGGCTCTGTGGTCACTTCCGATAGAAAATTTGTTAAGAACAGTTACTTCTGCACTATGTTTTTCATGTTTGAAATTATCAGATCTATTTGGTTTTTGTAACTCCGTCTGGGCTAGCCCAAGTCCATTTTCTCTGAGGGGCCTTTTTGAAAAAGCTGTTCATTACATAAAAGTTGTTTTGTTGTAGGAAGTCAAGCAATACTTGTCCTCTATCAGTTCTTGTCCCAAACCCATGACTTCCAGTGATGTTTCACTGTCGTCTTGTTTGTGGCCTAATTTGGCGTTAAAATCTCCCATAATCAAAGTATATGGGGAAGGTGTCTGTCGCAAAGCTGTGTTGATGTCGCCGTAGAAGTTTTCAATATCCTCGTCCTTTTGCATCGAGGTGGGGGCATAGATTTGTATAATTTTCAATGTATAGCTACTGTTTAATCTAAGTGTAAGGTATGCTACTCTGGAACTTACGCTTTGGATCTGTAAGACATCGCGCACATGTGATTTGTGTATTAGGAAGCCCACTCCACCTTAATTTACCTTAATTTAAATTTGATATCCCCATGCATGCACTCGAATTTGTAGCACCATGTAGATGCCCAAATTTAACACCACTGGACTGTTTTTTTATAACCATCCAAAATTAGAGGATGGGAGACAGTTTTCATTAATTTCAACCATGATTTTTACAACTATGGATCAGATATAGGGTTTTTTATTTATTGAATAACCTAAATACCCTTTACTTCTTTACTTGTATCCGTCTATCTATCTACTAAGCTGATTTGGAAATGAAACAATTCGATGGTCTGCTAGAGGTCCAGCTATTTGGAATTTTTTACAGGTCACACACGTTGATGAGAGGGTGGCCTTGAAAGGCCACAGCACTTAGGACCCATTGGACCCCCTGTGCGTCCTCCCTAGGTCACCCAATTCATCTAGGCCATCGCCCAACCTAGTGTTGTAAAAAAGACGGCGATGTTACCCGAGGAGGCTGTTCTGAGAAAAGCCGCGGTTGGCCATCGTTCTCCCAAAATGAATTCCCTTACTTCCGAAACAGCGTCGCAATCGCAGAGCAGATGTTCTACTGTTTCGTCCTCCTATTCACAGCCTCTGCATAGAGGTGTTTCGCATAATCTCATTGTGTGGAGATGCTTCCTTAGCTGGCAGTGCCCAGTCATAATCCCCGGCATGAGTCGTAAAGTCGTCTTTAACATATCCTGGTATGCTTTTGCTGCAGACTCATTAGGGTAGCTTAGTTGCTCCCTGGCCAGTCTACAGTTAGTTGTTTCGTCCCATCTTGCCTTAAAGTCTCCATGGGTGATCTTTTTTATCATATGTATCGTTGTCACGATAGGTAGGTTTGAAGGACCGGCTCCCATAATGTTTAAACCGGCTGCCTTTCTAGCCAATTTATCCGCTGAACGATTACGTAAATTCTGTTTTTGTGGGCGGCATCCTCCAGTGAATTATGGCATTCTAGTACTGGCCTGGCTGTAATTTTGTAACTTTTCAAGGCCAGTAGTGCTTGTCTACTATCCGTGTAGATTTTAATAGTCTTGGCCTCAGTATTCCTGCGAACAATCTCTTTTGCGGCTATGGATATTGCAGCAAGTTCAGACTGAACTACACTTGCGTGTCCCTCCATAGACCATTTAAGTTCAATTCGCAAGCTTCGGAAGTAAATTCTACAGCCTGCTCCTCCCTGGGTATGAAACTGTTAACCGCACCTTCGGTTATAGGCTCAATTGATTTTAGTAGTCGAAGACAAACTTGAGAGGTATGCTATCTGCACTGATCTGCAGTAGTGGCAGTCTTCCGACTGCTTCACCACCCTTCGACTAAGGAATGGCGCTCTGCATTCGATTGCACAGAACTCCTTCGAACTTTCCATTGAGAAGTATCGTAAGATCGTCTGCATATGCATTGGTGTAGAATCCATCTGAGTTGAGGCAATGCAAGAGGCTGTTGAGAACACGGTTTCATAGCAGTGCCAACAGGACGCCTGCCTGTGGGCAGCCTTTGGCAGTGATGCCTCTCACTACAGTGTCTTCTACCTTTATTTGCGCGCATCTCTTTGAGAGCATGCTGAAAATCTAGCCACTGACAGCAGGAGGCACCCCTGTTTGTTAAGGCAGCATTGATTATCCAGCAATCTCTCGATCCGGCTCACTGCTGAATGCAAGGCCGTATCGGTCGATCTTTCCGTAGTGTACGCATGTTGGTTGGGATGCAGCGGTCGGTTGACGAGTAGGCAATCCCTCAAATATCGCTCACACAGCCTCTCCAGAGCTTTAACACAAAATATGTTAGACTGATTGGTCGGTATGCTTTGGGGACAGTGTAATCCATCCTTCCTGCTCTTGGTATGAACACCACTCTTACTTCTCTCCATGCCTTCGGGATGTAGCGCTATCAAGTGCGGTAGTAACTCGTCCAGGCCCCACTGTAGTAGAGCTGGACGGATGCCATTAGTACTTGGCGATTTGAAGGGTGAGAAGCTTAGTATTGCCCATCGTATTTTGTCTTCATTGACTATTTGGTTGGCACCTTGCCAGTCCAAATCAGTAGATTGACAGTTTGTCTTGTCTGGTCAGTTCCTGTTATTTGTTACCGACGAACCAGGGAAATGGGTCTGCATAAGCAGTTCAACACTCTTTTGTAGGTTAGCGGGCTTAGTGCCATCCTCTCTTGTTAGTAGACCTAGGTCGCGATCTTTGTCTTTTGCGAGGACCTTGTAGAGTCGTGCAGTCTGTGAGTGATCTTCGATCTCCTCACAATAGGCCCTCCAGGCCTCTGACACACGTTAAATTTCCTTACTTTCAACGGTTTTTCTTTGCAGCAGGGAATCAATTCGCGTATGTCATTTTCATCTATTCTAATTACACTTGCTGACATTGCTAAGCGCACATTTAAATTTGCCATACTTATCCAGAAAGCTGGTTGGCAAGTACGTGCGAAGATATTCGATGATTTGATACCGGATGATTTTTTTCTCGAGAAATAGATACAGTTTTGTGACAGAGTAAATGCACTTATTGCAATCGACGATTGTTTGCCACATGAATAAAAATGTATGCTTGATATATACGCCGTTAATATTCGTTGCGTAACATCGAGGCATTGTTAAACGCAACCGTCTCATGATTATTGATGTCTAAACAGAAGCAGCTATTATGCGGTAATGTGACTTAATATTGGTGTGCTTGATCGATTCCCATAAATTTGCCAAAGGTAGTTTGGAAATCGGCGCGAAGGAGTTGGACGTCCTGTTAGATCTTTGGATCTAACACTACTGGACTTTTCCAAATCTAGATTTTTTCCGTAAGAGATAATATGTTAGACAGAGATGTGGCGATCTTTTCTGACCCCTTTTCACTTATGAGAATATTTGTTACCGTCATTGGACAAGTGTGATACTTCGTTGGTTTTAGAAGACCAAAGGCTTCTAAAAAATGAAATAAAAAATTCAAGTCTGCATTTAAAAAAATGAAGTTGATGATGAGCGCCCGGACACGAAACGTCAGATTTTAAATTTGATATTGCCATATTATAAAGGAGAAAATGTGGCAATAATAATGTTAAATTTATGTTGTATTATCTCTTCAAATAAGGTCAGGAAAAAATGAAAATAAAATAGCTGATTTTCCGGAAGTAGTCGGTATTTTCTAAATTTCTCAACGGCATATTAATGACCCTTAAATTGTGCAACTTTGGCTCCAATTAACAGATTTCGAATCTCTTATGGTTTCCGAGATCCTAATGGTGAGAAGCGAATTTGTTTCACCGTGTATATTGGAATGCCTTTTAAATCTATGCAAAAATCAAGGCCAACATAATAGTGACACCAACCTCCGTCGATCTTCTGGTAAAATATGAAGATGGTGCCATTGAAATGTCAATATGTCGCAAACAGTTGAATTTAAGTATAGAATATGTCATATCAAGTTGGAAGTTTTAATAATACAATCCATTGTACAAAGTATAAAAACTAACCCAAATTAACACATTTCAAACCGTAATTTCTGCATAAAACATACACTTATGTTCTGGACATTATATTCAATATAAGACTTCCAATCTAGCGGAACTGCATCGATATTATATAATAATATTATTAGACATATAATTTTACGCCAATTCGTTAGGTTCTCCCCGAACGTATTGCACCATTTCGGTTCCACCGGGCCGATTCGCGACTTATGCCGACGAGCTTTTTCATTAACCAGCACATAAAAACGACGTTCACGAATTAGGGAAAAAGTGGCACAGCAGCGCTACTGAATTCCATCTTAGTACGACGAGAAGTTGGTGCGCGTTACCTAACCCGAACGTCTTTTGCAATAACGCGTTCGCATCTCTTTGCCAATCGTACATTATTATTTTCTGCGTTTATTGGAAACAATTTGGGACGATTGTATACCGAAGCTATTTATTTCATTTCAGATATACAGTGTGTCCCAGATTTGGTTTACATGCACATATTGCTATTTCGGAAACTATTAGAGCTACGCTGTCGGTTAAATTAGGAAAGTTTTAGACAATTCAATTTCAAATTCAAATCTGCCTTAAGATTTTTATTTATCTCTTATAGTTTTTGAGATAATTAAGAAAAACCAAAATGGTGCATTTAAAACTTTTGCCCTTTGCTCGTAAACGACTGTTCTTATGCTTTTATGATTAATACATTCGTAGGACATTTTTATAAGTAAAAATATTTTTCTGGCTTCATTTGTTTTCGAGATATTTACACAAACTTTTGTTTTTCGTACGGAAGCCATATTGGATTTTTGCATTTTTTGGAAATAGCTCCTCGAAAGCGTTTCAATGATGTATCACAAGTCTAGGTTTTTGTCTTCCTTAAGCTATAAAAACCAAAATTATTGTTTTTTCGACAGTAGGCTTTGAGTAGGATCCGTAGCCGCCATTATGAAACAAATGATGACGCGTCTTATAATTCGAAATGTAAATGGCATTATACAGCGTATTTTATTTCTCTCTTTAAAAAGTGTTTAACGGTTTTCAGATGCGTCAAGACATGTTTAGTAAGATATAATAGTAATACTGTATCATGTGTGTCTATCAGTGCGGTCGTTTGCTTCCGTGTCGATATACCTATACGCTTTAGATCGATAAATAAAATTTGTCGTTTTTAAGGTTAAGGATGGCGTCTAAAAAGTAAGTATCCAGAATGCTTTGTTTGTCTGTTCAAAATGTTACCTTATATGTTTTTCAGTTCTTATATGATGTAAGAAAATGCCTACGCAATTAAAATTTAAGATATTCCTTTGCAAGTTTTCTTTCTGAGCATGGATGAGTCCACTAAAATTTTAGTATTTTCAGATACTGTACTACGAAGGAGTTAATTTAGCTTGTCGAAGAAGATTTTTGGGAGGCTGATGTCTTTATTACACCCCCCGAAAATGGTACGGACAGTACAGAAGATAATGTTGACGAGCAAAAGTGCAATGACATAAATAAACTTAGCGGTCCCCAGTTAAGAGCTGATGCTTTAGCAAAAGTGCGAAATCAAGGTATATCTTACAGAATAACTGAAGAGATAGATGATGGAGAATTAAAGGGGAATCATTTGAATATTTCAGAAGCTCAAAGTAAGACTCATGTAGAAAAGGATACACGGGCAAACTAAACCGGAAAATATAGTGAAAGTGATAGTGACGACGAAATGAACATGACCATGTCTGAAATAAAACCAACAGGAATTGGTCAAAGAAAATAGAGCTTAACCACACATTTCCATAGGTTACACCAATACAAAAACTCTCCAGAATTCCCTTGGATCCTGTTGCCTGCTTCGAAAAATGTTTTGTTGATTCTGTCTTCGAACTTCTAACAAACTATACAATATAATATGCAAATAGGGACAAGAAAGATGACAATTTTACAATGACCTTAAGCGAGATCCATTGTTTCGCAGCAATACTTTTACTCTCTGGTTATCGCATAGTGCCACAGCCGACTTCAAGACAGAGATTCGCTGTGATAGTGGCCACATGGCGAATGTGGTGGGACGTAGGATCAGAGTGTTACAATGATACTGTTGTAAAGGCAATGCAATGCGACGAAACCACTTTGAAGAAATAAAACGATATTTACATTGTTCTGATAACTCAAATTTTCCAAAGGACGATAAATTAGGAAACATGGATAAACGGTTTTTAGATTGTTCCCAAGTTCAAGAGAGACTTAGTATCGATGAAAGTATGGTGTCTTATTTTGGTAGACATGGCACCAATTAATTTTTAAAGGGCAAACCTATATGGTGTTTGTGTGAGCCTTAAAAGTATCTTATGAAATTCGAAGGAACCACACCAAAAACAAAGGATAATAAAACTAAAGCTGAACTTGGTGCTTGAGGGGTAGTTATGATGAATCTCTTAAAAGGCATGCCAAAAGATAAGCCATGTAAAATTTATAGCGATAGGTTTCTTCAGCTTTTTAAAACTAGCGTACCGATTTCAACCAAACCCAACCCAAACTAACCCAAATCCTGGGAACATCTGCCGTGGAAGTATCTGTTAAACAGAGACATATCGGCCACATGTCTGCGATGTTCCAGACTATCCAGATTCCGGATCCCCGACGAGACGCACAGCCCTCTTCTGAATGGAATCCAGCAGCTTTAGGGTATGCTTTGGTGCGGCACCCCAGATATGTGAGCAATATTCTAAGCACGGTCTTATTTGCGCTTTGTACAGCAAGAGCAACTGCTGCGGTGTATAGAGTTTTTTGTTGCAAAATAGCGCACCAAGCTTCTGGGAGGCTGATTTTGCGATGTTAGCAACATGGTCATGCCATGACATATTGCTGTTGACCGAGACACCCAGCAGCCCGATTGACGAGGATGAAGGAATGGTCGATCCTGCCATAATGATGTCAGGGCTCGCTGTATTGACCATCTTCGTAAACGTTGCTGCTTGGGTCTTTGCTGCATTGAACTGGACCAAATTTCGGTCGCCCCAAGTTTGAACTTTCTCCAGGTCTTGATTAATTTCTGTAATCTGCTCCTGTCTGCGATGATGAGTCTCAGTCGCTGGTAAGGGTTTTTCTGATCTAAAGTGCGAGACATGGGTACTGTCATCTGCAAAACTGTAAACAGGATTATTCGTTTCGATCAGCAGGTCATTAATATAGTTGAGGAACAGAGTTGGTGAAAGTATTGCGCCCTGAGGCACGCCCGCGTTGATGGTGAATGTGTCCGAGATGTATCCATCGACTGCAACGTGTAGGGACCGGTTCTTAAGGACTCTGGCCAGCCAGCTGCAGAGAGAGGCGGGCAGTCCCAAGGACGGCAGTTTGTTGAGCAGTCCGTCATGCCAAACTCTGTCGAATGCCTTTGAAATATCCAACGCAATCGCTCGAGACTCTCCGTAGTTTTCAATTGCCCTACTCCATATATGAGTGACATAGGCCAATATATCTCCTGTCGATCTCTCTTTACGAAAGCCGTATTGATTATCGCTGATTATTCTGTTGTTCTCGAGGTATTTGAATAGTTGCTGATTGACTACACGTTCCATGACTTTGGAGATTATTGGAAGCAAGGCAATTGGGCGATAGTTTGAGGGCGTGGTTTTCTTGCCTTTTTTTGGAACAGGTTGCACTCGAGCGACTTTCCAAGAGGATGGGTAAATCCCTTTTCTGTAAGAAAGAGAAAAAAGCCTGGAAAAAACGGGTGTTAGTTCGTTGGCGCAGTTTTTTAGCACGATGGCAGGTATTCCGTCCGGTCCTGATGCCTTTTGCGCATCTAGTTCTTCAAGGATTTTGCGAATATCACGGTGAGAAAACTTGACTTCTGCCATGGTAGTGTTGATGTTCGGTATGGTGGGGAGAGTTTTGCCTTGGGGCACGTCTAAGGTAGAGTGCGATGAAAACATTTTGGCGAGCATGTTTGCTTTTTCTTTGGCTGTAGTCGCCGTGATACCACGTTCGTCCGTCAAAGGCGGGAGAGACGTTTTTGTAAAGTTGTTACTTACTGCCTTTGCTACCGACCAGAAATTCCTGGAACCACTGGGGCATTGCAAAAGTTTATTCCTGATCCTTTGATTGTGTTTGTCCTTAGTTTCTTCGATCACACGCTTGCACTCGTTTCTCGCTTCGATAAAATAATTGCGATTTTCAGCGGTCTGATTTTGCTGCCAGTACTTATAGGCTTGCTGTTTCCTTCCTACAGCTCTTTCGCATCTTTTGTCGAATCAGGGCTTTCCTTTTGATGGTAACTTGATGGCATTTGGGATGTATGCTTCCATTCCTGAGGAGATTACTTGCATGATCTCCTCGCAGCAGTCTGACGGGTCGTCAGTGGCAAAGCAGACGTCGAGCCAAGGAAAATCTAGGTAGAACTGTGTTAGATCGTCCCAGTTTGCAGAATTGTAATGCCAGATTTTGCGAGGCAATGGTGGATCCTTCTGTATGGGTGGCAATTCACAAACCGTTGTAATAAGTTTGTGGTCGGAAGTACCTAATGGCGGGCCAACTGTAACCTTGTACTGGTCAGGATTGCTGGTCAGAAAAAGATCCAGGAGGGCGGCGAATTCGCATCTCTCTGAGATTCGAGTTGGTTCGTCTACAAGTTGAGTAAGCCCGCAGCTGATGGCCAATGCTTCAGCTTCTCTACCTTCGTTGTCGGTCTTGTTGTGATGTTTGAGCCAGTTGGTGTTGTGGGCATTGAAGTCTCCCAGAACGATTATTTCTGAGCTGGGGTGATCGACCTGTATTGAGTCAAAAGTGGTAGCTAGGGTTGTGAAAAAGCTTTGGTAGGCTCTATCGCTCGGAGGGCGATAGAGACAACATATAAACTTGGTTAATCCCTTGGCGGTGAACTTGAGCCACATGACGTCAAGGTTGTTCGGTTCGAGTGTTTCCTCGAGGTGACATGAAAGGTCGCTTCGGACAAAAAGCCATATTCCGAACTTATATCTAAATCGGGTATGTAAGTCGTAACCAGGATAGAGGTAGTTCACTGTTGATGTTGTAGAACATACTTGTGTTTCTGTAAGGGCTAATATGTGTGGTCTATTTGCTTGTAGATGTTGGTGTACCGAATTTATGTTTGTATTTAGGCCTCTTATGTTGCAGAAATCTATTGTAAATTGGTTCGGTATCTTTGCTGTCTGTGAAATGCGGAATGAAGGGCTCCCAGGGCCACCCAGCGCCCGGAGATCCGAATGGCCGGGGAGTTTACTTCCGGAATATTTTGATCCTGGAAGCACCATCATGTCCATATATTCCTACTGTGGAACCCGGGACCACCAGCGCGGAAGCGGAACGTGATTTGGGAGAACGAATTAGCGCTTCCCAATTCTGGTGGGGTGATCTTTCACCGGACGATGCGAGTAGGCTTAGGCATCTACCACCTAGGGCTCAGACTTATTCCTTTGGCGGTCCCTAGTCTGACAGGGGTAAAAATGGGGTTTGTTGGGTCACTCCCCAGTGATCAGCTCCAGACTTTGTACTTTGGTGTTCTCCAGCCTGGAGGAGGACGATGGGATTTGATGCGCCATATCCCGTGGCAACTCGGAATGGTGGGGGCGTCACTCCCCGTAATCAAACTGCTCTCACCAGTTTGACGTTCCTGCCAGCCAATACAATGCAGCCCCTCTTGTCACAAACTGTCATTGATCAGCCCCAGACTTTGTACTATGGTTTGCTCTAGCCTGGGGGATGACGATGGGATTTGATGCGCCACATCCCATGGCAACTCGGAATGGCGGGCGCGTCACTCCCCGTAATCAAACTCCTCTCACCAGTTTGACGTTCCTGCACTGGAAAGACAAAGCCGTGATCATTATGACTTTTATACAGACCCAAAAAAAAGATGTTATTATTACAAGTTGGAACGACAGCCGTATAGTATTGTAATCTACTAATATGCATAAGCTACTAAAGAAATATCACCCTGTCCTAAGTTTGAACTTGAACTTGGAGATTGTTATATAGACATTAAAGGCAAACCATAAACAACGTGAGCAATCAACGGGAGCGATTTTCAACCTTAAGCATGCAATGATCATCACCTTTTTTAATATAAATACGCTACCGATCCTTCAGTTCGGCAGGCTTTTGTCTCACCTAAAACCAGGTTAGCTACATAGCTGCCTTCGGGTTCTGTCCGCTCTTAAAGTTAGCTATACAGCGTCTTTAGGTGCTACTCCTTTATTCCATACTAAACTTGGCACCGGTTAGTCATTTGACGACTGCTAGGACCAGGGGTTTCACAACCACAGTAGTAGAGTCAAATCAAGAAGGTTGTCAGAGTTCTGAGAAAGACAAGTTTTTAAATAGTTTAGTGAAATATTTTAGTGCTCTTAAATAAAACCCATGACTCTTAAGAAAAACTATAATTATAAGACAATAAACAAAGACCTATAAACAATACCTCAACGCGAGAAAACATGCACACCTTTAGTAATCGGGTATAATAGAATCTCACTTTTCTGACCAATAATCGTTGTTAAAGTTTTATCGTTAATACATTGTTATTGTTATAAACCAAACGTGCTTAATTTATCATCGATATACGAGGCAATGGCTATTTTTTAACTGATTTTCAATCGTATTAATTTTCTCAAATAAAAACAATGAGCTTTCAAAAGTAATGTAATGAGCCGAATACACCTTCTAGACCAAAATCACAAATTATTTTCTACGCGACAACGTGAATGATTGGCAACGTTTGTCTTTGTGTTTAAGGGCTACACGACAGAAGTGAAAACTCCGACAACGCGAGATTAATATTATGAAATACAAGCATTTTTTATGGGTTCTATGTTTTTAAATTAATTACTACAATTTTGATGTTTAAAGTAATATTGAAATCTAGAACTCATTAAAGCAAACCGCTGCTTATCGCTTGAAAAATGTCCAGATTCTCCGATGGATCCATTTTGCCATCTAGAAATCGTTTTAAATGAGATTTCAGACAAATAAGCCTACTAACTTACCACTAAAACTAACGTTTCCTCGAAATATGCCATCAAATCCATCAGAAACTGCCTCTTAGAACTATAATGTACCCTTAATTTCTAGTCTAACAGGATATTTTCTAATTTCAAGTCTTTGACACTTCTGATTAATCCGAGATTTGACGTCATCCCATAACTTACCAAAAAACGAAGTAAGAAAGTGTAATCGATTGCGTTCTAAATTTAACCGCTTGAATTCTGCAGCCTGTCAAAATGCTCGAAACCTAAATTTTTAAAATATCAATGACTCAAAAAAAAATTTTAGACCCTAAGCTAGGCTAGGGCGATATCGAAAATTGTAGAGTTAAACCTAGATTTTAGCAATGTAACATAAATAAAGGTTCGAAGGCTAAGCGTTTTTCACTCACCCCCCGGGGGTATTTAAAATTCTTATTTTCTATTTATTATTTTTTCTAGCTTTTATTGTTCTATATTTGCCACCATTCTTATAACATAAATTAGTATTGGCAATATTGTTTTGCGTTTTGCTTCTATAGTATTGCTGTCTTTAATTCATATTTATTATATTGGTTTTGGCCATATGTATATTTGGAATCTTAAATTTCAGGGTGAGACTATATTTGCTATTATTGCTAATAGGTGTCTAATTAGCATTTTTTTTGTCACCTTTAGGTTAAGCTTTCTTAATTGCCTATAATTATTTTGTTTAATAACTGCTCTTTACGTTTCTTATTAATTTTTTTTTATTTTTTATATACGTAATCTAGTTATTCTAACAAATTACGCAAAATGAAGAAAATCAATGATAATTATTAGCTTAAACCTTTGCCGCGCTTTTTCGTAAATCCACCTTAAACCTTAACCTACAATAATTATTTCCACGTTAGAGAACATTATGTAATTTAATTATACGCATAAAACGCAATTGTTGGGCTATATGGCTGTAATATGTGAGCGGGCAATTAAAAGGTCGATAACTTAACAGGTTTAATAAACTTTTGCGTTTATTTAAATTATGCGTTTCGTACTTATGGTTTTCGACTGTTATCGACAAAAAAACTTGACTTTGATTATGCCAGAGTATAATAATTGATCAACGGCGTAAGTTGAGGTTTGTGCAATAACATTTACTGTTCCAATTTTGTATGATGAAATATCATCATAAGTATTAAAAATCACGGTGGAAAAACGCAATAAATAGAAAAATGTGAATAAAAGGCAATAATTGTATACTTAATTATTGTTATTAAGTTTATGTCTGAGTCATTGAATACACATCTCAAAAAATGTGTTAACCTTTCACTTCAAAGCTTTGTGCCAAGACGCGTTTAAATTTGGACAAAAAAAGGAAATTTAAAATTTTGTGATAAAAAATCGCATGCATTGAAATTGTTTTAAATCCAAATATCTCGAAAACGGTTGCTCGTATCAACTCTTAACAAGTATACCTTTTTGACGTAAAAATTACAAAGGAATAACGTGTTTTACCTAAAAATGTAATACGGGGTCATACCAAAAAGTTGTGATTGTTCAAAGAAGTGGAAAGCCATGTAGGTGGCGCCCCCTACAAGTAAGAGCTATACTAGGATTAAATTCGAATTCGTCATACCAAAAAACCCTCGAATATTAAGTTTCACTATAATATTTACATTTTCATAGATTTCATTTAGAAAATAGAAAAATTAAATAAAAACTTTAACACCCTGTATCTTCAAAACGAAGGCCTCGCGGACACATGTTTATATAGACTTTTATGTTTATTTTTGGGCCCTGAATACGTACCTGAATAATTCAGTTCATTAATATTTTTAGTTGTTTCAGTTATTATCAAACTTATATTTTTTTTGTTTTGTGTTCATTATATATCAGTGAACTTATCTCCAAAGTACGTACCCGTAAATTTTAGTTAGGAAGTGTTAAAATTTAAAAAAATTGGCATCAATATTCGTCTATTTTTTTGTCTTGCTAACTTCTGGTAACATTTTGATATGCTTCTTAAAAACTCCTTGGTCTCTACTCCTTAGGTTGTTTGCATGTATCTGAAGAAAGTCAATGGATGTGCCATGGGTTCGGGTTCTACAACTTCTTCCGTAATAGCACAATTAGTTATGGAATACTTGGAAGAGGAAGTTATAAAAAAATTTAATTTTGATATGATTTTTTTCTAAAGATTTGTTGATGATTGTTTGCTTGCTGTACCAGAAAATCAGACATCCTAAATTCCTTCAATAGCTTTCATAACAAATTACAGTTTACTACTGAAATTGAAGAAAATGATCAAATCAATTTTCTTGATCTAATATTAATTAGAAATCGGAAGGAACAAAATTTAAAAACAAAATGGTACACAAAAAAAAACATGGTCAGGCCGATATTTCAATTTTAACTCAAATCATTCAAATAACCATAGAAATAGTGTACTAATAGGCCTAACTGACCGAGCTATTGCATTAACCTCTCCTGAATATCATCCTGAAGTCTTAGAAAAAGTCAGGCAAACACTAATAAACAATCATTTCCCGGAGAGAAATATAGAAAAAATGTTTAAACAACGAACTAATTTATTTTACAATAATATTATAAAAACATTAAAAACAACAAACCACATGTTGACAACCAGGCCCGTTCCTGAGGTGGCTGGCGCCTATGTGCAGGTTTCTTAGGTGCGCCCCTAGTTAAAAAAAAAATATCCTATTTTTAAAAAAATATATTTTGTGAAAAACTGGCAATGATTTGAAATATAGGAAAACTGATAAAAAATAATTAGAAAAAAATACCTAAATAAACAAAATCACAAAAAATATTACCTAAAGAAATAAAAAAAAAAACGACATAAACAGTACATATAATCAATATCATTACGATTATTTACATGATATTGATGAGATATAATAAATACACTCTACAGGGCCGCCGAAAGCCGAAACGGGCCCCGGGACTATTCAGCTTTTTGGGTTCCTATTCTGTCTTTCATCAGCATAAACGGTGGAAGCCCGCTGCAAGCGCCGCCGGAGGTAGAACATTTTTTCATGTGCCACGCCCAATAATGTTCATTTTGAGCCTCCAAAAAATGTAGGCATAAAGCTTTAAATTTCCAGCCGCATCTGAGATGTGGAGGATGGAAGAGTGTTGCAGGAAAATTTCATCAGTTTTTGGAATGTGTACAAAACTTCACAATAATAATCGCCTATCTATAGCATTTTGACAAAATTTGTCTATGCCTTATTGGAATAATTTCAATGCAGGTTTTGTGACGTGTGACGCACTTGTCCTGCCTATCCCATCTCAAATCGGAAAAATTAATAAAAATACATTTTTTAAAGTTAAATTGTAAAAATAATTAATTTATTTAATATTAGGCATTAGGCATTAGGCCCCATTCGAGTTTTGATCCTGCATAAGTACATTATACGTAACGATTACGATTTTATTTCGAAAATGTTCTAAGCGTTATTATCCAATAAAAATAAGCGTCGTCACATGTTAATATCTGTTACTAAATAGACGAATCTCGAAATGTAACGTTAACGTTAGCGAATACTTTCTTCTTGTTTGAGTGCCGTACCTGGTTTCATACGTTGGCTATCATCACGTTGACAATTCTGTGGAATCTATCTCTATCTGCTGCTACTCTGAACAGGTCTTGTAGATTTGTCCAGTGTCTAATGTTGCGCAGCCAGGATAATTTCTTTCGACCAATCCATCTCTTTCCCTCCACCTTACCCCGTATTATAAGTCGAAGCAAGTGATATTTTGGACCTCTGATAATATGACCAAAGTACTCGGTTTTTCTCACATTAATTGTCTTCAGAAGCTCTCTCTCCGCGTCAATCATCCCGAGCACATCCTCATTGGAAGTGTGTGTGGACAGGCTATCGTAAGGATTTTGCGGTAACACCACAGTTTAAAAGCCTTAAGTTTATTAATGGTGACAGCCTTCAACGCCCAAGTCTCGCATGCGTAAATGTTGACCACACGTAGCACTTTAAGATCTTTTTTCGTAAATGCATGGAGACACTTCTATTGCACAGAACTGGTTTCCAAGCTATAAATGTTTTACGAGCTATTCCAATTCGAGTTAAGATTTCTTCATCTGAGTCCTTCCGCATTCAACCAGCTACCAAGATATTTGAAGTGATCAACATGCTCCACCACCCTTCCATCCAGAAGCAGTTGTTTCGGGTCAACATCCACCTTTCCCATTGCCATCCATTTTGTTTTGTTGATTAATTAATTTTTAATCCTCTTCGACGACTTGATTCATTTACTGTGTCAACCAGAGTCTGGAGGTCTGTTAGACTTTCAGCCAAGATGACGATATCGTCGGCATATCTAATGTTGTTTATGGTTTCTCCTCCGATTTTTATACCCTCTATTCGGCCATCCATCGCCTCACGAAATATTTGCTCAGAATATATATTGAACAGTGTAGGCGACAAAACACATTCCTCAAACGAGGACGTACTCCTCGCTTGATTGGAATTTTACTTGAAGAGGTGTTTAGATCTACCCTAATGGTAGCTACTTGATGATAGTATAGGTATTTCAGTAGCCTAAGATCGTAATGGTCAAGTCCTATAGATTCCATATATTCGTGCAGCAGATCATGTCGAACCCGATTAAAAGTCTTCTCGAAGTCTATAAAGCATATATGAACGTTTTTTTGAAACTCACAGTACTTTTGGAGAATGACCCGCATGCAGAAAAGGGCCTCTCTAGTTCCCAATCCATTCCGAAATCCCAACTGTTCTTCTGTTAAGTTACTCTCACACAATGCGTACATGCGATTTTGAAGAATACGTAGTAGGATTTTAAGAGTGTGACTCATCAGGCTAATCAGTCTGAAATCGCTACATTTGCAGGGTTTGCTCATTTTCGGGATTTTGATAAAAAGGGATTCTAACCAGTCTTAAGGTATCTGTCCAGTGTTATAAATTTGGTTGACAAAGGTAGTCAGGTATGCAATGCTGTCTTCATCCAACAGTTTAAGGAATACGGCGGGATCTCGATCTGGCCCAGGTGCCTGGTTGTTTTTTGCTTGTCTTATGGCTTTTTCAACTTCTGCCCTTAGAATATACGGACCCCTCCTATTTAGATCTTCTCCGAGGGGTGTTGTTGGTCTTCACAATTGACGTCCTCGAAGAGATTGAACACATAGTTCTCCCACTCTTTGCAACGGTGATCTTGATCGGTTATGATTTTCCCACTGGAGTCTTTGAGTATACTTGTATTTCTAGTTGTTTGTATTCCAGCTGTGGCTTTAAGTTTTTTGTATAGACCAAAGTTCTTCTATTCTTGGCAAGATACTTTGAACCAAGCTTCTTTGGCCTCCTTGATTTTACCGAATTGTCTTATGTGTTTCGAGGTATTTTTCTCTACTCTTGCTCCTAAGGCCTCTTCTTTGCTCCATCAGCTCTAGAATTTCTTGTGTCATCCACTTCTTTTTAGCTGTTCTAATCGGGCATAGTCCGCTGCAGTTTGAATAATGGAAATCTTTATATCTGTCCAATTTTCATCAAAAGTTTTTTCTTCGTTGGATATCGTTTTTATGTTGTGTATCTTGTTGTTTATTTAATTGGTATACTGTTCATTCTGGTGGCTTTTATTGGTTCCAGCAACAGTTTATTTGGCTTAGATGATATTTTTAGCTTTTTCAGTTTTATTTTTAACGTGGAGCAGAGCAGATTGTGGTCAGAATTTACATCGGCTCCAGGGTATGATTTCACAGCGGTAATACTGGGCGAATACCTTACCTATGATAAATCAAAGCAGCCATACAAGGGCCATAAAATTACAAAATGTCACGATGCGTTCTCCGAATTTAGCTTTTGCGATGGCGCTCTTATTAATATCGATGTAGTTTTTTATTATTGAATAGAAGCCCGGTCTCCGGGCCCCCAAAACAAACGGGCCCCGGGAATTTATCCCGTCTGCCCCTCTTTCTCGTCGGCCCTGTAAACACTCATGTGCAATAAAAACGGTCATTACAAAATTTTGATTAAGTTTTTGGCTTGATACCTTTTTATTTTTGGCCCGATTTTAGAGATTTTTTTAAAGGACTGCAGGTACAACTATCCTTATTAACATGTATTTTACACATTTTAAGAAACATTGGTTATTCGACATATTATACAAAGATAATCGAAATATTGTTTTTTTTTATCTAATTTCAAAACTCTCTGTGGAATAATCAAGTAGCAAAATTATTCCAAAATGCCAGTTTTCATTTAAAGTCATCTATTCTTCATGTTTTGTTTTTTGGTTCACCTCAATACATGGGTATTTATTCTTACACAAATGCTAAATATCTTCGTTATCAAAGATTTAAATTTTTGATTGTACTAATCAAGATTTAATTGATAGTTAATTTTGTTTCTAAATTAATTAAACATTTTAACTTAAACACGGATCAGTACTTTGTATTGCTTCCACTAGCCCTAATTACTGCCTGCACACGTCGGTCCATGCCATCAATAAGCCCGCGAATATCGTCTTGGGGAATATTTCTCCATTCTGAAGTGCTGCATGAAGCTCGTTCAATGTCGCTGGTATCACTTCTCGACCTCTAACGCGTCTTCCGAGTGTATCTCACACATGCTCTATAGGGTTCAAATCTGGAGAACATGCTGATCAGTTCATTTTTTCAATCCCAACTTCTAGCAAATATTCAGGTACGCACATTACTGAATGTGGTCGGGCATTATTTTGCATCAAGATAAAGCACTTAAAACCATTGTTAATGCACAAACATATTGTCAAACTGACAATAAAGCGTCAAATAACAATTCCCGACATAGCCATCTTGTCAAAGAAAATATTGAATTCATATTGAATTAGAAATTATGTAAAACTTTAAATTATTGATAACCAAGATCATTTTGCATTTGGGTGAGTATAAAGACATGTATTGACATGAACCAAAAAACAAAACGTAAAAAATAGATGACTTTAAACGAAAACTGATATTTTGGAATAATTTTGCTACTTGATTATTCCACAAAGTGTTTTGAAATTAGATAAAAAAACAATATTTCGATTATCCTTGTATAATATGTCGAATAACCAATGTTTCTTAAAATGTGTAAAAAATATGTTGATAAGGATAGTTGTACCTACAGTTCTTTAATAAAATCACTAAAATCGGGCTAAAAATAAAAAAGTTATCAAGCCTAAAACTTAATCAAAATTTTGTAGTGACCGTTTTTATTTCACATGAGTGTAATAGGAACTAGAAGTAGTACATTCACAAGAGATTAAATTTAACGTACTTATATGGTAGGTAACAGAAATATTTTAATGATAAAAAAATTATAATGTCTCAAAAATTAAAAAATACTATTTTTGTAATATACAAAGCAAAACAGGAACGATATACTGTTTGCCAAATGAAAGAACCTGGATGGAAAGAATGCGGGCAAAAAATGTCCTCGCATATTTAGATGCTGCCACATTTTTTCCCAATAATCCAAATTTATTTTCTGTCGTTTCCTATAGTGAATTTGCATATTTAAATTTCCTACTTGAATATTTAATTTTGTTATTTTCCTTAATACTACTGTCTTCCATTATTTACTATTTTATTTACACAGGGAAATACGGAATACGGAATAAGTATACTATAATATTTATAATGTTTATATTTTATTCGCCTTCAAGCTATTTAAAATACGCGACAATAGGCAACAGTGCGACATTTACTTGATTTTTAGCGGGGAGGCAGTTTCGTGATTGGTCGCAGGATATAGTAAATACACTTTGACCCTAGACCAACACCTAATTTTTTTTTACATAT
>MU182561.1:304259-343016 GCA_016904865.1 Pissodes strobi | reverse complement strand
GTTTGGTGTGGTGTTTTGGGGAGCAAAATTTTAAGACCAATTGCTTTAGATAATAACAGTAATGGACAAATCTTCATACATTGTTTGCAAAATGACTTTTCAAAAATTAGAGAGTTGCCCCTGGATGTAAGAGCTAATATTTCAGTTATATGGTGCCTCTTGTCATTTCTCGGCAGCAGTAAGAGCCTGGCTAAACTTCCATCTTAGAGGAAAGTGAATTGGGCGAGGTTCGAGTGAAGGTGGAATTTTTTCAGATTGGCCGCCGAGGTCCCCTGACCTCACACCTCTTGATTTCTTCGTTTGGGGATGAATTAAGGAAATTGTTTTCAAAGATAGACTTCAAAATCTTATTCAACAGGATATGACAAGCATGTGAAGAAATCCCAGACGATCATATCAGCAATGCTGTTTGCCGGTTTAAGGAAAACCTTATCAAGTGCATTGAAAACTATGGTGGTTCTGCTGAATCCTAAAATTTGTTTCTCAGATATGTTAGTTAAAATAAATATTTTTCATAATGTTTTTCTCTACATTTCATATACATATCTTTTTTTTTCAATGCCAGTCTTACTTTTATAACAAGCAAAACTTTTTATCAAGAATAACTTTTTCTCGTAAAATCAAAAATAATACTTATTTATTTATTTTTCTTCTTTTATTACAGTAGTGGCACACACCACACTAAATGGAGATCCTATGGCGCTTGACCATTACCTCCTACAACTAGGCCTGACGGCTTACGCGTGACGTCATCCAAAATGGTTTTAACTTATTTACAGTCGTATATTGAAATGTGCAATTTCTTTTAAAATTTCACTGTTAACTAGACATTTTAGATTCATAAATCTCGAAAAAATATAACAAAAATTTGTTTTTTATAAATATTACTTTTTTTGTATGTAGTTTGAAACGTAATTGGCCTAATACAATACCTCCTACAAGCTGATATTACTTTAAGCACCACTATTATGACTGATAATGTGTATTACTCTTTTTTTTAAACAACAATTAAATTGCAGTTTACTTACCTTTCTCTGCATACATAAATAATATTTAAGAGCTTCCAGTTACAACAAGGCTGCGAGTCATGAACTCAGCCTTTAAATGTGACTCATTGGATTTTTGTTAAAGAAAAACGAAATTTCACAGCAAACACCTTTGAATATCCAGTTTATCAAAGTAGAATCTATTTTGATAAACTGAAACTAGATACCACCATAATAGGTAATAGTAATGTCAAATTTGGTAGTGTGTTTTCTCCTCGGTTTTCTCCATCCAAAGAACCTTGCAATATTCAAATATTTATGATAAAACATGAAAGATTTATACAGGTTTCAAATTATTACTTTTTTATGTTAGATTTGGTATATTACCAGCGAATATTAACTACGACAAGAAGGCCCACTTAATGGCCAGAAAGCGCTACAAAGGAATCGTCGTTGATTTTCTTCGTTGCCTGGTAACGATCAGCGAACTCCACCGTACACAGGTTGAATTTAAATAAAAGCTGGCCATAAACGATGTTTTCGTTTGCGGTATATTTAATCAAATTTATGACGAAATTATTTATAGCACTCTAATACTCTATTTGGCTTTGGAAAAACACAATTGATATCTTCTGAATTGTTTGCAGCGCCCTGTCAAACTTATGGTTTTTTAAATTATTATCACCAAATAAATATTTTGATAAAGTTTGTATTCAACTGGCTGTTTCAAAAATCTGTTAACGTTTTTAATTAGTTATTATTGATAACAATACTCAAGGTATGTAATAACTAATATTTAAAAGATTTTGATTTTGTGTTAATGATTTCACCATATTTCCGAATACTAATATTCTGATAAAAGACATCAAGAAGAAAATGTTGCTCGAATTTGCCCCAACTTTTAATATTCAATTAAATTTTGGCGTTTTGGGTGATTTTAAAATTGGTTAAAGGTTTTGCACAATATTTTTACTCTATATTTCATTCCTATTTTGTAATACAATACAACTAAAAAATAGCGATATTATCTTCTATCGAATATTGACTCGACTATAGAATTTAGGCGTGAAAATTAATCTGACAAAAGGATGACCTGGTCTATGGCCGCCACGTCAAAGGTCGCCTGCCAACATGATTGTTTTATTTGTATCATGGCCTGCCGATATTCTGCTAGTGTTCGCGCGGGGAAGGAGACACCGTTGACATGCCGCCGCGGAAAGTGATCCTTCTTATCATATAGTTTTGCCCAAATACATAATAAAAAGATAAAGACTGATGTATTATACTGCTAACTATCCTCCGTTGAGGATATGTGTTGCTGTTATACCTAATTGTGCAACAACTGAATCCAGATTATCAGAAAATGACGCGTCGAAATGAGGATCCCTTATTGGCTAAATTTGTAACGTGCGCAGTTTTCCCTGCTGCTGTCTTGTTTGAGCATTTACGTTTCTCTGTTTTTTTTTTTGCTTCATATGTTGTACTGAAAGTATTTTCAGATGTCATTTAAATTACCCTTAATGCAACGCATTATTAAATTGGAATTTTAAAAGCTATATCTGTTGTAAAGTCATCGGTACGGGTGGGCAAGAAATTGAATACTCGATTAAACGCTTAATATTTTAGCAAATAACTGAATAATCGAAATAATCAATTATCGATATTTTCTGAAATATTAATCGATAAGTCGATTAATCGGTAATTTCTTAAAAGTGAATCGAATAATCGATTATTGTCGCCCACCCCTAATCCCATAATATTGTAGTAAGTGAAACTGTAGCTGAAATTTCGGTAGAATCATTAGTGCTGATGCAAGACTGATGTTATTATAAATATAAATATAAATATAATTGAGGTAATATACTTTGGCTGAATCAGCAGATAAAAATTTATAATTTAGTTTTAATTTGTAAATATGGCTTTGATATTACCTTGGGATAGTCAGAATATAAGCAAGCGTTTTTGAACATCAGCTGCACTGATGCTTCTATATTTTTTACTAGTTTCGTCCCTATTAGATTAATTTTAAAAAATAGCCATAACTCTGAAATACATGTATGGCAAAATTGCAGACCCTCATCAACGCGTTTCTGTCGTCCGCTTAACATTCATTTTCCTCGTGAGACTCCTGAATTAACCGTTGCAAAAACAAAATTTGGATCATCGAATTAAAAATTTAAAACTCTTTTTTTACAATGAAGGAGCCTTTAATTTTCAAAATCATTTTTTAAAACGGTTTAAGAACATTCAAATGATTTTTATACATGATTTTTATCGTTAGTGATAATTGATACTCCCTATATATAAATATAGATGATGAGCAAAAAATTCCACAATTATTTGTCTAAAACACGATATATTAAACGTGTAATACTTAATAACTTTTATGTCTTATTTCTGGTAAACCTTATTATGGCCAGCTTTCCTAGAAATTCGACCAGTGTGCGCCGGGTCCAAAGGTCACATGCCAGTATCATGCTAGTTTTCGCGCGGGGAAAGAGACATACCGTTGACGTGCCGCCGCGGAGAGTAAATCTTCTTATCGTAGTTAATATTCGCTGATATTACTCGGTAAATTAATGGGGTCTAATATTTATTTATTAAAAGTATCCAGTTTCCTATTTTTCGTTTTACCCAAAAGATTATGATTATATTTAGAACAGTAATTATTAAGAAGTGTATTTGAAATGCTGCTAAGGAAAATTTTTGAAACATCAATTTTTAGGTGACTTTTTACAATTTTCAAAATTAGTCAGAAGGCTGTTTTGATTTGGATAGTTTAACAACAGCTCACAGAAAAAAGACTTTTTATTGTAAATATGTAAAAATGTGTCTTCGAACTCATTAATCAGTTTTTAAATATAATATAGGCTGTTGAAACTACGTCCACTACTTGTTCACGAGGATATAAAAGGGCCCAACGACTCAAGGAATTAATTAAATTGTAAGAATCTTCTACAACACAAGGTTCATTTAAAGTTAAATTTTCTTTGCAAAATTCACAACCTTATTTTTTGAAAACAATATGACAGCAATATCCACTGAAATAAGTGATTACTGGCATTTCAGATGCCCTGCTGTGTCTTGTGAATTTGACAAATTTCACAGGTAGACAAAAAAAATTTTTTGGATGTAACATAAAGCTGAATAACATATTATGGTAGAATGAACGTATCCAAATACAAAAATAAGAAAAAAAAGTTGTAACACGTACGGTTTTCTCGTTACATTTATAGAACCACATTTAATGTTACAATATCTGATGTGTATAGAAAAAAATTATTTAAGATTTTTTTAACCGTATATATCGACTTTATTTAGTTTTACACCTACTAAACATACTTTACAT
This sequence comes from Pissodes strobi, assembly GCA_016904865.1. Lineage (NCBI taxonomy): Eukaryota > Metazoa > Arthropoda > Insecta > Coleoptera > Curculionidae > Pissodes > Pissodes strobi. Next base: position 338,681 of record MU182561.1, on the reverse strand, counting down.
TTAAGAAAGACACAAAGATTAAAAATATTGACTTAAAATACTAATTACATTTTATTTTTTCCTTTTATGAGGGGTCATATCTTCTCTTTTCAAAAACCAGCAGTAATCACCCATCATGGCTGGATCCCATCGTCCTTGATAGCGAATTTTCATTGTCCTATTTAATATCTTGGTGGAATATTTCAACCTGCTCGTCACTGACAGCTCCCAAATTTTCAGGAAAAAATGACAGATGTGAATTGAGGAAATTAATTTTTAATGACATTCGGGCACCGGACGATTTATAGGCATCTAAAAGTTCATTAACTAACTGTTGGTAGTTTGCATCCATAGTGTTACCCAAGAATCCTCTTACAACAATAACAAATGAGTTACATGCTCTGAGTTCCTGCCTGGTAAGCTTCTCTGTAAAATTAACGTCGTCCAGCAATTTTCTGATTTGTAGTCCAATAAAAAAGCCTTCCTTTAATTTGGCATCACTTAACTTGGGAAAGACTTCTTTTAAATATTTGAATCCATCACCGTCTTTATTCATAGCCTTCACAAAGTTTTTCATCAGCCCAAGTTTAATGTGAAGTGGAGGCAGAATGACATTTTTGGGGTCTACAAGAGGTCTAAACTTAACATTGTGTGATCCCGGTTGAAATTCACTTCTTTCTGGCCAAATTTTTGTTATATAATGCTGATTTACTGCACGACTCTCCCATAGACAAAGAAAACAGCAATATTTTGTAAATCCTCCCGGAAGTCCCAGTAAAATTCCTATAACTTTTAAGTCCCCACGTGTTGTAGTTTATTTTATCCAAAACAGTGCGTATATTTTCATAACTTTCTTTCATCGTCACTGAATGGGCAACTGGTATAGAAGGTTTTAAATTTCCATTATGCAATGACACAGGTTTTAAACTGTATTTAGGCGAATCTATAAATAAACGCCACTCAGAGGGGGAATAAACCATCAATATCAGTACGCGAACACAACGAATTTTCCATACTGTAGAATGCAGAAAACGGAGCATTTCTTTTTCTAAAATTCGTAATTTTCTTTCGCTGGCTAATAAGTTCCATTCCTGCAAGATGGGAACCAAGAAGTTCTGACTGTTGCTTTGATAACCCCAAATCACGTACTAAATCATTTAACTCACTTTGAACAATTAAATGTGGCTCGCCGGAACTGTGACCTGGAGTAAAAATAGGGTCGATGTACTGTTCTTCGGAGCTGCCTGATGATACGTTGTCTCCGGTATCTTCCAAAACAACATTTTGCGGATCTAAAGGTGCGATCGGTACTGGTACATCTGCATTATGAGGAACAGGTCGCATTGCAGACCGCAAATTTGGATAGTCGATCTTGTGCTTTCCATTTTTGGAATATCCTCCAGTATTTGCCTTGGACTGCAAAAGGCATGCTTTTTCTCTTCCCATTCATCCACTGCACCAATGATACGCTACAACTAACACAGCTCACATGGGGAGCCCACTGCTTGTCTTGATCTCCAATTAAAACACCAAAATATAGCAAGTAGGCTTTTTTAACACTTTCAGAAAAAGGCCTGGCACCATATATTCTCCACAAATATAACAAAATTTGTCAGGAGAGATTTTGCAACTGTGGCGCGTTTGTCTCGACATTTCCGTCCTTAAAACACACAGAGAACCTCTCACTTCAAAACTCAACAGAAGACTGATTCAGGCACTTTTCCTGTTATAAAATGCATCCTTTCTAACTGTCCCTCCATTACATTGACTTCCCGCTCGACTACCTGCAAATGTAAAAGGGTCTTATTGAGCTATTGAAACGTGGTACGTGTTAGGGCTTTAGGAATATTTTTCCTATTATTAGGAGGGTATTTCCATTTTAAAAATAAAGACTTGCTTTGTGTTACTAAAATCTTGGCGACCTGTGAAACCAATTAAATGAATATGAAATCGAACATCGCATCGAGGCGATTCGAGCAATTGCAAGGAATCACCAACAACTTTTACTCCGTATAAGCTCGTCGGCTATTATTAGAAACGAACCGCGCATTCGACAATCAGACCTGAAATAATTATTATTTTTATTGTGAAACTGATATCACTATTGCTACATGCGATGTTTCACGCCACTTATTTTTCATATATGTACCGCTAATATTTAATTATTGTAATAATAATAATATAGGAGACGGTATCGCGCAAAATTGATCAGTACCCATTAACCAAATTATATATAAAGAATATGCAATGTTTTAATCGTGATAATACGTATTCTAAGTTAAGTACCGAGTAATCAAACTCTTTAAGTTTGGCGATGGACACTTTTACTTGTTTTTTTTTTATCACAAATATTGCATTAATATCTTAAGTCATTAAGGCAAAAGACTTGCAACATTGCTAATAGAAAATTTGACGTTCCTTCCAATTGGCTTCAAATTCAAGGCTTATAATCAAGTGTTACCGCACACCGAACGTTAAGTAAAAGTTAATTTTTATTAGAATAATTTCAAAATTGGAATGAATGTCAATGTTTTTAGCGCGTACACTGAAGGCCAGTCTCCCAATTGCACCAAAGCAATTTTTTTTTCAATTTATCATTATGTATTTTTGGTTTAAGTATGATTAGTTTTTACCATATCACGAGCATTGAATTTGCTGTTTTGTTATTCAGGCAATTCTTCTTCTTCTTCTTAGAACCAACGTAACAACTGTTTTACAATAAGAAGAATGTCAGTAAATACAAAATTAAGCATTTATAGCTAATCGATCGTCTCTTTGTTTCAGATTAGACAACGGCAACACTCACAGTCGACGACTACCACGCCCGCATATCCGTTCGTGCATCCGTGCGTTCGACCCGAGCACAACCTGACAACGTTGCGGAACTACGCGACCATGAACACACAACAACCCGGACCCATGCCGGAGTACCAAGTGGACCCTTATCGCTTGCTGGAGGACGACCTCAAAGATGTCTACAGCTATATCAAAAACGTAAGTTCTTGTATGTTACCGTCTAGAATACTAGGTGTAGCAAGTTAATTTGGGTACAGGCATGCCTTAAATTTTATCTACAGGTGGCCAGTCAAATCTAGTTTGGCGCCACTTTTCGAATATGTTGGACCACCTGATTATGACATCCGCTTATTGTAAGACAGGGTTAGTTTTCAGAAAAAGAAACTATTAGGTATAGGTTAATCAAAAATAGTTATTTAAGCAACAAGTGTGTAAAGTGACTCTTTTTTTATGAATGGGAATATTGTCGCATTCGCCTACGGCTCATGCGACAATCCCATGAATAAAAAAGGGTACTTTACACATGAGTAGCATACTAAATTTTTTCTACTACCGAAAAATATATGACTAGTGCGTAAAATAAATTATTTTACGCACTAGTGCGTAAAATATATTATTTTACGCACTGCCCTAAATGTCAAAAGTGCGTCAGATTTACTTTATGCGCTAGTGCGTAAAATGACTTATTTTACGCACTGCACATTAAAAAGGCCTATTTTACGAATCTTAGAAAGTGCGTAAAGTGAGTATTTTACGCACGGTAGTAGAAAAAAATATTTTATTCAACACATGTCAGCTTTAAGCATCATTATTCATGTCATTTTAGACAACTAAACTATCAAATAACTCACGCTCTTTTTTTAAGTACCTACTATTGATTTTCAAGGGTTTGGTAAACTTCACGACCCTCGGAATTTCACAATTTTCTTTTTTCACTAGAAAGGGGGTGTTCTATAGAGCAGTTTATGAGAAAAAAATTGCTGATTCCCCACATTTTAGCCTAAAACGGAGTTTTATCCGCAATACCGAAACAGAATTATTGCACTCGACGCGCGTTTCGCTAACCAATGGTTAATGGTAATTATAGGCCTATCAGTAAAACTTCTCTTATACCAAAAATGTTTGACTGCTTGGTAACGTATGAGATGACTCCTCACTTCAGGGACATTCTTTCGGTTGCACAGCATGGATTTGTGAAGGGAAGGTCCACAGTGACAAATTTGGTAAAATATCAACATGATTTGGTGGAAGCTGTGGAAGACGGTAGTCAGGTTGACTCAGCCAGTACAGATCTTAGTAAGGCATACGACAGGATCAATATTTCTACTCTTATATAAAAATTTAAGGCATTGGCGGTGGCTGGCAGTTTGTTGTTGTGGTTGGAAAGTTTTTTGATTGGAAGGGTTCAATTGGTAAAAATAAAAAATTTCATTTCCCATCCATTTTGTGTTTTATCGGGAGTACCACAGGGAGGACATTTGTCACCATTATTATTTAATTGCTACATAAATGATGTTGTGGACTTCATTCTTTACAGTGCTGTATTGGTATACGCAGATGACTTAAAATTGTATTAACGAATTTCAACCTTGGGGGACTCAAAACAGCTACAAGCAGATCTTGATTACTTTGCTCTTTGGTGTAGAATTAATGACTTAGACTTGAATGTTAAAAAATGCAAATATCTTTTTTTTTAATGTTATGTAGTCATAATATACCCATAGGTATTGCTAGGTCAGGAGCTAGAGAGAGTGGAATCTTTGAAAGACTTAGGAGTAACCTTCAGTCAGGATCTTACTTTCAATCTCCATATTGAAAATATTTGCAATAGGGCCTTGAAACTCCTTGGCTTTGTAGTCCGCACTTTAAAAGACTTTGGCAATATTTATGCATTAAAAACTGTTTATTGTTCAGTAGTAAGATCCATACTTGAATATGCTTGTTCTGTCTGGTCTCCAAACTACCAGGTTTGTATAAGTATGCTGGAAAGAGTTCAAAGAGGATTTCTTAGACATATAGGCTATAGGTTAAAAATTCCTGTTGAAAATATTAATTTTGATGAATTATATATATTAGTACGCCTTCCTACATTAGAAACCCGCAAGAGAAATCTTGGCATATGCTTTTTATATAAAATTGTAAATAATTTAATTGATTGTCCTTCTCTGTTAGATACTGCAAGAAATACAAGACAGAATGAACTGTTCAATATATTATATCATTACCATAGGACAAATTATGGCTATTTTAGTCCCTTATCAAGAATTTGCAGGAATGCCAGTCAACTACCAAGAGAGGTAGATCTCTTTAAGGTGTTTAAAAATCAGGATGCAACAGGGTTTTTAGCTAATTTATATATTAGATTTAATTGTGAGAGTTTAATTTTTAATTTAACTTAAAATTATTTATTAGTGTTTTTATTCAACATTGTTGTTTGTGTAACTGGCTGATCCGTAAATAAAGAATTTGAATATTTCACTTCGCGCATGGCCCTCCGCTCGCTTCGCTCGCTCCGGGGGCTCAAAGCACGGAAACTAGCCCAAACTAACCCAAGGCATACCCAATTTAACCTCAAAACTCGAACTTTGGGGGCTTTTTTCGGCTCAAATATGGGGAATCCGCATTTTTTTCTCTTAAACTACTTTCTAGGACACCCCCTTTCTAGTGAAAAAAAGAAAATTGCGAAATTCCGAGGGTCGTGAAGTTTACCAAAACCTATTTTCAATATTATTACAGGTATTTAAATTAACATTAATATTAAATGAAACTGTCATTATTTTGGATGAACTGGATATTGTCATATTTTCCATGTCTCCATTGGAAGTTGAGAGCATTTGTTCCACCTGGCCGTTGTTTGATATTTTGCTGATCCCTTGAATTTTCTCTGCAATTTTAATTTTGTGTTGGATGGATTCTTCGATGTAGCTCTCCGCTACCGTTGAGGATTTCCATCCTCCATGACCCTTAAGTGTGGTCATACTGGCCCCGGCCCGGCATTAACTAGCAGGGTAGCGGAAGATCTTCTCAAACAATGTTCGATGTAGAGTTCTTGTTTTTCAAGGTTTAAGTAAGCAGCAATTTTGGAGGGTATTTTTGACATAGTATTGATACCCACACACTGACTTGTACATTTGCCATTTTTATAAAAGACAAAAAAGCTGCTGTGACCGGTATTTTTTTGGTCTTAATGAAATGTATTTTTGCACAAATCAACTATATAGGTTTAATGGAAATCCTTCTTCAAGAATAGTAAAACTTCTTGATTTTTTAGTTTTTGTATCGGGCAAAACAACGAAAATATAATAATTTTTGTCTTGTATATTTTCAATTTTTAAATGTGTTATAGTTTATCGCATCTACAAGCCCCGGCAATACCCATAATCAAAGCTACTTTCATTAGTAGAAATTCACTATGTTTTGGATTTCTTGGGTTAGTATCCTTGAGATTTGCTTTTTAAAAAACTAATTAGTTTGCCAAATTTTGAAATGTCGATTTTCTTGTAGAGACGAACTGTCGAACGAAGCATGGAATATTTAGTGGTCTGGGTTAGTTTTGGTTTGTTTGGGTCGGCTTTTGTTAGTTTGGGTTAGTCTGGGTAGGCTTTGGTTACTTTGGGTTAGTGTTTATTAAGACTGAGAAGAAATTTCCAAGTGGAATTCCATCAAGGGAAGAGTGGCTGTCAGGCCAGGTACGTACGCCGAGCGGCGTACACGCATGGTACATTGACGGCTCATGGATGGCTAATACACAGTCATCCGGAGCCGGTGTATACCTAAACAACACTAAATCAGGAGAAAGCACTTCGCTGGGGAGATATGCCACTGTTTTCCAGGCGGAGGTGTTTGCTATTTTGAAAGTAGCAACCAAGGCGGAGGTAACAGAAGATGTAGAGAGTATATATATATTTACTCAGACAGTCAAGCCGCTCTCAGGGCGATCCAAAGACCCAGGGCAAGCTGTAAGCTAGTTCAGGAATGTAGAGACGCACTAGATAGATTGGCTGTGCGCAAGGAAGTAAGACTCAGATGGGTTCCAGGGCACAGTGGCATCGAGGGCAACGAACGGGCCGATGAATTGGCAAGACAAGGCTCAATGAGCCACCTCGTCAGTCCAGAACCTGGTCTGGACTTAAGTAAAAGGCAAATCTCTCAGGAACTAAATAACTGGGCCTGGAACAAGACAAAGCACAATTGGAGAGGAATAGAAGGATGCAGACAAGCCAAGGAAATGATTCTAAATCCTGACGGAACCAGAGCAAAACGACTGCTAAAAAAGAGCCGAGAGGACATCAGGAACTTGGTAGGTATTCTGACTGGGCATGGAAGCCTAAACAGACATCTGCACCTTATCGGCGTGAGGGACAGCCCACTCTGCCCGAACTGCGGGACAGGGGAGGAGTCCTCATACCACTATATAGGAATTTGTGATAGGTGGAGTCGCCTAAGGAGGAAGATACTGGGAGCACCAACACTTGCTCGGGAAGATCTAAAGGATCTGGACTGGGAGGACGTCCTCACCTTTATCAAGGTGACGGGCCGTTTCAGTGCGGGCCGGGTGTTGGAAGTAGCCAGGTAGGGGAGGGCGGATCAGGGATGGTGAAAAGGGACTTATAGGCCTACTTACCGGGCTTCGCCCCCCCCTCCCACCTTACTACTACTACTACTACTACTTGGGTTAGTGTTGGTTAGTTTGGGTTAGTTTAGGTTGGTTTTGCTTAGTTCAAGACAGTGAAAAGCGAGCGTAACGCGTTTGTTTGCGTGCTTATTTCCTTACTTTGGTTAATTTAGGGTTAGTCTGGGTTAGTTTTGCTTAGTTTGAGATAGTAAAGAGACAAGCGCGCGTAGCACGCTTGTTTGCGCGATTATGTCCTTACTTTGGTTAATTTAGGGTTAGTCTGGGTTAGTTTTGGTTTGTTTGGTTGTTGGATTAGTTCTGGTTAGTCTGGGTTGGTTTTGCTTAGTTTGAGATAGTGAAGAGGCAAGTTGTTTGCGCCCTTATTTCCTTACTTTGGTTAATTTAGGGTTAGTCTGGGTTAGTTTTGGTTTGTTTGGGTTGGCTTTGGTTAATTTGGGTTGGTTTTGGTTACTTTGGGTTAGTTTGGGTTAGCATTGGTTAATCTGGGTTAGTTTTGCTTAGTTTGAGATAGTAAAGAGAAAAGCGCGCGTAGCACGTTTGTTTGCGCGATTATTTCCTTACTTTGGTTAATTTAGGGTTAGTCTGGGTTAGTTTTGGTTTGTTTGGGTTGGCTTTGGTTAGTTTGGGTCTGTCTGGGTTGGTTAGTTTGGATTTCTCTGGGTTGGTTTCGGTTACTTTGGGTTAGTGTTGGTTAGTTTGGATTAGTTCTGGTTCGTCTGGGTTGGTTTTGCTTAGTTTGAGATAGTGAAGAGGCAAGTTGTTTGCGCCCTTATTTCCTTACTTTGGTTAATTTAGGATTAATCTGGGTTAGTTTTGGTTTGTTTGGGTTGGCTTTGGTTAGCTTGGGTTGGTTTTGGCTACTTTGGGTTAGTGTTGGTTAGTTTGGGTTAGTTTAGGTTAGCTGTGGTTTGACAAGGTGCTATTCTACTTTTTGAAACATTTGGGATTTTTTTTTAATTTTTGGCGTCAAATGTGTTTTGCCCAATATGTAATGTGTCACAAAACACTTCTAATACTGTCTAATACACGTTACACGAAAACAAATTGCAAAATTCGAAAAGGGCGCTAAGTAAAAATTTACCCTTTTCTGCGTTATCTTCAAGGTTAATTTGGGTTATTTTTGTCTGGTTGGGCCCCCCGGAGCGAGCGAAGAACGAAATATTAGAACACTGGGCTGCTGCTAAATGCGCAGGTCCGAAGGTCGAAAATTTGGTATAGGTAGATGTGAGTGTTCCGGAAATTTCATATTTTTTAGGTTAGAAATGTTACTATTTTTTAATAAAAACGATCCTTCGTCCGCACTTTTTTATTTGTGTGACGCTATAGTGTTATGGACCCTATTTAGTCCATAAAGACGATGGAGCTAATTTTTTCTGTATAGAAATTTGTACTCCTTGTCATAAGAATCTTGAGATTTTTCTGGTAGTATTTGCATTACCGCTTCTTCCGCTTCGGTAATAATGTTTTCGGGCACCTAATTTTCATCCATTTTGATAAACGCTTTTGGAAATATATAATCTGACAATAAATGCCAAAATTTGTTTAATAAACAAGTCCCCAAACAACCAAAAACAGGTAAAACAACCCGCTAAACTAGCATGTCAAAAGTCAGTCATAGTCTGACCACGGCACATATAACAACCAGCAATATTACTCGATCTGTCAGGCGAAAAATTAAATTTGACCTTGCTAATGTCAGTTGGGTTAGTTTGGGGAAGAATATCTCTGGTTTGTACAAGTTCTTATTGCTTAAACACCATGGCTTTTTGCATTACACAATGTCATAAACAACGTTCGTCTCCACAATGTCAAGTATTTGACAAATACACGCCTATGGTTTTGATTTAACTCCAATAGCAATAAACTAAACCAGTCGTAAAAACACGACGCCGCTGGCGGCAGTTTGACGGATTTCCTGCCAAGGAATATCTTGCGCACTGACTTGCGCAGATGCGAAAAAAGAAGATGTGATATTGCTGGTTAGTCTGACACGTTATTGCATTAAAGCAGGTTCCACACTGAAATACCTTAGACAAGAAAATAATACAATCTTAAACTAACACAAAATAATGGTGTTGGATAAAACTTTGTATGCCACTCGTGTGTTATGTTTTAAAAGTCACTTGAGAAATTATACCACTCGGCCTTACGGCCTCGTGGTATAACTTTTTCTCGCGTGACTTATTTTCAACATAACACACTAGTACCATAAATAACTATTAATCAATTTCTTCGTGAATCATCATATAAAGCAATTAACACACAGTTTGGACTTAGAAGCGGAATGGGAACTAGAGAAGCGTTGTTTGCAATGACGGTATTACTACAAAAGTGCAGATAAGATAATAAAAGCGTGCTTATATATTACATAGATTACCAAAAAGCTTTCGATCGAGTTCAACACGGTATATTTATACACGCACTAACAAACCTAGATCCCAAAGATATTATTCTAATCAAAAATCTATACTACAACCAAACAGCTGTAATACGGGTAGACGATAGTGAAACAAACCAGATGAAAATTCAAAGAGGAGTCAGACAAGGCTGCGTGCTGTCACCACAATTGTTCAATGTGTACTCACAGCTGGTATTACAAAGCGCTATGGGAACGAACGAAAGGTGTGAGCATTGGAGGGATCATCATTAATAACATAAGATTTGTAAACGATTCCGCAATGATGGCAGAAAGTATAGAAGACCTACAAATGCATTTAGATAGCATTAACAGTAACAGCAAAAATAAATGGGGCTAACAATGAACATAGATAAAACCAAAAACTCCAATTGACAACGTACAACCTACACTGGAAGGGAAACAGCTAGAGAGGGTCGACATATATAAACACCTTGGAGCAACCATAAATTTCCAACTGGACCAAGACGAGGAGATAAAAGTCAGAATAGAAATAGCCTGAAGAGGATTTGTAAAATACAGGTCAATGTTCACAAATAAGAAATTAAGTTTAGCCATCAGGTTAGAGGCATTTGAAATGTGGCTCTACAGACGCATACTTATGATTCATTGGACTGCTAGAGCCACAAATGAAGAAGTATTAAGAAGAATTGGACACACTATTGACAATCGTCAAAATAAGTAAAACAGCATATTTGCGCCACATAGAGTTTGCTTCTAGCCGTCCTAGATGCAACACGGATATCGGAGTTCTCCGTAGTAACGAGCTCCTCGCGACTTATAATCGATTCTCCTGGTACAACGTTTTGACTGTCGAGTCTACCGACCTGATCGGTGACATTTTTCTATGATCTAGCTTGAATTTATCAATAAATTCAAGTTATAGGCTAAGAAATCTTAGAAGTTTTTAGTTTCCGGAGAAGGACCCCCGGGTTTCAACGGCAATGTCCGAGGCTTCAAACACTTCGGACATGAGTGAAAGGACACGCACTTTTCACGAACTCAAGAAAATGGTCGCCGAATTGCGAGAAAATGGCCTTAAATATAAATGCCGTGAATGCATGCATTGGCACGGTATCTATGGAAAAGAGCATGATGTATCGACATAAGAGTTAGAGGAAGCCGTTGTAGCAGAAATTTGTACAGGGTGGCCCGTTTAAGAGGGGCCTATACCTTAACTCGAAAACTACGCGGGTTGGAAAAAAATTTAAATACAAAAGTTATTCCTAGTAAAATGATCTTTGTTTTTTTAGTATTGTTTTAATCGTCATTTTTTATATACAGGATGGTCAAAGAAATTTACCCTTTTTTAAATGACACACCCTATATTTTATTACATTTTTCGATTCTGCTTAAAATTCTAAGCATATTTGATGTATGATGTTATACCTCTAGAGCTAGTAGTTTCACAGCTATAAACAGTTGAAAATCGGTACTTTGACTACTTTTCACCTTGGTAGCAAGAAGACCATTAGAGATGGAGTAAAATGAGTTGGGTGTAAGCGTTTTCAATTTAATATATCCGTGTCTCCGTCAGTATTCAGCAAACAGCACATGTCAAAGAAAGAAAGAAACCCACGCGTACTTTCGCGCCAATCCCCACTCCCAGCCGGCTTTTAGCTTGCCTCCAGGATCAGAAGTTAGTGCAATTTTAATGCATGTTTGATAGCAGAGGGATATAGCAGAATGGAGACAGGTAGAACCCATGCATTTGTTCTAAAAGGCCTAGACGGGCCCCAAGAGATCAGAAACGCTCTCATTGAGGAATATGAAATTAACATAAATAGGGATATTTTGCTAATGGAATGGCAGTGACGAGCCGCCACTGTCTACTCTGTCTGACATTACTCATAAGTATTCTTCCTACAATATACAAAAGTTAACTCTAAAATATTGCAGTAAATGTTAAAGGTTTTGAAAACAAAGCACATATGATAAACAGTGCATACACTTATAAAACCCCAAGATTTGACGTTTCAGCTTTCGCTTCTTTTTGACATTTGATTCAGGCAGTGTTGCCGATCGTTTCGTTTCGCCAAAGGTTCCGTTTCGGTTGGTTGACCAGAAAATTGAGGGCAGTAACAAATACTAAAAAGCAAAACGAATCTTCTTCGCGTACTGTTGGCAGCGCCATCTTCGGAATATTATTATCCAAAACTACTGGAGATCTATCGGAAATCGTACCGGGATCGACTGCATAGTCTATCTGCTTAGGACTATTGGTGGGAGAAAGATATAACATATTCATATTTATATGAATGTGAGAGAAAGAATACTACAAGTATCAATAGTTCCATTATGAGTGATATTTGTACCAACCGTCTCAAAACTCCATTTAGTGTAAAAAAAATGGTGCAGAATAATGACCTGACGCCATGTTTGATATATCAAAGAACTCCAAGAAGGCGTTGTTGTATCTGTCAAATTTGACAGATGATTTTTTACGCCTTTATTAAAAGCTACACTATTCGCTATATATCTTCTTCTTCCTTCTCCTTCTCCTTCTTCCATTTGATGTCCACGCCTGAACATAGGCCTCTTTCAATAATATGACCTCTTCCATGTCGATCTTTGTTGGGCGGGCTGGATCCAAATCTTTCCCGCATGTCGTTGGATGTCGTCTCTCCATCTCGCCTGTGGGCGTTCGACACTTCTCTTTGCCTCACTTGGTCTCCATTGCATCACGGTTTTCGTTTGTTTCGAATTGTTTCTGACTACGTGGCCTGCCCAGTTCCACTTCAACCTCGCTACTTTTTCAATGATGTCGCAAACTCTGGTTGTTCTTCTGATGTCTTCGGTACGTATCATATTTCTCAGGCTTACTCCTAGTATTGCTCCCTCCATCGCCCTTTGGCAGACCCGGAGGCGGTTTGCACTGTTTGCTGTGAGTGTCATTGTTTCGAGTCCATCACTGGCAGGACGCATCTATCATAGACTTTTCTCTTTAGATTTGTAGGAATCGTCGGTTGACGAAGGATGTAGCTGAGGTTCCCGAATGCCATCCGGGCGAGGGCGAGGCCGATTCGTCGGGTGCTCTCTGCTGTTTGATTTTCTTTCCCAAGTTGGATGTTATGTCCTAGATAGTTATACTGATTGACTACCTCTAGAGTGTGGTTCTCAGTGGTGACTATAATGTCATCTGGACTCATAGTCTTTTGAAAGTTCATTTTGAGACCAACAGCTTGGGAGGCGTCCTTGAGTTCTTGGACCATTGTTGATAATACGGTTGGCTCGTTGCTAAACAAGACAATATGATCTGCAAAACGGAGGTGGTTGAGACGTTTTCCGTCTTTTCTGTTTCCAGAATAGACTCTTGAACACGTCCTCCAAAGCCAAGGTGAACAATTTCGGTGAAATTGTTTCCCTCTGCCTGACCCCCCGCTCCACGAAAACCCTTTCAGTTATCCAGTCTTCATCAATTTTTACATGCAGGGACGCGTTCTCGTAAATGTAGCGGATCAGGTTTGTATATCAATACAGGCAATATTCATCGCTCTCATCACTGCCCAGGCTACAAAGGCCATGTGAAGCGGAATGTTGTACTCCATACATTTCTCTATCAGTGTGCGTACTGTTTGAATATGGATGGTTGTGCTGAAACCCTTTCTAAATCCTGCCTGTTCAACTGGCTGATAAAAGTCGAACTTCCGGCTCAGGCGATTTGTTATGATTTTTGTTAACAGCTTTTAGAAGATAGACAGCATGCTGATGGGTCTGTAATTTTCCATGTTCGTATTGTCAGCTTTTTGCAGAAGAGAATGACCTCTACAGTTTTCCTTTCTTTATCGAGGCATTTATTCAGTAGAATTACGAGGGCTCCTTTAAGCATCTTCCCTCCAATTATTATCACTTTGTTCGTGATCTAGTCTCCCGGAGCCTTACAATTTTTTAGTTGTTTTAAAGCTGCTTCTAGCTCATTATTATCTATGGGCTCTAATTCTTCTGATGCCACGTGCAAGATTGATTTTCGTGTTTCGTCTGGTCACTGATTGTTTATAGAGCTTTCGGTAAAAGTTCTCAATAGTTTCAGCGATTTTATTTCTTTCACTAACAATTTCTCCCTGGTCATTTTTCATTTGGTGAATGATCACCTTGCCCCTAGATCGCATTGAACTGTCATGCTCGTGTTTGCTCTGATGCTATTCTCGATCAATCTTGTGTTTCGTTTTCTCTGATAGCCTTTTTCACTTTTTTGTTGAAATCATTGTATGTGGGTGAGTTTTGGCAGCGTTTCTTCGTTCATCTATAAGGTTTTTTGTTTTGGATTCTCCTGTTTTTAAAGTGCACTCACTTTCTTTACTACTGTTCGAACACTGTTAGTAATTTTGGTTGAGAGCTCGTCTAATTCCATTTCTTGCAATGCTTCTGTTGGTTGTAGCTTCTTTACGATATATGAGTTGTATTTCTCTTCTTTTTCTCTTAGCTCACTTATGGCGGGACGGCTCTTCCTTTCTATTAGACGTTTTCTCTCCGGTTGGGTATTGATATGTATTTTGGCCCTGATCAGCCTATGGTTACTGCCTGTATTGAAGTGATTTATGACCCATACATCTAAGCACATTCGGTTGTTCGATGTGAGGATGTAATCTATTTCGTTTTTGATCCTGTCGTTCTTGTAAAAGGTGTTCATGCAGTAGACACGTTCTTTGTTGGGGAAGTTTATCATCGTTTGTCTTTTTTTGTTTCATGTTCCAAGTCAAAAGTTCCCAATAAAGGGGGAGTCCTTGGGGGACTTTGCTCCTATTTTGGCATTAAAGTTCCCGAGTATAATGTAGAATGGGGTGTTTTCTATTTTCTTTGCTGTTGCCAGATCCTCGTAGAACTGTGCCACTTCTTCCTCGGTTGAAGTGGAAGTGGAGACATAAGCACAAATGATCTGGATGCTAAACATTTGGTTCGTAGATCACCCTGTCTGATATGGACTTGGTCTTGATGATGAGCAGTGCCACGCCACCGATGTGTGAATTTTGGAAGGCTTTTAGCCATAATCTTCCACGCTGGCCAGACGGGTTGGAAGATGGTTTTGTAGCCGTCCACTCTGGGGCAAACGCTAGTGATCACCATATCTGGTTACCCTCACTTGGTTTAGCCTGTAGGTCAACACAGTTACCAGAGTGTGGAGTGAGAGTTGGGTGTCTCGTGAGGACCAGTTGTTCCAAAACCCCCGCCCGTCTATGATGCTTGGGGTAACCATTTAGAACAAAAGGTGCTACCTCTCCGACACATCCCTACACCCCCGCTATACAAATATATACAAATTGTAAATTTGCGAAACAAATGAAACCTTCAAGTTTTATATAAAAATGATAATTCTTATTGGCACAAATACTATAAACTTTTCTGCAATTAAGAGTTTTTACAAAAATCACAATAATACATTATTACAAGAACGACGATTACCAGCAGCCTATTATTTCTTCATCCGAACGTCCTAGAGAGTTTCTATCATCATCGTTCCGCCATCATCTTTTTAGGCACAAGGCCTCCGCAAATTGATCCCAGATTCAGGTAAACGCATCTTCTAAGCACTAATGACTGAAAAAAATTCAATTTAACTCAATTAGCTTAAGCGTCCGTCCATTGTTGAACGACGACGTTGCGAAGACCCACTTGTGCGTTCCGCCATTTGAATTTCGAATTATTATGTCAAGTCGAAATGTACGGTCGAGAATGTTCTTTAGCTGTTTTAATTGGATCGGTTTCACTTGTGCTTAGTTTTTTCCTTTACATTGTCTGTCTATCTATACCGACCGAGGAAAGTGTATTTTAATTTATTGCAAATAAATTCTTCGGCGGTCACCAATAATTGAATGTATAGTATATGTAGCCTCGTCATAGAAATTCATTATTTTCGATATTACCTGAGGATTTCAATGCAATACTGGCTTCATAGGCGTTGGGAGGGGCACTAGAAGATATTTATTATATTAAGCTAACAACCATTTAGAATTTTCTTTTCTGCCTTGGTTTTAGTGTTAAAATTTCGGATTGCCCCCCTCCCCCTAGCTCACAAGCTGGCGACGCCCCTGACTGGGATAATGTTAAAGAAAACTGCACTAAGCAGAAACCATTTTCCCTTACTTCACAAACGAATCAATTTTAAGTTTTGTTTTTCTTTTTGTAGGTTCTTAGGAAAAACACATACCAAGAAGACCTTTACGAAATAGCGACGTACTACTTCGACGGAAATGGTAAAGCCTTAAGGCCGATGGTTGCCATTTTGATGGCCCGAGCTGTAAATTACCATATGTACAAAGAAGACAGGTAAGGGAAACAATTTTATGATACATAAAAAATAGTTTTTATTAAGTAGATAACAATAATTGCGTCGGTTCAAAAAATGCAAAATTTTGGTATGCTTTTTCCACATCTATGTTGAATTTTGTATAGACGTGATACGTATAAGGAAGGGAGGGGAGAATTTATTATTTTTTATGTTACCTTAAAAAAAAATAGTTTTGGCGAATAGCGTGAAATTTCGGGAGATATACCGTCATTGCTCAAAATTCTATTATGCTTTGCAGAAATCTATGTTGAATTTCCTATAGAAGTGGCAAGCTTCACACCGAATGGAGTTAGTTTACTGTTTGTTACGATACACTGAAAAAAAACTTAATTTGTTCGATAATAATTGGCATCGATTCAAAAAGTACAAAATTTCCTAAAAATCCGACATTATTCAATATTGTGATATGCTTTTCCACATCTACGTTGATTTTTTTATAGAAGTAATACATATAAGAAGAGGGAGGAGTTTGCTATTCTTTATGCTACACTAAAAAATTATATTTTGGGGAATAGCTGAAAATTGTATCGGTGAAATTTGAGAGATATGTCGTCATTGTTCAAAATTTTATTATCATTTGCCGAAATATACGTTCAATTTCCTATAAGATTGGTGATTTTCATGGCGATTGGAGATAGTTTACTATTTGTTACGATACGCTGAAAAAAATCTTAATTTATTCCATGCCTGAATATTGCAGCGATTTAAAAAATTAAATATTTCTAAAAAACACTATAATTCGAAATTTTGGTATGTTCTTTCCAAATTACATAGAATATTCTATGGGGATACATATTTTATTATTTTTCACGATACTTTGACAAAAAAATGATTTTGGTAAATAGTTAAAAATTTCATTGGTTCAGAAAATTATACATTTCAGTTGGCCAAGATTCCAGTATTATTGGCAGAAATGTACGTTATTTTTTTTATAGAAATGGTCACTTTCACACCAAATTCAGATAGCTTTTATTTTTTTACGTCACGTTGAAAAAATTCTAATTTCGTTCAATACCTGAAAAGTGCATCGGTTCAGAAAATAAAAAAAAAATCCGCAAATTGTTCAATATTTGATTATCATCATTATCATCATTGTTCAGCTCTCTGATTCAACTGCAGTGATGCTTTGGTGTCACGTTTTTTTTTCAAGAGGGGGAAGTAGTCACAGCCACAGGAGGCAGGTTCCCAGTGAATCCACAAAAATCTTCCCCAAAGAGCACCTCTCTTTCTTGCTACTACCAAGATGTAAAAGGGCTGAGGACAAAAACGGAAATCTTTTTTTGAAAATGTATTATCTACTGAATACAAGTTAATTGCGTTAGCAGAAACCTGGCTAAATGAAGGTATTTATACATCTGAACTGTTTAGCAACAGGTGACAGAAATGCTACTACCAGTAGATCTAGTAAAAGATATTACCCATAAGCCAAAATATCCATTTTGGTACTCTCCAAATTTAATAAAAAATATTAAACAAAAAAATATACTACACAAATTTATGCAAAAAAACAAGACAGACTCTGTGCAAATAGATATGTACCGGACCTTACAAAAAAGCATAAAATATCAAATTACAAATGAATACAGGCTACACAAACAAAATATTGAACCAAATATAAATCAAGATCCAACTTCATTTTGGTAATTTATTCGCTTAAAATCTAGAACAGGTGGAATTCCTGGAGAAATGAATTTCGGTGGCTCCACGTATGGCACTCCTCGGGACATTGCTGATACCTTTGCTAAATTTTTTAAGTCTGTTTTTCAGGCCTCCGACTATCCAGGTAGTTTTGGGGCAGCACCTGATCAACCCCAATTTAATTTTCCTACTATAGCTGAGTCCGATGTATTGAATAGCATAAAAAAAAATTAAAATCTAATGAGTCCACAGGCACGGACAGTATACCTACTTACATTTACAAAGGTTTAGCCGAATTCCTTGCAAAACCATTAGCCCACATATTTTTATTTTGTCATTAATCAACATGCAATTTCCAGAAGCTTTAAAAACGGCTCTAGTTACTCCCATTTATAAAAGTGGCAAAAAAATGAAATCAGCAACAACAGACCTATAACCTTAATTAATGAAATGGGAAAAATTTTTGAAATAATTCTCTGTGAAAATTTAATGGCGCATTACAAACCAAGTATCTCTAGATTCCAGCACGGTTTTGTGACTGATAAAACAGCCGTCACAAATCTCTGTATACTGTCTGAATATGTTTCTCAGGCTATATCGGACAAAGCTCAGCTAGATGTAATTTTTACCGATTGTGAGAAGGCTTTTGATCGGGTTGATCATGGGCTGCTCCTGGATCGACTGGTTGGAATGAGAATATCACACTCAGCTTTTCTTTTTTTGCAATCTTACCTACTTAATTGGATCCTGATGGTGAATATTGGCAAAAATATTTCAAATAGATGTACGGGTACTTCAGGAGTACCACAAGGTACTGTCTTAGGGCCGCTTCTGTTCATATTGTTTGTTAATCCACTTCCCAAATGCCTATCTGAATCCTTAGGACTCCTTTTTGCAGATGATTTTAAACTTTTCAAAATAATAACTACTCCTCAAGATTGCATTTTACTACAGAAAGACATCGACAACATTGTTCTATGGTTTCACAACAACAAAATGTCAGTAAATATCATCAAGTGTTCAGTTATGACCTCTACATGAAAAATAAATATTGTCACGACTAACAACCATCCGAACGTTTTTGTGCTACCCTATAGAACTAGCCGCCCCGCCGTGCCCCTCGCTTCTCTGTCTGTATGAATCATCGACCGGCCCGCCGCGAAGTTTCGAGTAGCTGGAATTGTCTCGATGGCCTCGTCGAGATCATATAGAGTGGCGTCGGAATACTTCCCGAATATTCGTGATAGATTTAAGATTATATATAAGCAGACCTAAGGCGAATGTTAGGCAGTCGGTTAGTTAGTTCAGTTCAGTTAATCATTGAGTGTTGAATAGATATTAGTGGTAAAGTTATAAGAGTAGTTTAGTGAGTTAAATTGTATACAGTGGTAGTGAATAAAGAGAGTATTAGTGGAAAATAGCAAAGTTGTACTTCTGTTAAGAACCCACGGGAAAAACGTAACAATATTATTAAATATGACTACAATATTGGTGGCCATAATCTAGAAAGAAAGACTGAAATTAGGGATTTGGGAGTCACTTTTCAGAGCGATATGAAGTTCAATGCACACTACTCAAAAATAGTCAATAAGGCTTTTAAATCTTTGGGATTTGTGGTTAGAAATAGCAGGACCTTTGAGTTGAAGACTATTGTTAGGCTCTATAATGCCCTGGTGAGGCCACATCTGAAATATGCTGCACAAATTTGGATGCCATCAGCCCATACTCATATTGATCACATTGAAAAGGTACAAAAAAGGTTCCTTAGATACCTTTATCTCAGGGAAAACAATGCATATCCATATTTGGTGTCATACAGGAGCATGCTGGCAAGCTTTCAGTTTGCAAGTTAATGGACAGAAGAAACAAACAAGCTGTGACCTTTATATATTCTATCATAAATAATATGAAGTACAAAGACTGTGATTTAATCAAGTACATATACATAAATGTTCCTAAAATTAATTTAAGAATTTTAAATTGCGATCTGTTTAGAATAAACCTAGTCAGCCCTTCACCAATAAATAGGATGCTACTGATATCTAACCAAATAATAAAAAAGCCTCTATTGTATATTAGGTGGAAAGTCAATAGTTTAGTTTACATGTGATACTTTTACATTTCTTTTTATGTTTCTAGTTTTAGTTACTATGTTGTTTTTTGTATTATGCTTATGTTTTTTTTTTCATTGCATGTAATTACCAGTTGCTGGTGTTTGTAATGAGTATATATTAAATAAATAAATAAGCCTCCCCCATTTCTGTCCATTTCTTCCCGTCTTGAGCTCTTTGTATCCAATTGCCTACACATCTCCCTAGATCGTCCGTCCAACGTGTAGGGGCTCCTCCCTTGCTTCTTTTATCTAAGCGCAGGCTCCACTCGAGCAGTCTTTTTGTCCATCTCCCGTCCATCATTCGTGCCACGTGTCCAGCCCACTTCCACTTGAGTTTGCGAATTTGGATACCCACATCTGTAACGCCGGTTTTTCTTCATAAATCTTCATCATTTCTTATATGATACCGCAATGAAATCCCGAGTATGGATCTTTCCATCTTGCGCTGTGTTACGATAAGTTTCTTAACACTTGCTGTTGTTAGTGTTAAAGTTTCAGCTCCATAGGTCATGACCGGCAACACACATTGATCAAACACCCTCCTCTTCAAACATTGTGGCATGTCGCTTTTAAATACTTCCGCAAGCTTTCCATAGGCTGCCCAAGATAATGTAACTGTTCTTTTCATTTCGGACGTTTGGTTGTCTCTTGAGATTTGGATTTCATGACCAAGGTAATTATACTTGTTCACCAGAGCTACTGCCTCATCATCAATGAAAATTTGCACTCTGGGAACGAAATTTGTCATATATTTTGTTTTTGAGATATTAATTTTTAAACCTACGTCAGCGCATACCTTTTGTAGTTCTTGTAACATATTTTTAATGTCTTTAAGGTTATCTGAGAGCAAAAATATATCATACGCAAAAGGTAGATTTGTTAAGTTTCGACCATCTATATTTAGGCCCTTGTCTTCTCAATTGAGTTTGTTAAAAACATGCTCCAAAACGGTGATAAAGAGTTTGGGCGATATCATGTCTCTCCGTCTGACACCACTGCCGATTTGAATGCATTTAGTATTTTCATGAAGCTTTACCATTATTGTAGCAATTTTGTAGATATTGTAAATCAGCTTTGAGTATCTGTAATCAACCCGACATTCCTGTAATGCACTGGGGACCGCATTCAGCTCTACCGTATTAAAGGCCTTTTGAAAGTCTACGAAAGCAAGGACTAGTGGTCTATTGTATTCGATGATTTTTTCAATCACCGTTTTTAAGCTTTGCAGATGGTCATTTGAAATGAAATATATCTTTATTAAGTAGGTACACCTAATATACAAACGAAATAGAAAATATCAATTAATTACTTAACTAACTTATTTAATACAAAATGATACACACAAAATTTGTTAAGTATTCCTACAATAATATCTTAGTTCCTAGATTATATGACAGCTTTAAGTCTTTTTTTTAAATGCTGAACTGATGGCGATTCTTTAATATCTAATGGAAGAAGATTGATTTCATGAAATCCCTTAAAAAATAAAGAGTTCATTGTGCTTTTACACATTATTATTATTTCTTATTGGGTAATCATGAACATTCCTTATAAATTGAACATATTCTTTAAAATAAGGAGGTGCCAAATCATTTAAAATTTTGTATATAAATACCATAGTAAGAGTATATAATCGTTTATTAACAGAAACCCAATTTAAGGTATTAAGCATAAGTTTAGTGATATAGGTGTTAGTCGGTGTGCTCTTAATATAACTCTCATACTCCGATTTTGAAGCTTCTGCAGTCTATTAATTTGGTTTAAATTAAACAAATACAATACAGATGCACAGAAGTGAAAATGAGGTTGAATAATAGTGTTATAAACCATTATTTTTGATTGGTAGGATAAATTTGCTGATATTCGGCTAAAAAAGAATAATTTCTTGGCAATTTTCATCTCAACGTAATCACAATGGACATTAAAGTTAAGCATATTATCAAGTTGCAGTCCCAAATATTTGATGCATGTTACAAGTTCAATCTTTTCATTGTTGACAAATAACTGAGGACTATTATCTACAATTTTCTGATATTTATATTTAGACGTAAATATCATGGCTTTGGTTTTTGACACATTTAATTTCAGTATATTGACATTTAAGTAGCAGGATATCTGGGACAAAACCATATTCATTTTATCTATTGCTCTGTTAAGGTCAGTATCACTACATGCCAAAAATGTGTCATCAGCAAAAATATTTATAAATTCACAATTTACAAACAAATTAATATCATTTAAATACATAATAAACAGGAGAGGTCCCAGAACACTTCCCTGTGGTACACCCATAAAATTATTAAGTTCAGTAGACATTGTTCCATTAAATCTAAGTTTTTGTTTTCTATTGGTTAAATAGTTAGTGAACCATTGATAAAAATGCCAGAAATGCCATAATTATTTACTTTTTGTAATAATATGCTCCTATCAATAGTTTCAAAAGCCCTCTTTAGATCGAAGAACACTCCCACAACATATTTGTTATTATCAAGATCAATTTTTAATTTACATAGAGTTAATTGAAGAGCTGATTCACATGAATGTCCCTTCCTAAATCCTAATTGATTAGTCATCAAAATTCCATTACTTGTAATATGTTGTAAGACTTGATCATAGACTGCCATTTCTATAACTTTTTCGATTGGAGGCAAAGTATTGATTGGCCTAAATTCACGGGGTTTTGTTGTATTATTGACTTTTGGTATGTTTGTGCTACACTTCAGTTTTTCAGGTACTTTACCAGATCCGAGAGAAGTATTCAATAAATTTAATATAACGTGACCAATAGTATGAAACAAAGATTTTAAGATTTTTAATAATTCATGAACTGAAGATTTATTATCAAGTTTATTTATCAATTTTCGAGCATCAGAAGAAATCAATAACTTAAATGTAGACAATTTTAAATTTAAATTAGCATTTGTGTTTCTCCAGTTAGGTTGTCTTGAAATGCCTTCACTAATTTGTTCAATACTAGAAATAAAATAAGAATTAAATTTCTCTGCAATTTCTGAATTATCCCTGAAAGCCCCCTGTTCACCTAATCCATCAAAGAAAACAATATTTGCAACATTGGAACCACTGGTGTTAATGACACTCTTTAATGTCTTCCACAATTCTTTGGGATTGCCTCTAAACATATCTGTTTTTTCAAAATAATATTGTTTTTTTCTTTAACATTAGAAGATCAACAACATCATTCCTATGCCACTTGTGTGGTTTTTCAATATCATTTGAATTTTTGAAACTTTTATGTGCCTTATCCCGGTCTTTAATTTTATCAAAAACTTCATTATCAAACCAAGGCATATCAGACTTGTATTTGCAAGTCTCTATAGGAGCAATGTCATCAATTATTCTACTACAATTTTCAAACAATTCTTCAAAGACAATCTCAACATCAACAGAGTTTAAGTCCCAATTACATGAAAATAACTGCAAATTTATAGGATTAAGGATTTTTTCACTTATATTTCTGTATATTTTGACTTGGTCATGTACATATGATCTGTTACATAGATTAACACTTATTATAGAATGGTCAGTGATTTTCGGAGTATTATGTACCTTTGCCAGTAAGTTATTCTGATTTGTGAGCACAGAAATCAACTGACTCACTCCATATGATGTAAACAAATTCCTTAACTTATTACTATAAAATATTGTCACGACTAACAACCATCCGAACGTTTTTGTGCTACCCTATAGAACTAGCCGCCCCGCCGTGCCCCTCGCTTCTCTGTCTGTATGAATCATCGACCGGCCCGCCGCGAAGTTACGGGATAGCTGGAATTATCTCGATGTCCTCGTCGAGATCATATAGAGTGGCCTTGGAATACTTCCCGAATATTCGTGATAGATTTGAGATTATATATAAGCAGACCTAAGTCAGTCAGTTAGTTCAGTTCAGTTAATCATTGAGTGTGGAATAGATATTAGTGGTAAAGTTATAAGAGTAGTATAGAGTGTTAAATTGTATACAGTGGTAGTGAATAAAGAGAGTATTAGTTGAAAATAGCAAAGTTGTAATTCTGTTAAGAACCCACGGGAAAAACGTAACATTTGGTGTCAGAAGTCGGATTGTGAAGGGACCGGACTTGAGAAGTATTTTTCGAGGAAAGAAGAAATACAAGTACGTCAACGAGACCGTTTGATTGGTGGATTCTGGTAAAATTTGATAGCATTCTATGGTCAATACAAGGCAACAAACGGCAGAAATGGAACAAATAAATAAAATGTTGGCCGATTTCATGGAAAATCTAAATGCTGAGAGACAATTAGAACAGGATCGGCTGCAGAAAAATTTTCAAGATCAAGAAGATAAAAAGCAAGCGGATCGGGAAGAAGATGAACGGAAAAGGCAAGCAGAACAGGACCGTCTTCAGAAAATTTTACAAGACCAGGAAGATAAAAAGCAAGCAGAACAGGACCGGCTTCAGAAAATTTTACAAGACCAGGAAGATAAAAGGCAAGCAGAACAGGACCGTCTTCAGAAAATTTTAAAAGACCAGGAAGAAAAAAGGCAAAAAGAACAGGATGACCGGCTTCAGAAAATTTTGCAAGACCAAGAAGACAAAAGACAAGCAGAGCAGGACCGGCTCCAGAAAATTTTACAAGACCAAGAAGATAAAAGACAAGCGGAACGGGAACAGGATGAACGTAGAAGGCAAGCAGAACAGGACCGGCTTCAGAAAATTTTACAAGATCAAGAAGACAGAAGGCAAGCAGAACAGGACCGGCTCCAGAAAATTTTACAAGACCAAGAAGATAAAAGGCAAATAGAACAGGACCGGCTTCAGAAAATTTTGGACGGGCAAAATGAGAAATTTGAAAAAGGAGTAGACAATATACAAAAGGAAATGAAGAATCTTCAGGCAGAAGTTACCAGACTAAAAAATCAAGGACCCACCGAGAGCAGGGTATTCGCCACAGGACAAAATATAAAACCTCCAACGTATGACGGTCAAACATCTTGGACAATGTACAAAAGACAATTTGAAGCCGCTGCTGTTGCCAACGGTTGGAATAATGAAGAAATGGCTACATAACTAGTGGTAGCGCTTCGTGGGTCTGCCCTAGAACTACTACAGACCATTCCCATCAGCCAACAAGGGAAATATGACATACTCGTAGCTGTCCTGGAGAGACGATTTGGCGACCAACATAGAAGACAACTGTATCAGGCACAAGTTAAGTCCCGACATCAGAAGCCTGGTGAAAACCTGCAAGAGTTTGAGGCAGACATTAGACGTCTCATTCAATTGGCCTACCCGGGAGCGACAGAGGAATTTCAAGAGGAACTTGCTGCCCAATATTTCGTGGATGGTATTAGAGATCCAGAAACTCAGAAAATGCTACGCCTAGCCAAATTTGATAATAGCAGCGAAGCTTTGGGTCGAGCCCTAGAAATCGAGGCGGCCTGTAACATCTTCAAGCCAAAAATCAGGGCCGTATCCATCCAGGAAGAAAAGCCGACAAACAGCTGTGAATTAAATGAGATGGGTGAAATTTTGAAGAAATTAACGGAAGTTCTTCAGGCCACGACGAGATTCCGGGAGCCAAGGGAAGATAGGCCACGTAACCGAAATACATCAAATCAGTGCTATAGATGTGGCAGGACTGGACATTTCAAAAGAGACTGCCGAGTACAACTACGGTCTAGATCTCCATCCAGAGACGCTAGGGCCCCCAAGTCAAATCAGGAAAACTTCAATTAGTCAACATTGCGGGGCGGGTGTTGGCTAAAGAAGATAAAGCCCCCAGGATCGTCTCCATGAAAAGCCTAGGAAAAGCCGCCGACAGTCTAACAATTACAGGAAAGATCAACGAAAGAGCCATAACAATTACTGTTGACACTGGTGCGGCGGTATCTTTGATAAGGTCCAACAGAGTGAATAGAGTAGAAGTTCTACCCATATCAAAGAATGTAGTTTTGCGTACAGTTACCGGTGAGACAGCTGAAGTACTTGGGGAAATGGATATCGAACTTCAACTGGGACGAATTAAACTGCACCACACAGTGTTAGTCGCCGACATCGAGGACGAATTTATTTTGGGGATGGATCTCATCGGTCAACATGGATTCTCTTTTGACAACAAGCTTAATCTTCTGAAGTTTGGCACCGAAGAGTTCATCCTTAACAAAACAGACGATGGCACACCGACTAAAGTAGTGGCGGCATGTACTGTCAGAATAAGCGGAAATACCGAGCAGATAATTTTTGGGAAATTGGAGAAGGATTTTGGAGGCTGCATCGGACTTATCCAACACCACAATTTGCCTTGCAAACACCTCGTAGGCAAAGCACTAGTCAAAACCGACGGCGAAATACCGATAAGGATAGCAAATATTTCATCCAATTCCATCAAAATCAATAAAGGAGATGTAATAGCCACTTGCGAGCCGGTGCAGTGGGTAACCAGTTGCGAAACGCAGTCAGAAGTAACACCCTCAACATCACCTAAGGAAGTCCTAGAACATTTCCAGAAGTCGTGGCAACATCTGTCTTCCGAAGAACTGAAGAGAGCTACACAATTTATCAAAGAGCAGAGTACAGCCTTTGAAAAGAAAAATGGCATGACTGGAAGAACGAACATCGTAAAACATAAAATCGACACTGGGAGTGCTCACCCCATACGGCAGCATCCTCGGAGGTTACCAGTGGCGAAGCAGCAAGAGGTTACCACATTAGTGGATAAAATGCTTGAAGATGGAATTATTGAAGAGTCATCAAGTCCATGGTCATCTCCTGTTGTCTTAGTCACCAAGAAGGATGGGACTACCAGATTCTGCGTGGACTATAGAAGGCTCAATGACGTCACCAAGAAGAACAGCTATCCACTTCCCAGAATTGACGACACGTTGACGACACTAGCAGGTTCTCATTGGTTCTCAACACTCGATCTAAAGAGCGGATACTGGCAAGTAGGCATTGACGAACAGGATAAGGAAAAGACTGCCTTCTCTACCGGAAGTGGTTTATATCAGTTTAAAGTTATGCTCTTCGGACTATGCAATGCCCCCGCTACTTTTGAGCGTCTTATGGAAGTTGTTCTACGAGGCCTCACTTGGAAGACATGCCTGGTCTATCTTGATGATATAATGGTAATGGGAAAAACTTTCGAAGAGCACCTACAAAACCTGCATGAAGTTTTTACTAGGATCAAGAATGCTCAGCTCTTACTGAATCCAAAGAAATGTTTTCTCTTCCAACAAAAAGTTGAATTTCTCGGACACGTCGTGTCATCAGAGGGAATTCAAACTGATCAACGAAAGATAACAGCAATCAAAGACTGGCCTCGTCCTCGCGACAAACACGAACTGCGGAGTTTCCTGGGTTTATGTACTTATTATAGAAGATTTGTCGAAGGATTTGCAAATATAGCTGCACCTTTACATAAGCTCACTGAAGAACGAGCAAATTATAACTGGGATCATAACTGTGATTCTGCGTTCAGGAACTTAAAAGCGGCTCTATGTTCTAGTCCAATATTGGGATATCCGGAACAAAAGGGTAAATTTGTATTGGACACAGACGCCAGCAACACCGGCATCGGAGCAGTTTTATCTCAAGTACAAGCAGGAGAAGAACGGGTTATCGAATACTACAGTCGAACACTTTCGAAACCTGAACGTAACTACTGTGTAACCCGAAAAGAGCTTTTGGCAATAGTACGGTCTGTTGAGCATTTCCATCAATATCTATATGGGCAAGAATTTCTGATAAGGACTGATCATGCAGCACTTAAATGGCTGTTGGATATGAAACAACCTGAAGGACAGGTAGCCAGGTGGCTTGAAAAGTTACAACAATATAACTTTAAGGTTAAGCACAGAGCAGGGAGATTGCATAATAATGCAGATGCTTTATCCAGAAGACCATGCGTGGATAATTGTAAGCATTGCCAAAGAGTAGATCAACGAGAAGGAATTACTCCTGTTAGGCTAACGAAATTTGAGGTTGATCAGCAGTGGACCACCGAGCAACTTAAAAAGGATCAGCTTGAAGATAGTGAAATAGCACTATTGTTAAGAGCCAAAGAAGAACATCAACCAAGACCAAGCTGGAGCGAGATATCAACTAAAGGACTTGCTTTTAAAACTCTGTGGGCTCAGTGGGACTCCCTGGTGGTGGAAAATGGACTTCTTAAACGAGCCTGGGAAAGCGCCGATGGAAAAGTAGTGAAGACACAGTTAGTGGTACCAAGGAGGAAGATATCGGAAGTTCTGGAAGAAGTTCATAATGGAAAGTCTGGTGCTCATCTCGGAGTGAACAAAACGATTGATAAGATTCGCGACAGATTTTACTGGGTCAACTACTGCCAAGATGTGAAATCGTGGTGTCAGCAGTGCTCAACTTGTGCCGCAAGCCAAGGGCCCAAAACAAGATGTAGGGGCAAAATGAAACAGTATAATGTGGGCCTACCGTTTGAACGTATCGCCATTGACGTAGCTGGCCCTTTTCCAGAAACAAATAATGGTAACAAGTACATTTTAGTGGCAATTGACTACTTCAGTAAATGGCCTGAAGTCTTTGCAATCCCCAATCAAGAAGCTGTTACCATAGCAGAGGTCCTTGTGAATAACTTATTCAGCAGATTTGGTGTTCCGTTAGAGTTGCACTCAGATCAAGGACGCAACTTCGAATCCAAGGTTTTCCAGAAAGTCTGTGATTTACTCAACATCCATAAAACACGGACTACCGCCTTACATCCACAATTAGACGGCATGGTTGAAAGGTTTAACAAGACCATTGAAGAACATTTGTCAAAGGTCGTAGATGAACATCAGAAGGATTGGGACCAACACATACCACTATTTTTAATGGCCTATCGATCAGCAGTCCATGACACGACAGGACTAACACCAGCCATGGTTTTATTTGGAAGAGAACTCCGCTTACCCTGCGACCTATTATTCGGAACGCCAGACAACCAGGATATGGAAATTCAAGACTACGCGGACTCCCTTAAGGAAAAGTTACTATACATCCATGAATTAGTCAGAGAAAACACGGAGAAAGCCAGTGACCGAATGAAGACACGATATGATCTCAAAGCTAATTCTATGGGATTTTAGATGAACGATAAAGTCTGGTTATATAATCCGCAAAGGAAGAAAGGAAGATCTCCCAAGATAACGCCAGTATGGGAAGGACCCTATACAGTCATCAAAAGAATTAATGACGTTGTGTATAAAATTCAGCGTAGTCCTAGAAGCAAACTGAAAGTTGTTCACCTCGACAGACTGAAAGCATACCACGGACATGCAGTATCTGATCGGGACGATCAGGTTTAAGAGGGAGGCAATGTCACGACTAACAACCATCCGAACGTTTTTGTGCTACCCTATAGAACTAGCCGCCCCGCCGTGCCCCTCGCCTCTCTGTCTGTATGAATCATCGACCGGCCCGCCGCGAAGTTACGGGATAGCTGGAATTATCTCGATGTCCTCGTCGAGATCATATAGAGTGGCCTCGGAATACTTCCCGAATATTCGTGATAGATTTGAGATTATATATAAGCAGACCTAAGTCAGTCAGTTAGTTCAGTTCATTTAATCATTGGGGGTGGAATAGATATTAGTGGTAAAGTTATAAGAGTAGTATAGAGTTTTAAATTGTATACAGTGGTAGTGAATAAAGAGAGTATTAGTTGAAAATAGTAAAGTTGTAATTCTGTTAAGAACCCACGGGAAAAACGTAACAATATTTACATTAAAATCGCCCACCAAAACGCATTTATTATTTTTGGAAATAACACTATCACATATATCCTCAAACTCTTCAATGTACTGAGCATCTGAGCTTGAAGAAGAATGATAAAGACAGCCAACCACCCAAAAACCAGACCCTAAATACACCCTAATAAATTTACACCAAAAATTATCCCCAAGTTGAAATGTTTTAAAATTTGAAAATTTGTAACTAGTGTTATCAATATAAATTAAAACTCCACCGGTATGCCTGCTGCTTGAGTCACATCTAACACATGCATACCTTTCAACAAATAATTCACCTCAGTGGTTGTTCCAGTTTCACATAACAATATGATTTTTGAGTTATAAGAAGCGATACATTGTCTGATCTGATCCACATTCTTCGACAGACTCTGTGCATTAAGGTAAAGTATATCTGATGCAAAGAGTATATCAGGTATCGCTACAGGTTTTTTTATCATTCTTGTCCACAATGGTTGTTCCAAATTTAGCACGGAAGCCCGCCTGCTCTAGCGGTTGATAGAAATCCAGTTTTTTCTCAAGTCTCGCTGTTATTATTTTTGTGAACAGTTTATAGAGGTGGCTCAGAAGACTTATCAGTTTGTAATTTTCAAGTTCCGTCATATCATCTTTCTTATGCAGTAGTATTACAATAGCATTGTGCCATTTGTCTAGTATTGTACTAGTGTATATGCACAAGTTAAATAGCACTGTGATTTTTTCTAGTAAACGCGGGCCACGGATTTTTATTGTATCTGCAGCATTGTTGTTCTTTGTTCTCCTTAGCGCAAGCTTTATCTCATTTATTGTGATGCATGGTAATTCTTCTGAACCTTGACTTACAATCCCTTTTTCGGTCACTATATCCGGTTATGTGTAGAGTTATATCTTCGTTTTGGCTTGTGTACAGCATCTGGTAAAAGTCTTCTACTATTTTTATGATTTTTTCTCTATTTGTTGTTGTTATACCTTGTTTGGTCCTTAGTTTGATTATATGTTTTTTGCCGATTCCAAGTTTCCTTCTCATAATCTTTATACTTTTATTATCTTCGATCGTTTGTTGGATGTGATTTGTATTGTCGCGTCTTATGGCTTTCGCCACCTTTTTATTTGATTCTTTTTGCTCGTTGTTAACAACTATTCCTTTACTTCTGAGGTCTCTTCTTGTATCATTTGCTTTGTATTTTGGCTCAATTTTTCTTTTCAGTATTTATTTTGGCTTTCTAGCATGGCACTGGTTAATGTGTCATTGAGAGTGTTGACATCTTCGTTTGATTTTGCGTCGCAGCTTGCCAATCTATCATCTATAGAGCGCTGGAACCCTCTATATCTGTTGGTCTCGTCCAAGGTTTATTTGTTTTCTCCTTGACCATTCTGTGGTGTTCTTTATCTATATTAATAACTACTTTAGCCCGTACGAGTCTGTGATCGCTTCCAGGGGAGAACCTATTCAGTACTGTCACAGCTTTGACGATTCAAATTATTGAATCAAAATTTATTCAAAACTTTACAAGCAATTCAAATTTACCAATAAAATTTATGATTTAAATATGTTAACCACGCAAATTATACATTTCTCCAAACTTATATATCCCCAATGGAAATTGTTGATTAGAAAATGGAACTGTTGATCAAAATATCCTCAGTTGCATCTTCTTTGACTGACTCTGTACTGACATCCTCTCTTTCTCCTTATATCTTTAACGATGTTTTTCACTTATTTTCCAAGGGGTTCTCCATATATCCCTCGGCCACGGTGCCAGATTTCCAACCGCTGTGACGTTTGATTGTCAAAATATCTGCTCCCGAATCCTTTAAAAGCGACGCAGATGATCTTCTGAAGCAATGTGTAGCTACATAGATGGTTCAGGCAATCCGAGGAAAATAGCTCCAAAAGTGTTTATCCCGACGAGTAATTTGATGGGAATACTTTTTCTTTATTAAAAAAAAAAACGATTGTTGTTAATGCCCGCGGGACGTAGCCAGTCATATTTTCGCAACCTCAGTTAACGACAAATTCTCGGCTATATTTTGTTTTACTATGGGGTATTGTAATCAAGTAAATGTCACCTTTATCTTCAACGGCCATTCGACATAGCTCGTCTCTTCTACACCCCCTGCAATTCCGATGATTAACCCACCAAGTCGTTGTTCCGATTGCCTCTTCAAAAATTAGGTAAACTAAATTATTGTACCTGCTTATATCGATATTTTTCTCTTTGGACCACATATAATTCTCAACATTGAATATTGGCACCAAAGTGACGATGACTTTTGTTCATTCGACTTCTGCTGGAAATACGTCAATAAAACATTCTCAGTGGAATGCCTCACTTTCTTCAAAACGTTTATATGCATTTTCATACTGGACTTTTGACCGCGTAGGTAAAAGTGAATCTCTTGCTAATCTCGCAGATTCTTCTTCATCGGACGAAACAGTTTCAGTATTCTCGATGTCCGAATAGATCATTATTAACTTTATAGCCACAAATATGTCGATATTTGCATCACAATTTGTACCAACAAGCTTGTCAAGGTGACTGACACAAACAAAAATATTAAATAAATATAATTAATAAAAATTTAAAATTAACTAATTTTCACAGGCACGTAGAAAAATTAATAAAAATTGAAAATTGGTTAATTTTAAGTCACTTTCATACCCGTGCCTTAAACAGGCACTTTTCACACTTCTATTATAAATAGCTATTATATACGAAGTTCTAGATGGCTTATGTTCTTTCGAACGTTGCCCGGTACAGATGGATCTTGAGAGCGGAGCGCGGTACGATCGCGTACAACCAATGTTGCCGAAAATTTAGGCCATTCGAAAGTAAAAAAAGCGTATTGTGAAACGACGATTTGTCATTGACCAAAAATTAGCGTCCGCACTGTACATGCGTAGTATCGATCGACGGCTTTAATTTAGAAAAATCAATATATTTCATTTGAATATAGCAACACATATATCTATCTGATCTGGGACGTTTCAGAACAATTCATGGTTTTGTTTATTTATTTGTCTTACACGGGTTGTTAGTATCTTTTTCTGAGACAACATCGTAATATTGTTTTTCAGTTACTAAACGCGCCGGTGTGTGTTTATTAAATCTATGTAACTGAAATGAAGTGACAACATCGCATTTTTAATAACCTATTTTTATGGACACGATAAAGGTCATTCTACAGTATTCCATTTCCATTCCAATTACAATTACAAGCTTACTTGAGTTAATATTTAATTAGACGTATACGAAAAGAGTGTATTATTTTAAAACAGAAAGGATGGAAAAAATCAATAATGTACAAAATGTCCTAATCAAAAAGTTATCGATGACGTCATTATCTTCCATTCTAAAATTCCTAAATCACAACAAAGTCGATAACACAAGGAAATTCTTGTATTACAATTATTATCTTTTTTAACTAAAATTGAATTTTTCACAGTTTTTGCTTGCCTGTAAAATCACGTATTTAAGATTAAGTGGCTTGTAATTTTTCTCCAACAAAAAATCGATAAATCTGCTTCTTAGCATCTTAGAAGGTCCCAAGGATAGTATCAAAATAAAATTAATCATTAAACTTGTACTATCTGTACATACAAAATATTTATCGCAATTTTTATTACGTATAAAAAATAAATAATCATTGAAGCCTTTTTGTAACGCAGTATTAACCCCAAGCCGACCACCGGCACCGTAAAGAATAAAATTGAATAAAATAAAAGTTCCTTTTGCGGGAATCGAACCTGAAGTAAGCGCCACTATCATGCGATAGAACGAACTACATAGCAACGTGCGGTTCCGGTATAATTAGTTTAAAGCTTTTTGACAAGCGTGCGGTGTGCGCGTACCAAAAAAACTGTGTAGACCTGTACCTTATTCTCCGTTCTCTCCTGTGCGAATCAAATTTCACCTCTGGTGTGTGGTCCACAAGCATACTCATTTCTCTTGTATCTCACTTTGTCCAAAAGCTTATCATTTGCTTATAATATATCCTAAACTAATAATTTTACGGCTTAAAATTTAGAATCCAAAAATATACAAATTTAAAATAAACAAACGGCGAAATCGCGTAACATTGTTGTTTTGGCATCTTTTAAGCCCCGAAGTACTAATTTTCATTGATATAACTTTATCGATTGTGAAGTTCAGATTTCTGTTGTTCCGAAACTTTTGGTTTAAATGCTGCTTCTCTAGACTGAATGATGACTGCGTTAAGTTTTTCCAAAGGATGTTTCATCTGTATATCTTCTTTAGCTTCCGAAGGGCTCAAAATATGTTCTAAGGCTGTTTTCAATGCATCTACAGGCTCCTCGATTTGTTGCAGAATCGCTTGCTGAGGAACCATTCCTACATCTGTGGTTTGTTGTTGCTTCAAAGACTGAATTCCACTTGACCCTTGTTGAACTGCTTCCAATAATACTTTCGCAACGTGTAAGTCCTTTCTATCGACTTTCTCGGCAGAATCATGATCTAGTACTTCCTGAAGCTGACTAAGGGACGCTGTCAGCATCTCTAGAGGTCCTTCCAAAAGCTTGACGCTCTGTGCTTGAGAGGGAATATGTAACACATTCGTGACTGATTCCTTCAAGGAAGCAACTGCAGCAAAGCTCAGGTTTCTGTTGTTCGGAAACTTCTGGTTCAAGTGCTGTTTCTCTCGACTGAATGATCACTGCATTTAGTTTTCCAAAGAAGGCTTCATTTGCAAGAACTTTTCTGCTTCTACACTGTACATATCTTCTTTAGCTTCCGAAGAGTTCAAAGTATGTTCTAAGGTTGTTTTCAATGCATCTACAGGCTCTTCGATTTGTTGCAGACTCGCTTGCTGAAGAACCATT